>VCAZ01000029.1:0-327500 GCA_005784505.1 Bagarius yarrelli
CGTGACCCTGAATTAGAGAATAAGCGGGTATAGAAGATGAATGAATGAATGAATATCATGTAATCAACATGTATGAGTTTTTTTATACTTGCTGGATAAACCCAACCTTGGAGCTTTGAACGCCCCCTAGTGTTCAGACGAGTTTATAACTAAAAGGTCTCACTGACGCTGATAGATTCAATGTATTTTTTTTTTTCGCATACTAGGCATTTATAATTATTTGCCTTGTGTACTTGTTTTTGCATACTATATAGTATGAAAGTATGCAAGTATCTCCTGTAGCTATGTAAAATACGCAATGACAGAATTTGGCAAAGATTTTTAACTTAAAAAGTGTTTTCTGTATATGGAGTACTGTTCGTTTTGGGTTTTTTTTACACAAAATAATTTCAATAAACATTAAATTACAACTCAAAGAAAAAAGATATTTACTTTTATCATGGTGATAAAATATCAAATTTAGTAAATAATGAACCTATTAATGATACAGCAAATAATTTAGTTTTAATTTTAAAATAGAAATAGATCATTACTTATATACTATAAAAAAACACAGAATAACAAAGCAAAACGTTATTGTAAAGCATTAAATCTAAACTTTTAATGGGTTATTTCATAACAGAGATATAAATGTAGGTATTTTTTATTCAATTAATGTTTTGCATACTATTTAATGTAAATGATGCCTATGTGATTGTTTAAAATAAATAAAATATATTAAAAACAGAAAGTAGTATCTCCTGTATATTTTCCCCTTTTTTTATTTTAAACTTAATCCACAAAGCCATACATAAACTCACATTTCACTACATAATGCATAATCATAAGAGAGGATAAAAGAAAAAAAGAAGGAAAGAAAAAAAAAGAAAGAAGAATAAAAAAAATAAATTTAAAATACCAGGGGTTTGTAAACAATATAATTAAATTAAATATAAAAAAAAAAAATTAGTATCTCCTGTATCTTTACGAGACCAGGAGAAGTTATTACGTCATCCCAAGGCTAAGGGTCAGTAGAAAAGACTTGGTCGCCACATACGCTTCTGTTTCTTGTGGGATTTTTTGTGTTTAAACGGTGAATTATAACAGGTAAGTGTGATCACAGGGTGGGTCTTAATTTTTGCAGCTTTTATTAGATGATTAAATATGTGGAGAATTTTAAACTCAGGACGAATCGGTTAAAGAAGGTTCACTTCCTGCGGGTGACGCGCGCAGAGTCACTAGCCGCTCCGGTGTGTCGCTCGGCTGCGGATCCTCAAGCGGTGTAAAAGGTAGCGAGCATTACAAAAAAAGCTGTTTTTTAACATCTTTTTAAATTAATAATGAGTTTTTTAATTGATTATGGAGAACGTTTATATTAAAGTAACTGCGATCGCTTATAGTTGCAGCTTGGTAGCTAACATCATCTTGCTGTCACAACTAGCTTAGCATTTTAGCATGCCCGGTTTAGTAATATTAAGCTTGTTCTTTATTTAGGTTAACTAATTAGCTGGAGTGTTAATCTAATCCATGTTTTGTTTAAACCTGTTATACTTTTGGGTTTAAACAATCTGTAATTTTTTAACAAACTTGAATGTCTTGCTAGCTAGTCAGCGGCTCGAGTCTGACTTTACCTATCATGCTAGCATGTTTTTAGCACGCTAACTGCCTGCAGCCTGTCAAAGTCGCAGTGTAGCCTAACCTATATTTGTAATAACATGTTTTTAATTAATATAAATTTTAACTTAATTTATATATTTTAGTGCTGGTTTGTAACGTAATCATTTCAATTAAAAAAATCAAATATGTATTTGAAATTATTTGTAAAAACTAGGTTAGCATGCTAGTTAGCTAGCCACGTCTAGCTGTTTGGCAAAACCTGCCACCTTTTTCATTTTAAAACAATGCAGTTTGTGTTTTGACATGATTTCGATTGTAACTTTTTTTTAAAATATTTTTTATTTAATTTTATCTAAGAAGCCGCTTGTTAAGGGTTAAAGAGGGAAAAAAACACTCGTAAATCGAGGTGATGCAGCGCGTCACCAGCTGTTAGCTAGCTGGCTAATTTGCACTGCATGTTCTGTGATTATCTCTGGCGAACTTTAATAAAACAATAATTTTATTTAGCATAAAGTTTTTTGCTATTTAGACGATAATAAATAAAATGTGCGTTAATATTTTAAGATTATATTTTAAACGTTGTAGAGATTTTCCCGCTGAAATTTGCTATATTTAAGGCACAGCGTTCCAGAGCTTTCTATAAAAAAACACACACACACACACACAATGTCCAGCTGATTTTATTTTATTTTTTGAGGTTTACATAAAAACTATTTAATTTATAATTCATGTTAAAAGCTATTAGGGAGAATAAACTGTGCTTATTTTTACCAGGTAATATTGCTGACTTCTTATGACAGTCATGCCACTGTGTGTGTGTGGTGTGTGTGTGTGTGTGTGTGTGTGTGTGTCTGAAAATTATTAATTTTTTTTTTTTTAATAAAATCTTTGTTCGCAATAAACATTTAATTGTTCGAAATGGCTGCGGGAATCACACAGTGTAAGCCTTTTTTTTTTTCTGTTCGATTCCCAAGACATTTAATGACGACTAATTTCTGTCACTTAAAACAAATTCAGTTCTTAAACAATTACCAACAATTACTTACACTTGACTGAGCATGTTTAACCTAATTACCAAGAAACTCTATCTTGATTCTACGTAATTTGCTATGAACACCGATCTGGTCCGAGGTGTTGGCAAGAAAAAAAAAATCCTAACGAACTCTCTACAACACAACCACAGTAAAAGAAAAAATTGGTAGAAATGTGTTTAAAAAATGTCTTGACGTTTTATCAAAATGTAGGGGAAAGTGGTAGCGCGTTGCTTGAGGGGTTTGACTGCTAATTGGAAGATCAGGGTTAGATTTCCAGCACCACCAAGTTGCCACTGCTGGACCCCTGAGCGGCGCACTTAATCCTCATTTGCTCAGTTGTATAGAGGGAAGAAAATGTGTGATGTAGTGTGTTAAGGCATCGGCGCACACATATGCGCAGTTGCACTCCGGCAACACGGGTTCGATTCCGGCTTGGGTCCTTTCCTGTCCCAACCCTCCCTCTGTCTATCTTCCCCATTTTATCTCGGGATGCCCCATAAATAAAGGCAAAAAATGCCCCCAAAAAAATGTAAGAGAAAGGTGTCAATCTGGATGAGGGTGTCTGCCAAATGGCAAAAATGTAAACGTTGGTATTTGCATAAAATTGGCGTCATTTTATGATGATTTGACCACTGTTGGGTCCTTGAGCAAGACCCTTAACCCCTCCTGCTCCAGGGGCGCTGTATCATAGCTGACCCTGCGCTCTGACCCCAACTTACTAAGATGGGATATGCGAAAAATGCATTTCATTGGCTCTGTACACGTACCTTGCACAATGACAATGAATTGAATATACTATATATAAAATGTACTTGCTAGCGGTTTCGTGGTCGAATAAAGAAACCTTAACTTTCACTTCGACAGCCTTACACGTGATGACGTTGTTGTGTGGGTTTTTTTTTTTTTTTTTCTTTCTCTAGCACAAAGGTGGCACTACATTTTAGGGTTGTAAAGTGCACTGCATTTCATTGGCTCTGTATATGTACCTTGCACAGTGATAAAGTTTAATCTAATCTAATGTCTAATCTAAAACCTAATTACACATTTTGACCTGTTTTATTTATAGGCAGCGCTTCGTCAACAGTAGCTCGGAGAGAAAAATGGCTCGTCTGGTAGCTGTTTGCCGAGACGGAGAAGAGGACTACCGTTTCCTCGCAAGACAAATTCCCTTGTACATCGACGACTCCCTCCCTCACGGTATATATACGTATATTTATATATTTTTTTTCTGAATTAAATCCCTACACGTTTGTCAAGTTGTCACGTAACTGTAAAGAGCTGATCTATATTCAACGGTTAAATTTGTTAATACAGCAGTTCGTTTTTCAAGCTTAATACGGTGAGGCACATTTAAGTGCGAGGTTTTTTTGTGTGCGCGTTTTTATAGGCTGTCCTACATATAAAATATATTCCAATCGGATTTTAGCCACTTGTATATCTGTTAAAACTCCAATTAGTGAAATCCAATTGCTGTATCATGAGTTACTTGTAAAACTGGTTTTTATTTGATTATAAGCTTGATGTGTTTTTTGTTTTTTTTTGTTTATTTTGTTCGTTCCTAGTTGATTAGGTAGATCAGAAAATTTACCCACAATGCACTCAATGTCCCGGGGTAGAACCAGCTGACACTAAGAGTTGCAAGTATTTAGTCTGTGTAATTGAAGCTGCAACAAACCCTTATTTGGATAGTCTATTAAACAACTGTTATTGGAGCGGTTAATCAGCAATCATTTCAGCTTATAAAATTAGTTAAATAAGTGAAAAATGATTATAGCTTTTAAAATTTTTTTTTTAATAGGGATGCAATTATTTCAGTGATTTTTAAAGATTAGGCTTCTAGTTATCTAGTTTTTGCAATCGGTTGAAATATTGTTTATATGTATTCTAACGGGGAAGTACTTAACTGTAATGAAGTGTAATTACATTGTTAAATTACACCCCTGGTGTTAACGAAGGTTGTCCTACAGCTATAAATTGATCAACAGTACGGCAGTTCCAGTGTCGTCTACCCGTGCTGTACAGTGGAAAAAGCAGTACATACACACCTGACACCTGAAGTAGATCATGATTATTTATCTTGTAATCATTCATTTGCTTGATCTTATCCAGATGGTGATGGAGTTTCCTCATACTTCCTTGCACGTTGACAGCCATCTGACCAACAGTTCACAAATGAAGTCGTTTGTTGAGGTAACGCTGAGTGGTGTTACACCTGGCAGCTTGTATGGTATCTGTATATGGATGTATTATTATGCAGAATGTGCGTGGAAGACTGACTGCTTCTGATGCCTTCTTCTTGCAGCGTCACCGCATGTTGAAGCAGCAGGACTTGAGTATGGTCTTGATGGTTATGTCACATGAAGTGTTCAGTGCACTCTCCCAGCTGGTACCGTGCGTGGGCTGCAGACGCAGCGTGGAGCGTCTCTTCACTCAGCTTACGGACTCTGGCTATCTTGCTCTTGAGCCACTGACTGTGGGCTCGTCTGGTGTGCTGTCGATAGCCAGGGCCTGCCTGGCAGACCCCCTTAAACTCTACACACTCTTCTATGTCCACGGGTAGGAAAAAAAAATTTAACACACCAATCATTACAACACACCTAATGCTTTTTTTTATTATAGAAATTATTTATTTAAATCAGAAAAAAAAATTGACAACACCACATTCTATAGTGACGCATTGTATATTCAGAACTCAGCACTTTAATATCTGCCCTAATTTTATTTATATAGTATATATTTATTTATTTTATTTGTAGGGCTTTTTATTCTTTTTATATTCAAGATGAAGGCAATATGCGATAGCATGCTAAATAATGCGATATGTGAGGCAAGTTTTCCTTAAACACATTTACTTGTGTTTTGAAGATTTTTCTGATGAGTGTAGCATACGGTTTTCACTTCAAGTCTTTTAGTCTTTCCATACATCTTTTTAGGTGCTGCTTTGTTTCGGCACTAAATCGCCAGCGGCAGCTGCAAACGCCTTGGGCTGGTTTATCTTATAAAGATTAGCTCACTGTAAAAGCCTCCTGACTTGTTGATGGTCTTGCACGTGCATGCCTATCCCAACTGCACGCCAGATGTATTACTAACCACATCGACCTTAAACTTTGATCATACGCTATTTTGAAGTTTGCGATATGCAGATTTGCAGTATTTCTATAATTGCATGATATTGTGCAGCGTTAGTCCTAGGTCATCCAGTTGTGTTTAGTTTATTTTGCTATAACAATAGACAACCGCAACTGGCCAGTGATTATAATATCCAACTTGTTAAACAGGGGCACAGGTTTTCCTCTTCTTTTAATCATTTATAAAAGCAATTTATTAATAAAAAGAAATGTAAATCTATATTTTGTTAGTCTTGAAACAATTAAGGATCTGTTTTATGGGGTAGCTGTTTTTATAAGACAAATAATGGCATATTCTCCTGACCAATCCGAATTTAACCATGTCTGATGACTATAGTAATGATGCCCATCATTACGCATCTTTGCACGATCTATAACTATCTACTGTTACACCTCTATATTCTATCCATATACCTTCTGTACATTATTTACCCCCACCTCTGTAATTATCAACCTCATACCCTATTTATTACATTGCTATTTATTGTAAATAAGCCACTTATGCACTTCTGGTTAGATGCATTTCATTGGCTCTGTACATGTACCTTGCACAATGACAATAAAGTTGAATCTAATCTAATCTATAGTTAGGTTACGGGTTTTGCCTGTAAAAGAACAGTGAAGGTGCCAAGTGTTTAGTTCTGTTCAATGTTGGTAGGTATTTGTAGCAGTAGTTAAAAAAAAAAAAACATTATTATTTATTTATTTTTCATTTAATTTTTCTTCTGCAGGTCAAAGTTGAACGACGTAATCGATTCCATTCCCAAAAGCAAAAAGAACAAGCGCTGTCAGTTGCATTCTTTAGACACACACAAGCCGAAGCCCTTGGGGTAAGTTCCTTCTTTGGGTTGAAAAGTGTAGGTGTGTGTATGTTTGCTTGATTGTTATTAATTTAATGATAACGAGATTGCCATGACGTTGCTGTGAATTGGCTTTAGCTTGGATTAACACATTGTAATCACAGGAATGTGAGTGCAAGTTACACTGATGTCCTAAGTCTTGTCTCCTATTAAATTTATGAAGTGTTTGTGTGTTTGGTGACTGTGTTGCAGGGGGAGCTGGATGGATGTATGGGAGCTGATGTCTCAGGAGTGTCGGGACGAGGTGGTTTTGATTGACAGTGCTTGTTTACTGGAGACGTTGGAGACGTACTTGCGGAAACACAGGTAAACCTGCTGTACCCGAACACTGCATGCGTGGATATGCCTGTTATGTAACTATTAATTTTAAACACGCTTATAATTGCGTACATTGGTATACTGTGCGTGTTGGTCATTTTAACGATTTCTCAACCGTACTTGCTTTTGAGTGTTCAGGTTTTTACCTTTGGTTCTTTTTTGGATAACAGGTTCTGTACAGACTGTAAAAATAAGGTTTTGAGGGCCTACAACATCCTTGTGGGTGAGTTGGACTGCAGTAAAGAGAAGGGCTACTCCGCTGCACTTTATGAAGGCCTGCGCTGCTGCCCACACGAGCGCCACATCCATGTCTGTTGCGAGACCGATTTTATCGCTCACCTGCTGGGCCGTGCTGAGCCAGAGTTCGCTGGGGGATATGAGTGAGTCGTTAAAGAGTACTGTTGTTAATGTGTAGCATTGTGATGCGGTTCTAAATGTAGGCATTTATATAAAGTCTTTTTGCTGTTAGGATCAATATCACTTTAGGTATTTTTTCACATTTAGGGTGGTACTAGTATTTTTACAAATTTACACTCAATTGGCTTAAAAAGAAATGGTACAGAATCCAAACGATCACTGCTTTTGTCAGGGGGTCCTGACAAAAAATACGTACACAGTCTCATGGAATGTGGTTGTGTCCAGGCGCAGAGAGAGACATGCTAAGACCATCGACGTAGCACAGGAAGAAGTCTTGACGTGTCTGGGGATCCACCTGTATGAGCGGCTACATCGGATCTGGCAAAAGCTCCGGGCTGAGGAGCAGACATGGCAGATACTCTTCTACCTCTGTATCGATGCACTACGCAAAAGCTTTGAGGTATAAGAGTGAATTTCTGTTTGAGTACCTGTGCATCCTGCCTCAATGGTCCTGAAATGTTATTTATGTAGTTATTTTGCTTTTACATAGTTTGCTACCTACAACAATAAATTTGTTTCCACTTATAATATTAAACCACAGTTGCTCAGTATAATTGATACTCTCAGACGAGTAGGGTGCAAAGAACCATGTCACTGCTGTGCTGATGCCTGTTGTCCAAAATGGGGTTCTTTCTATTGATGGTCTAGTTTAGACGGTGTGTGTGTGTGTGTATTTTACAGTAAGCAACTGTATTGATAATTTAATAGACAATATGATTAAAAAACTATAATGCATGAAAAAAAAATCTAAGAAGCTGAAAACCTTGTCCATCTCATTTCTTTCCTTTCATCTTATCTTTTATATCTATAGATGGCAGTAGAAAAGGTGCAGGGTATCAGCCGGCTGGAGCAACTCTGTGAGGAGTTGTCAGAGGAGGAACGGGCAAAAGAGCTCAAGCTAGAAAAAAAGAGACAGAAACGCAAGAACAGGCGCAAAAACAAATGCGGCTTTGACATGTCTGAACAAGAGACCAAGGGGTACAAGGAAAAGTGTTTAGAAGAGGTAAGAGGCAAAATGTCCCTTCTAAGCGCTTAAAAGGTCAAAATCCGGGCAGGAAAAATAAATCATCCAGGAACATTTTGCATAATGAGGATTCGGACATACTATTTGCATCGCTAACACTCAGTTTTAAAACACTACAAAGTATATAAGTAATTAATTCTGTCTGTGCTGTCCTCTCTTTTTCGTTGATAATGCCAGATTTAGAGACTGGTTGCTTTAAGCTATTAAGCTTTTAATTTGTCGTTCTTCAGTAAACCTCATGCACATTAATTTCACAGGGTTTAGAGGACTCTGTGAACACTGGCTGTGTCATGTGGCAACAGGGAGGAGCCTGGAGAAGTGTGGTGGAATCGATCGTTCCTGTCGGAAGCTCCTCCTGCAGCTGTCCTGCCTCTACCATCTTGGGCTCACCCAAAAGCAAAAACGGTATGACTATATTTATTTATTTAAGACATGAGCTGTAAAACATTTTTGTTTTTTGTCTGTTTGTTTAGAAGCGAGCGAGGAAAATAGTGGGTACGATTTGCGAAAATTTTAATGACTCATGAAGCATAGTTTTGTGTGTGTATTTAGGTTTGCTATCTCACAGTCACGGTAGCGACTGTGGCTATTCTTCCAGCATGGAAGGCAGCGAGACGGGTTCCAGAGAAGGTTCAGAGGTGGCCTGTACTGAGGGAATATGCAACCATGATGAGACGGGTGGGGTACCAGATTATTTATACAGTCACTGGAAAAAACAAGTCACATCATAAACCTTCATCTTACAGTTTAATGTGTGTGTGTGTGTGTGTAAATGTATACACACACATACGACTGTGATCCCATGAGTGTAGTGTATAAATCGCAAATATCTGTATCAGCTCGAAAACCCCCCTTTAGGCTGTGCTTTCTATATAAAACCAAATGTGCACAGGCTCTGAAGCACATTATTAGTTAAACTTTGTAGTCTGAGGTGGAGCCATTTTAGTCTGTGTGTGAGAACTTTTATTACTATAATAGCTTTTAAGTAACAAGCAATAGTGACGATGATTTTCTGTTGGATTCTGTAGGCGAGTACTCCTGCAGTCACCACTGCTTAGAGGACAAAGAGGAGGACGGCGAGGACAGCTGTGTGGAGTTCTGGGATAACTGTGAAGAGCAGACCAAAGAAAAGAACAAGAAGAAAAAAAGGAAAAGCAGAGGCTTACTAAACACAAACGAACATGTGAGTTGCATTGAGCGAAGTCTCAACCCATTTTTACAATTGTAAGTTTTGCACTAAGCACAAATGAGTACGATTTTTAAAAAAAAAATACTAAACTGATCCTACATTATCTTAAAACTAAAAAAAAAAAAACCTTTTCAGTTGTTTACCAGCAACTTTAGAAACAAGTGACGCACTGGGCTGTTTAGTAAACTTCCTGCATGGTCAGAAACATAAGACTCAAAAATTACAGGTACTGATTAATCTAAACAGTGGGATTTAGCGGATCTGAGCATCTGAGCTGTTTATGAAGCATAAGAGAAATTATTCCCCAATTCTGGGTTCCACGGTGATTTATCTCAAGCATGTAAAAACAAAACCAGATTTATAATAAACATTTAAAAACAGGTCAAATTTGACAACAGGAAGATTAATTACATGCCGGCTGCAGAATGTACAAAATGTTTGTATTCTTAATACAGCGGCGCCTTGACTTACAAGTTTAATTAGTTCGATGATGGAGCTCGTAACTCAAATTACTCGTATGTCAAATCAATTTTCCCCGCTAAAATGAATTAAAATGCCATTAATCCGTCCCAGGTCCTTAAAAAACCACCGCAATTTTTTGTTAAATGTTTTTAAATAAGAAAAATATACTTATAAATAACGGATACAATAGAATGTACTGCAATAAACTGGTTATAATGTACAGCGTTTACCTTGGACATCAGACGACTCCACTTGCTAACGCAAATGTCTGACTAGCTAACAAACGAGACGCGGGATGCTACTGTGGTGTTCGCTATGCCAACTACCGATTGGGTGTTTGAAGCTGGCTCGTAAGCCGAATTTTTTATCCTACAACTCAGGAAAAAAAAACGTCAGAGAGACAGCTCGTATTTCAAAAAGCTCGTTAGTTGGGATACTCATAAGTCAAGGTACCGCTGTATCTTGTTTTTTTTTAATAGAACACATTAAAGCTTTGCGCTTTTTTTTCCAGCATGGGTCCCAGGAAGAGGTTTGTTTGTCAGACAGCAGTCGGAGAGGAGACACGAGTATTTTGCCCGGCTCTGAAAGCACCTACAATCCCGCTGCATCTTCCACACACACGTGCCAGAACAAACAGACGACTTGTGCGAAGCTGTGCTGCGTTTCGTTTCTCAGTGCTGGCCTGCAGCTGCCCTGGACTAAACAACAGCTAGCAAATACCCTGAACCATCAGACTCCAGATGCCTGCACGCAGGGCCAGTGTACCACCAAAAGTCTCATGGAGCTGCTGGTGAGTGGACCATATGCTTAAAGTGCACAAAAATTAACACAGTTGTGAGGAATAATTTCAATCTGTTTTTGGGCCCACGAGCAAGGCCCTTAACCCCCAATTGCTTAGTTGTATAAAAGAGATGAATGTATTTGCGTGTGTTTAAGCAGGAGGAAGCGGAAATGTCATCGGGTGAGGAGAACTGCTTGACGCAAGATGAAATCGAGTCACTCGAAGATGAAAACTAGCCTTCCAACAGCACACGAGACCAGTACCGACAGCACCTGAAGGACCGATTCAACAAATACTGCCACTCCAGTGTGTACCGAGGAGACTGGCTACCTGCGACTAGTGTCAAATAAATCGAAACACAAAACACACATGGGTTTTATAGATGGGGAAGGAATGCTCATGAGTTACCCCCGCTACAGAAGAACAAAGGTAAAAAAAACAAAAAAAATGAATGTTGGGTTTAAACCTGGAAAGGATTGTTGAGCTGTCTTGATGTAGTTTAATTATTATAAATGTTGGGAATAGTTTAATGGTCACAATTCATCTTTTCAGTCCCTTTATCTCCTTTTTCACTTCATATGTCCTTCTGTCCTTTTACTACTTTCTCTTTCTCTCTCTCTCTCGTCCCTCACCGACACTCGGGTGTTTCTGGTTTTTACTGATTCTAGGAGTGGGTTGGTCAGATTACTGTGGTGATACTGGTAGTTTTCTAGTCCTTATCGTTTAACATGTTCTCTTTATTTTTCTCAGTTCGTCTCGTTGACTGAGACACTTCATTTTAGTGGCAGATTGTTGTACCGGTTAATGTGTACAGAAATGAAATTATCTGAATATAAAGATTTTAACGGAGAGAGAGAAGCGTCCATTTATATGAAGGCGTGGGTGTAATGTTGAGCGTAATGTGCAAAATTGACATAATAAAGAATATTTATTAATATGCATCAAATCAATGGTGTTATTTTTATTCTCGGAGTAATTGGTGAGGAGCTTGCTGAAGGAAATAATATTTTCTTTGTGTCCTGAGATGTACTGTATAAACCCTATTTTTTTGCCCCTCAGGTTGTGTAGAAAATAAATAAGCAGGGATGGATGGTACAGGAAATTAAATGTATAGGCTTGTGCGCATCATTTAACCCTTTTTTTTTTTTTTTTTTTTTTTAAGAAATGAATCCGTAATTTTACATGTTTCTTGACAAATTTAATAAAATATGAAAAAATGATTCAATTAAATATAAATATAAAACTGCAGCCATCTTTGTATAAACAATCAACACCAATCAGAATTAAGAGCTCCAAAAAATTGCCGGATTTTCTAATGAAAGTTATTTATAATTTTGGAAAATTGTCTTGATATACAAATTTCATTTATTTTTAATTGTATTATATTACTGGAGAACTGGGTATGTATAAGATCTTAAAGATGCGAGATATGAACAAAAGTTTATCACCTACACAAACCTGCCCCAGCATTAAACCCAAAATATTTCTCGAACATGAACCGTAAAGAGCTACAGTGCAAAACGTTATAACTGTTCCTGCTAATTTGGTAACAAATTTACAGTTTAAATGTACAGTATGTTAACCAGCCTCTAGATGGCGCTGTTTAGCTATGCAAAAAATGACATTTTTGTATGTGCTACACTTTTTGATTGTGTACTAATTTTCTGAAAGACATTATACATTTTTATAGCTTTATTAATACTGCAGTATATCCAACTATATTTACGAAAGAGCTTTAGTGCCATGTTTAGTAATAAAAATAAGTTAGTTTTAATACTTTAAGAATAAAGTTAAAATTAAATTGTTAGCTGTATGTAAATAAGCGAATGCTGATTGGATGGCTGTGCAGCTGTTTTTCTAAGGAGGAGCGAAACGTATTTTTTCAAAATATTACAAGTTTAATCTCTAAATTTCGACTTTATTTTTAAAATATTACTAATTTATTCTTGTGATTTTCAACCTTATTTAAAAAAAACTTTTACTTTATTGTAATTTTTACTTTATTCTGTAAACATTACAATTTTTTTTCTTGTAATTGTAATTCATTTTAGTAATTTTGACTATTTTCTTCTTTTGTACTCTCGACTTTATTCTCAAAATATCACAACTTTTTTTCTAGTCATTTCAACTTTATTCTCATAGTTTACTTTATTTTCAGAACATTTTTTTCTTGTAACTTACTTTTATTCTCCAAACATTTTTACTTGATTTTAGTCAGTTCGAAATTATTTTCATAATTTCCAGTTTATTGTCAAAATATTGACTTTTATTTTGTAATTTTGACTTTATTCACGAAGTATTAAGACTTTATCGTTGTATTATTTTTTTTTTTTTCTTTAACTATTATGACTTTAATAATTTTGACTTAATATTTACTTTTTGATAATTTTAGCTTTATTTCTAAAATATTACTTTTGTTCTCGTGATTTCAACTTTATTCAAAAAATATTATGACTATTCATAATTGTAATTTTAACTTTATTCTCAAAACATTACACATTTTTTCTTGCAATTATAACATTATTCTTAAGGTAGTTTGAGTTCATTTCCAGAATTTTAACTTTATTTTGATCATTTAAGCTTTATTTTTAAAATATTACTTTATTCTCACAATGTTTGTACTTTCAACTTTATTCTCAAAACATTACAACTTGTAATTTTTACTTTCTCCTCAAAGTATTCTGATCTAATTCTAGTCATTTTTACTTTATTTTCATAATTTCAACTTTATTGTCAAAAATATTACAACTTTTTTTTTGTAATTTCTTCCTTATTCACAAAATTGACATTTTTTTTTCATTTTTTTACTTTATTCTCAAACTGACTTTTCTCATTTCAGCTTTATTTTTATACTTTATTTTTAAAACATTACAATAATTTGTCTTGATTTTAGTCATTTTGACTTTATTCTCATATTACAATTTTATTGTTGTAATTATTTATTTTTAAACTATGATAATTTTTACTTTATTTTGATCATTTCAGTTTTATTTTTTTTAAATATTACTTTATTTTGTAATTTCCACTTTATTCTCATGACAACTTCCTTCCCGTAATGTCAAATTATTAAGACTTTATTCACAAAATATTAGGACTTTTAATTTTTTACTTTATTCTCAAACTGTATTATATCATTTTTTCTACTTTATTTTGCTGATTTCAGCTTTATTTTTTTTTTAAATATTTTATTTTGTAATTTCCACTTTATTCTTATAACATGACGACTTCATTCTCGTAATGTCGATTTTATCATCAAATTACGAGATTACGACTTTTTTTTTGTCATTTTGACGTTTTTTTTCCCACGTGGCGCTAAAACCTGCTCGTATTTATTCCGCGCGTTCCTTTAGGGGAAAAAAACTGTGGGCGGCGACACCAACCAGACTGTTTGCCATGTAATATTTAATCCTGAGCTCGCGCATTGGGCTCGTTCTTATCAGCGCCTTTGACTGGGAGATACAGAAGAAGAGAGAGAAGAAGGAGAGGATCGATCTGATTACTTAACCGGGACTCGAGCTTTGCGTTGATTAACAGATTTCATATCTCCGCTGTTAATCTGGAGAAATCCTGCGCTCGGATCAGATCTCCGATGGAGCGGTGGGTGGAAAGGCAGAGTGGCGCTCGTGACCGGAGCCTCGGTCGGGATCGGAGCGGCTGTCGCGCGCGCTCTCGTCCAGCAGGGCATGAAGGTAGTCGGGTGCGCGCGCAGCGTCGATAAAATCGAGGTAAGCCGTGATTTGCTGCTCGCTTTTTATTTACCGACAGTCATTTACAGACGATGCGAGAGCGTTGCCGCTACTTTTACTAGCTAGCCGATTGCTAACTTGGTCCTCAAGGCAAAGCAGGTGATCAAACCGGTTATCTCAAACACAAGACACGCGACATCCTCTGGGGTAGCGCGTGCAAGCTTTCCTTTTTTTTTAAAATTATTATTTTAGTTTTATTAATCTAATTATATCCTTTATGATGCTTCGCTAACAGTAAACGGTCATAACAGCCTCTGTTACGACATAGAGATTTAATTATTACCTCTAATAATATTATTAATAAATTAGCCACGCCCATTTTACCGTCACATTAAACAACCCCAAATTCTTTAAATCTTT
Organism: Bagarius yarrelli; assembly: GCA_005784505.1. NCBI lineage: Eukaryota > Metazoa > Chordata > Actinopteri > Siluriformes > Sisoridae > Bagarius > Bagarius yarrelli. The sequence continues at coordinate 14,916 of VCAZ01000029.1, forward strand.
ATTTACACTACACACACACACGGCTCGGGTTCAGCTAATGTTAAATATAGGATACGATAAAACACGGCGGTCTTTAGAGCTCCATTTTAATTAGAGTGTTTTAATTCCATATTTTTTTCCTTCAACAGCATTTACTGTTCCGGGTTTATTTAAACGCACGCGTCCGTTTTCTATAGTAACAGTTAACGCAGGTACTTGAATAGCGGAAGTTGCACACACACATTAATTTCGCTTAATGACAATTGTTAATTCAATTAATTTTTCAAGGAGACGTTAATGAAAATTAAAAATTGCTTTGAACAGTTAAAGGTTGAATTTGTTCTTTAAAGTTTTTTTCGTTTATTAAGACGTGGATTTGGACTATTTATACCACATATATTTATTAGTTATTATTATTATAATATACATATATACATAGTGTTAGTAGGAGATAACTTGTTTTAGGATTATGTAACTATAAAACTGTTCCCCAAATAATGTTCCGGTGATCAGATTCGACCCACCCCAAGATTTGGATGAACAAATGCCTAAAAAAAAATAATACATATAAGTAATAATAAAAATTGAAAATATAAATAATTTTTGATATCCAGGAAGTCAAAAAATGTTAAAAAAAATGACACACAATTTAACTGTCTTCCTGTGCATTTTAAAATACACTTTTGTACCGCTAACCAAACCAAAAAAATGCATCATCAAGAGAAAATAATGTTAAATATGGTTTACTTCTATATTAATAATAAAGGTTGGCTTTTAAACTAAATTTCCCTTAGTTTTTAAACTATTATTATTATTTATTAGTTTCCCCCACTAACAGAACGCTACATTCAACATAAGGAAAGTGGTAGCTCAGTGGTTAAGGTGTTGGACTGCTAATTGGAAGATCAGGGTTTGATTCCCAGCACCACCAAGTTGCCATTGCTGGGCCCCTGAGCAAGGCCCTTAACCCCCAATTGCTCAATCTGTATAAAAGCTATACATGTAAGTCGCTCTGGATAACGGCGTCTGCCAAATGCCGTAAACATTAAATTACATAGTAATGGACACAAGAAAGAGTGAGCTGTAAAGAACAAAATGACTCAGAATGGAGGAATTTTAACCAGAAAATGGACAACTGATTATTGATTTGTTCAATGCAAAAAAAAAAGGCAGTTTTTCTCACTTTTAACCTTTAACCTATATAGAGCAAAACGATTTGAGTAGGGCTGGACAATATAGCAATAATTTAATCTCGATCATTTTTTTCCCCATATTGATCAATAACAGTATATATTTCATATATATAAATTATGAGGGTTTATAAGTTTCCTTTTAAAATATAGTTTATCAACAAAAACGAATTATACAACTTACTAAAATAAACACAACACAAAAAGCTCCGTTTGGTGTAATGAATCAGTACTTTTATTTTGAAAACATCATCTAAACGCTAAGTGTAACACCAGGTACCAGGTGTTGTTGTTTTTTTTGTTATTGTATCTCAAAATAGTTTGCATCGTTAAATCTCAGCATTTAACAAAATGTAGCTCACGTTCAGCTTTTTTTCTTTGAGATTTTACTCATAGAACGAAGTGTCCCACCGGAGGGACAGCAGAACGTTAACAGGTTTTAATCTATATCGAGAAAAAAAATGTCCAGATCTTATTATACATAAAGTTTACCATAAATTGATATAAAATCGTTTAGCGGTCCAGTCCTAGTTTTGGGACACGCCAACAGATAGCAACATAGTCACGGCAGCACAGCTGCCATCTGTTGGTGTGTCTTGAAACTTTTTGATACCCCTGTATATATCTCTTAAAATGTACTGGGTTTTTTTTTTGTCTGTACGCTTACAACCGTTTATTAATAATAAACTAATCTATTATTAGGAGGCATAATAAAGATATTTAAAATGATTAGAAAATCTCCAGAATAATACTGGTAGTCACTTCAGCCCATGTCATTTTCTGTTACAGACCAGCCCGTCCCTTTTTAGAGAGAATTGTTACTCTTACAGAAAATAGTTTGGGGACCGTTGCGCTTACTGAAAATATATATGTATATATTAATACATGCAGTCAAGCCCGAAATTATTCATACCCCTGGCAAATTCTGACTTAAAGGTACTTTTATTCAACCAGCAACAGAAATGACACAGGCTTCTCCCAAAAGATAAGACGACGATGTACAAGAGCCGTCATTATGGAAAAAAATCTATGGGAAAATCCAAAATTCTATACCATTCCAAATAATCCAAGCTGTTCTAAAGCATCCTAATTACCCTGATTCATTGGGAACAGCTGTTTTAATCAAGTCAACAGGTGAAAAACAGAAGCTCTCTGCTGTTGGTTTGTGGACTGTCATGGCTAAGACAAAGGAGCTCACTGAGGACCTGCGGCTGTATATATATTATATACATATACATTTTCTTAATTTAAAGAAGTATTAATAATTAAGAACTGTTCACTGTCTTTGAGGGGGGCATTGCACACACACTGATCACACACACACACTTGTTGGCTCTATTAGCTTCCGGTTCATGTTCAAATTAATTCAGGTTTCTTTTCGAGATGAGAAACAACATACTACACCCACAACAGGAGTTTATTAGGGTTAAATGTGAACTTTAGTCTACTTTCTGCTGTTATCCACCACTCCTTGTGCTTCACCTACACCGATCAATAGTCATAAAGACGTTCTTTGTTTACTGTTTAACCTTAAGACTTCACTCACGGCCACTCACTCCCTTTTACGCTAATCTTAATGCCCGTCAATCATTGACTGCTAAAGAGACTTTTTCATTTGACTTCTCACACGTCTTCATTATTGGAGTCAGTATAGGAATAAAAAAAAAAAAGCATCTTATAGTTTACGTAAATAAATTTAGAAGTTAATATAGTTTTAATGTGCGCGGTTTGGTATGAGATTAGGTAGGAAAAGTAGGTGTCAGAAATGTGTGATGTCACTCAGGCATTCGGGTACATAGTGTAGCCGTATGGCTTTATGCGTCATGTGATTTTGTAAGTGTCACGTAGACTCAGCGCAGCACAGTATGTCCCATCTTAAAAAAGTTCGGGTCAGAGCGCAGGGTCAGCTATGATACAGCGTCCCTGGAGCAGGAAGCTTTAAGGATCTTGCTCAAAGGCCCAACGGTGGCAGATTAGCAGCAGTGGGGCTTAAACCCATGTCTTGCTGATCTTCCAGTCAACAACTTAACCATTTGAGCCACCATTAAACTATTTTCAGAAGTGGGATTGCTGTGGTCCACAGCTTAAGAAATGTCCATCTTTGTGTCATCATTTTCCTCTAGTCATCTTGTTTTAAACTGCCTCCAGTATTTTCTATAATATTTGGTCGGTTTCAGATTAGTCATTTGACCCACCGAGTGGATGAGGTCGCTTCTAAAAACAAGTGATTAAACTTGATAAAAGCACTGCACCCATATTAATAAAAGTGGTTTTAACAAGCTTTGTATCTGATTGCCGGCTCATATTCATATGAAAGGAAAGAATACACCGATTCTCCTGGGATCCCCATCCTGAAACACACCTTACTGTGTAGTTTCTTTAAAAAAACATTACCTCATGCTAATGAAAAACAGGTCAGTGTGTAAGGACACTGTTAAACGTTGAAAAGGAGTTCAGCCATGTGATTTTGGCCAGGATTTGGTTATCTGAGACAAATTTTGAAATGCAACGCAAAAATCTGTTCTCTTTGATCGCTAGTTTGTCGTTTTCCTTGACAGCCGGTTAACGACCGCTGCGATCATTTTTTTCCTCTGATGTAATTCTGGCAGCGTCAGTTTCCTGCACTGTGACGTTTTCTACAACGGCCGTCAAACTAACAACCAATAAGAGCGTCAAACCTAATAACACGATTAGCACAACATCTTCTAAACACCTCGGGAAAACTTGGAAATGGCAACAGCATGAAAAGAAAAAAAAAAATGAGGCATGTCACAGGCAAAATTAATGCTACAGTTTTGTTGTTATTGTTTGCTACTAGCTACTATTTAGTGAGAGAACACGAGTTTACTCCTGGTACTCCGGTTTCCTCCCACAGTCCAAAAACATGTATGTTAGGTTAATTGGTGATTCTACATTGTAGGGGGGTGTGTGTGGACCTGTGATGGACTGGTGACCTGTCCAGGGTGTACCCCTCCAGCCTTTCGCCCTGTCAGAGACAGCTGGGATAGACTCCAGCAGATCCCCGTGACCCTGAATTAGGAAATAAGCGGGTATAGAAGATAAATAATGATTTAATTATAGAATATCAAATCGGTTGTGCGATTATTATTATTTTACTTAATTCCCCATGTTTTCAGAGATGGTGCGTCAGTGATGCGTTCATGTAACCACAGGGTGGCGCTGCCAAAAACGTACCTTAAAGATAACAGAATAACAAAACATTCTCTCAGGCTCACACTGTAGATCTGTGTGATTCTCTGTGGACGGACTAATTGTGTACAGATGTGCGTTATTGTTATAAACACAGACAGTAACATTAATGTTCACATAGGTGCTGTTATTCAGGCTGTTTAGCCTAAAATATTTATGGCTTGAGGTGATATTCATAGAGAATACATCAAACTTTGTCAACGCTTGTCACGGAAATGTCCTACCCTTAGTAAATCGATTAAAAGCGTGATTTATCGCTCTCTGTTTAGGGGCGTGGCCTAGTCACGTATGGTCGTGTGGGTCCTAATACATATGTCGTCACTGCCGCTTGTCTCAGTCCCTTTTAGTGGTGTCTCTGTATCTTTTAGATTTTTATCACTGCCCAGTGTACATACCCCAGCCTTTTTCTCTCTCTGTGATGTAAATCCAGCTCGCCGTGCATGACATTTGACTCTCTCCGGATGCCACTCTGTATAAGTTCTTACCTAGCTGTGAGGGTATCATGATATCACCAAAAATCTCATTACCTATTTACTATTAGGTTAAAGAACTGCATTATATACTAATTCAGCTCTTCAATCTCTTGATGCGTGAACTGGGATTTAAATCCCAGTGGCAGGTAGGTGCATTTGGTACCTGGACATTCAGTGGGGATTTACCTGACTGATACACCTCTTAATACCACCATTATCAAATCGTAGTTATAGAAACCATTAATACTATACAAAAACGCAATATAACACGGCGTGGAATTACAGAGACGGAGAGACATTTTGCGTATTAAATGTGAAAACCATTTTTATCAACCTCTCTCCAAACCTCTACACTACAACCGCAACCGTGCCACATACATCATCTGGAGCAGTTCGAAATCAATACTAATATAAAAAAATTAATATAACAAGTTGAATGTTAGTAATGTATGTATGACTATGTTATAAATGGCTAATTCGTGTGCTGGAAATCATTCTGTAGATGACGACTTTTTTTAGTCGGAGCCATTTAGGATACATTATACTAGCGCTGCGATAAATTATTCCTTCTTTGAAAAAAAAAAAAAAGATGGAAATGAGTATACACACACTAACTGTTGAAGTCAATCATAAACTCAAGCACAGAACCAATGTACTGTACCACCATGTAAGCCAGCACCCTGGAACACTTTTGATCCGACATCACTGAACTGATAAACTCTAATTACATGGTGCTTAGATATGCCCCCGGGCCATGCATTCCTGCCCTGTGGATGGAAAGTGTGTCCTAGGGGTTTTGCATCAGCTGACTCCTGACAAGCTGACAAGCAAGGTCATGTACAGTTCTGAAAGGATCCAAAAGACCAGCCTTTAAAAGCGTTAGTCAGTATTCCACAAACTTAAATACTCCAACAGGTTTAGCGTCGATTAGCGCTAAACCTGTTGAACGATTCAGCCTGCAATTTGACAACTGTATAGACAAAAGAATTAGATTTTGGATTTAATACTGATAAAAGAGATGTAGTGTATGTTGCATTTCCCGAGGCCAGGTTTAGAAAAAACGTGTTATTTTGGCCACGATTTGGTCATCTGAGACAAAGTCTGAAATCCTAAAAGATTCCCATAATCTTACGCTAAAATCTGTTGCTATCAGTTTTTTTCTCCCATGAAATTATTGCAGATTTCAGACATTTTCCTGCAGTGTGACTCCTCCTACAACGACAGTCAATCCAAGAACTAACACGAATGTTAAAACTGATGATGCAACAACCTCAAATCATTCAGAGAAAATCTGGAAACGAGTGCGATGGACACAACCGCCAAAAAGTAGGGAGAAGAAGTGTTTGTATGTCATGTTGTCGCTGCTGTTTGTTTGCAGCTAGCTACAGTAGCTACCATTTAGCGAGAGAATGCGGGTTACTAAACGTTTTATGGATCGATGCCTTGATTGTCTTCTGGTGTGGGTATGTTTTGTTTTTTTTTGACACGTCTTTACAGTCTGACATTATGACAATGAAAATCCTACAGTGTGACATTGGGATCATGTTTGAACAGCCTGACAAACAACAATCGCAGCAAACTATTCACTAAAAATCACACCGTGTACGCTTAACTTTCTCTTAGTTAGCACAAATCCTGCCCAGATCATCGCTCTTGTATCTCTATGCAATCATTAAACCGGAACATTCCACTGACCTTGGCAACACTGCTGAAGTGAAAAGCAAAGCATGTGTCTGTGTATGTAAATACAGTCTGACCATGTGTGTATGACTGTGTGTGTGTCAGAAAAAAAATGCACTTAACACCTTGGGATGGTTCTTTCAATTGCACTACTATTAACTCCTTAGTTAAGCTCTAACCAGACAGTTTCACAAAGGCTTTTGTTTCCTAAGCTTCTGGTTAAGCAGGAATTCAAAGGATGAAATAAATCACAGCTTAAAATAGATAGATATTATGAGTGTAAGAAAAAGGTTAGACTCTTTCATTGTTGCTGTGGAAAAAAATTCAACGCCTGGTTGCTTGGGTCACAATTTCATAAACAAAAAGTGAAACATAATAATGGCATTAAAGCAGCACTGTGGAACAGAAAACAGAACCTGTTATATAACCAAGCATTAATACTTTCATATGATAAAAAACACACACATCGACATCACTGATTGATGAATTGCCTTTTGGCTGCAACAAAATTATTACCATCCCTCAAAAAATAGAGCTAAAGTAATAGAATATGTAATAATTTGGCTCTGTATTAAATTGCGTACTATTTAAGTACAGTAGGTACTACATTTGAGTTAGAAGCTACAGTGGTACCTTGACTTACAAGGGTCCCGAGTTTTTCAAGATACGAGTCGTCTCTCTGACAGTTTTTTGCTTTGAGTTGCGATTCAGGTACGAGCCAGCTTTAGATACCCAACCGCTAGTTGGCGTAGCGAACGCCACAGTGAACGCCGTAACATTCGCCCAGCATCCCATGTCTCACTCGAAAGCTAGTCAGACATGTGTTAGCAAGTGCGTTAGCAAGTGAAGTAAAGTAAATAAACATAAACATTATACTTAATAAAACCAGTTAATTGCAGTTTTATTTAAATGCAATATTAAATTATAAAAAAAACAACACCACAATTTTATGTCAACAGGATACAGGTTGCATAAAAGGGTAAAAACATTGGTATGATGTAATCAACATAGCTACAGCCTATAAAATGAATAATGGATCTGTTATATTGTTATATAGTGTGCAAATCATCAAGGATTAACAATTAATAGCCACATTAGTGGTACCGAGTGGCATAGCGGCCCCTTAAGGCTTAGATCGACCCTGCATAATAAAAGTATGAATTTTTGGATGAAGGATATATATGTAAGGAAGTAGACGCCGAACACTGGGTAGAATCCATATGCAGAAGTTTAGCAAAGGCTTGGTAATGCAGAGAACTGACAATACTTTGCAACGTGAGTATAGCAAGGTTATGCTAATCTAGCTAAAATACTTCTACTAAAAAAAACTAGCGAAACCAAAGATACTTTTAATAGTAACCATTTTATGGTCTGTTTTTTAGTCTTAAAGAATATTTAATAGTCTTGCTCGAGTTAGATACTGACATACCCAATACCCCCAGGTGTGATCTTTTCAAACAGGACAAACTTCAGCTTTGCAGTTTATTATTATTATTATTTTTATTTTATAATGAACTCTAAATAGATGCGGCAATCCTAGTAACAAGCTTTTTAAAAAACAATAGGGGTTACAGTCATTTTAAAACTGGCAACATTAGCTGTCGGCCTACTCCAAACTCAATCTTCTATCAAGTACCTCTGTAAATAAAACCCTGCACTGTACAATAACCTCCCATCAAACTGCACTACCACAATAATGTTTACTAATCATACTGCATTACTGCACATCCTTAGTATTATTACCTTATTATGTTATTTGCACTTTATCTGTATTTATACCTCACTATTTATCACTATTTATTCATATATCACTATTTATTCTTATAATATTTTAAAATAATGATAAATCCTAGAATTTAATGTTAAAGCTTGACAGCAACCTCAGAAATAAGATACATTTTAGAAGAGGGGACATGGTAGTTCTGTGGTTAAGGTGTTTGGCTGCTGATCAGGCGATCATATGTTCAATTCCCAGCACCACCAAGTGGCCACTGCTGGGCCCCTGAGCAATGCCCTTAACTTTTAATTGCTTGTATGGAAAAAAAATGAGATTCAATTTCAATCACTTACATGGGAAGTGGTAGCGCAGTGGTTAAGGTATTACACTGCTAATAGGAAGATCAGGGTTAAATACCTAACACCACCAAGTTGCCACTGTTGGGCCCCTGTGCAAAGCCCTTAACCCCCAATTACTCAGTTGTATAGACGAGATAATGTCACTCACATGATGCCATCATTTCTGGCTGAAGTAGTGCTGCAAACTGAGCGTCTTTCCTATGACATCATTATCCCTTCTTCTGTGATAAAAACAGAGCAAAGGACGACAAAATATGATGCAAAAAATCTAAATATTATAAATATATATATACATATATTTATTTATTTATTTTTTAAACATTTTTTAATACTAAGTACAGCCAGGTGATAAAGATTTTTTGATTCTTATTATTGTAGCCTTTTTTTTTTCACTTGTTTCATTCTTCTGTTCCTTTTTTATGGCCTGGGCAATAAGCCAGACTGCAGTTTTTATTTTCTCATAATTCAGACTCAAAAGTGGAGCACAATAAAGCAGTGACTTTTACAACACACACACACGCACACACCCGCACCCACAAAGTGTTCTCGTTTTCATTGTCAGCTTGCCTCATTAATTCTTCATCACCTCTGTTCATTTGTATTTCTCCGTCTGCTTCTCTCTCACCATAAATGTCACCATGTCCAACCTCAGTGTCACTAATTGCTCTGATTTGTCACTGATTTGCAAACGAAGCTGGGCAGGCCTCAGCGTTGGTCTGACATTGCTTGATAACGTATTTTTGCATGTATATCCTTTTTCCTTTTTTATTTATTTATTTATTTTTTTCATTTTGAAGAATGAATTGGTTGCGTACACATCCAAAAATAAAGTGTTTGTTTCCCAGACAGCCATTATTTACGACTAATCCCTGAAAAGCTGGTGGGCCCACCTGACCCCTAGGATATTCAGATGATGTATAGGAGCTAAAACTACCTGTAGGTGTACCGGGTGGCTTTTCTAAGAATCATGCTGACATGCTGAAACACGTATCTTCTCATCAATGCCTTCATGCTTTTGTAAAAAAGTACACAGGCGTGAAATGACTGAAAAGATGTGTATCCACGCTGGTGATACACTTTTAAAAACCCAGATGACATTTTGTAAAACACACTAAAACTAATTTATTCAATTCTTTTTTAAAGAGCTTATATATCGTTTTATTTACCAAAATCCTTAACATTTAGAATAGAAACTTATACACAAAACGATAGTAAGCAACTAAAGTTTTTGTAACATAACTTATAATCTAGCTTGCATGTAGTTGTTCCTTTTTTTTATCTGAACAAATCAAAAGCAAAAATATGACCAATGTGTTGGAAAGTCAACACTAATTAAAAAAAAACATCTAAAATGATGTCCTGTACAGAATCTAGCTTTTAACGTAGCTAGTGGTAAACGATTCATTTAGCTAGCATCTAGCTGCTTTATCTTTTTTGTTTTATTTTTTCACAAATTCATCATTAAAGCCTCTAAAAAGGCAATAAATCACCATAATCGCAATTATTTCTTTAACAATTAATCGTCATTCAAATTTGATAATCGTGACAGTCCTAACGGCAAAAAAAACCCTCTTGATTGTAAAAGCCCGAACTAGCTAGTCAACAAATTATCCTACCGCAAAAATTGCGTCTTTTATGCTAACATGTCGAGTTTAGTTTGTCTTTTATGGGTGTGTAGCAACTGCTTGTTTCGTTAACAGTAACTATAACAAACAAAGGGAACAGCTTTATGTAGCTTGTAAAGTGAAGTTCGTTAAATACATCACACCAGTATTAACTAATGAAATATTGTCTTTGTAGTAAAGCAGGTCGGGGTTTTTTCTGGAAGTTATTTTACAACACTGTCATATCTCAAAAAAACAAACAAAAAGCAGCACAGTGATTAATAGATTCTGCACCACAAATGAAAAATGATGCTGGGTAGCTGTGTTGTATCGTAGACACTGAGGTATACGAACTCAGCGGGTTCACTGAGTTCACTTCAACCAAGAAGTAAAAATGGGAGACGGAGGAAAAAAAAAAAAACACACTTAAATCACCTTTTGTGTGAAGCACGACTGATTGCTTGCATTCAGGTTTTATTACCAGCAAAGTTAAAATCTCTTAAAAGGACGTTTAAAGGGGTGATTAAATAATTATAGGCTTTTTAATATAAAATGCATTATGTACACCCCCCCAAACCGTTTTTAATGGTTTAATCCGTCTGCGGTTAGAAGGGAGGGGGATTCACAGCAGGGCTTTGGCTACTTGCTTATTATTATCTCTCTTTCTTCTTTCTCTATTCATCCCCCAACACGCCGTCTGTGTTTCTTTTCTCTCTCTCTCTCTCTCTCTCTCTCTCTCTCTTTCCTAACTCTCCGTCTCTCTGTTATTTATGTTCTGACTGTCTTTTCTAATTTATTTATCCATCCGTTATCACTTTCTTCTATTTGTTCTGTTTCACTGTTTCTGTTTGTCTTTCTTCTCTTTCCTTTTTTTGATTTCCCCTCTCTCTCTCTCTCTCTCTCTCTCTCTATACTTACATTTACAGAATTTGGCAGACGCCCTTATCCAGAGCGAATTACATTTATCTCTTTTATACAACTGATCTATTGGGGGTTAAGGGCCCTGTTCGGGGGGCCCAGCAATGTCTAGCCATTTTAACCACTGCTCTACCACTTCTACGCTTCACTAACTTCATTTCTCCGTCCATCATCCTGTCTCAACATCCAGTCGTTACCAGAGCAGGGTGCATACCGGCCTTCTAAAAATAAATACCAACAAATATAAAATATAAAATGTTGAGGATGATGCAATATCGAGCTCAATGTTACAGCTAAAAGGGTTTTTACCTGACAGCCTTCTAATATCATTTTACATAAACATGATCTTCTAGCTTTTAGGATTTAACTGATTATGCATCTAAGCTTATTTTTTATCTGCTGTGCGCTTTTTCTAGTAATTCCTTTCTAGGCTTTTCCTTTTTTTTAAGCTTTATTTCGAGCAGCACAAAAAAATATATAAATGATACCTCAGCATTCAATATGCTGTTTTTTATACTTTAGTAGAAATGACCTGAAATATTTTATTCGATGATGTGTTTCAGTAGACGTCTTTATGTAAAGTTCAGTAGGCTTGGGATAATGCGGGATTTAATGGAAGGCGGTTTAAAAGTAAAAGAACACCTGGGATTGTGGTGTGATCCAAATGTAGTGTCTATAATTCCAAATCTGTGGAATCACAGGAAAACAATAGCCGTGTTAATATTATCCTTAAAATTGGGCAAATTCAAAATACGTATAATCCAAGAGCATAAATTTCGCAAAAACGATTATATATCGCGTAAAAGTTTTTACGCTGCACGAGATTTTTTTTCAGCCAATTCAAAAATGGAATATTCCATATTTTTTAATTTATTTATTTTTTTTGCGCAAAGAGGTCACATGGCGTACATAAAAATTCATATGATTTTTTTTTTTTAAATTTAGCTGTAGTTCTTTCTTAAACTAATTAAAGAGAAAAAAAAAAATTATAGCTATTTTAATTTTCAAGCAACAGAGAAATGTCACCATTTACAAAGAAATGCAAGTGGACATAAAGAAGAAAGACTTTGACAAGCGTAGCAAATCTTACGACAAAAGTAGCTTTCAGACACTTAATGCTTGTATAACGCCTTTCTTTTTTTTTTTTTTGAAAGACAATAATGGCTAATGCGTTAGCTACAACGTAAGTAAACCCACCAATATTTGTCAGCCTGATTTTTAAAGCGACTTACCGTGAGAGGTTTTAGTCGCATAACTGTCGGTTAATGGGAACTGCGTTATTTCGCAATAGTTTTTTATCGCCATTGAAAAAATATCGCAAATGTTTTGCGCAAATTTGTAACAAAAACATGCCAACTGGGAAACACAAGGTGACTCGATGAGATGGTTGGCATTACATTTATTTACCTGTTTTCTGACTTTCGCTACGGGCTCAGTTGTTTTTTCTACACACTATTCAAAACGAGTCTGGATTTCCTGCCATGCCTGATTTCCTGCAAATGATTTTGAAGAAAATGGGCTTGCTGATGTCCTGGTCTGGCATTACATCTCTCTAATGGTTAAATTATAGAGCCTGCAGGGTGGAGTTGGGATGCTTTTGTTCCTCTAATCGCTGATCGCGGTTGAACGCATCTAATGGTATAGACTATTAGCACAAGAGCTATTCATTTAAAATCTGGTCCATTTATTCAGGAAAGCCTGTGTTTTTCTGAAAGCTGATATTAAGTCTCTTGTCTGGTGAAATGGTGACTTGGTTGTACTGTTTTCCTCAGGACTTTAGTATTTTTGTATGTGTTTTATGCCTGAATTGCTTAACAAGTTTCTATTCTTAGCTAATGTGTTTGATTAACACTAGCGACGCATTTGATTTGAAAAACAATAAATAAAAATGACACAATAATAGAAAAAATCTAAATATTTGGCTTGTAATCATGAGGAAACATGGCATTTTGGGGTTTCTTTAACCTCCAGATTTTATTTAAAGTGCCACACTTTAGTTCCTAAGGGAAAGGTTAGCATTGGATGTAGGTGCTTGTACAGATATCCATAAAAAGAATTGTCTGTGTGTGGGGGGGGGGTGTTGCTGAAACAGCATGAGGTGAGTTTTCTCGATGCAACCTAGTCACTAAAACACACACACACACACACGCACGCTATCTTTGACACATTTATGACACCTCAGTCAATGCCAATCTCTCACTCTTCGTGTGTGTGCCCCTCTCTCTCTCTCTCTCTCTCTCTCTCTTTCTTGCTCTATGTCACTCTCTCTCTTCGTCCCTCTCCTTTCTAGTAGCTCGTGCTTAAAGAGCAGCCTTGGTACATTGAACATGCCACACACACACACACACACACACACACACATTAACACACACACAATTTGTGCTTATAACAACAACTCATTTAGAGGGACTAATAATAAATTAATGTTGTTATCTTTTGACACTAAACTACTAATGCAGTCTTAAAAAGGTGCTCATTTAACACTTCCATAAGCAGACCTCACACACCGAATGGCATTAACGCAGTTAAAAACCTTTCAGTGTTTTGTTGTGGGGCAGATCTTTATGCTCAAAAGACTTTGTGCACTCTGATTTCTGAGTAATGTTAAATGCTGCATCTTGAGATTAAACGTGGAAGCCTGTGTGAAATTTCATGTCTAGCTGGTATAACATATGTGACAATAGGAACTGGTTCTGTAGATGTTCCATTGTCAACAATTATCTCATTTTTTAATTAATTAAAAAGTAATGATTGGAAAACCGGTGTGGTTTAGGAGTAAACCACGGATTGAGGTGTTTTTTAGGATCTACTGAACCTTTTCCCTGTCTTTGCCCGTAACTTTCACCTCATGCTTTTTTAACTGTTGATCCATAAACATGTTCTGTCCTCAACACCAAACAGAGTATCTCTTCAGGCAGTCTTCTTCGTCCTCTAGTGTTTACAGTCAACTAAGTTGAAGCCAACACTTAGTTATAACCTAAACGTTTTTAACCAAGTTCCCAAACAGGGTCTGCGTATGTAAAGACATATGTATCAATAGCCATGTTTCTATTCTGAACTATCGCATAAAAAATATGGATGGAAACGCCAAGATGCGCATAAAATTCTGAAAACGACAACTAACAACTGAGTAGGATAAACTCAAAAAGTCATGTGATTTTGCTTCAAAACATCATGTGATAACAAAAATTGCTGATGCCAAATGTCTTCCGGACAACACTGTATTCGCTGCATTTAGCCAATTTTTGCAGCGCAATAGCAATGCTTCATCTTCTATACCCGCTTATTCCCTAATTCTGGGTCACGGGGATCCTCTGGAGTCTATCCCAGCTGTCTCTGAAAGGGAGAAAGACAGGAGGGGTACACCCTTGACAGGTTGCCAGTCCATCACAGGGCCACACACACACACACACACTTACGCTCACTTTTATGGGCAATTTAGAATTGCCAATCAACCTAATATACATGTTTTTGGACTGTGGGAGGAAACCGGAGAACCCTGAGTAAACCCACGCACGAACATGCAAACTTCAGAAAGAAAGTCCCCTGTCTGGTAAGCGAACCCGGGCCTTGCTGTGAAGGAAACAATGCTAACCACTAAGCCACCGGGCTGCTTACAGTAATCAAACAGACAAAACTAATACAATTTTGTATTGGTATCAAGGGCTAAGCCTTTCTAAGGACAAAAATTGTAGAACTGCCCCTGGTGATGTCATTCTTAAAGATTTGACAGAGGATTCCTTTATGCAACATGATTCTTTCACACACAACTAGCTTAGAAAGTGTTTTAATTGACATTGACATCCTTTTATCTGGTTCCTGACCTGATGGTTTTTATCCATTAGCATAAATCTGAAATCATGGGTTAATTACTTCATCATGTCTTAGTGAGCGGTCTAAAATATTCTACTTTCCAGAACCTGATGTAGCGTCTAGTTTATCAGACGGATCAATACCCCACCTGCAGCTAACTGATTTACAAGATTTACTGTAACTCAGAGTGAGGTTTAACTTTATTATAAACTTTATACAAGATTAGCCAATTGATTTGCTGGTAATTTGATTCAATGACCCTACAGACTGGGTTGCTTTATCTGCCTTTAACCTTTGAACCAAGGCATACAGTATACAGATTGAAGTGTGTTTGTGTTTGTGTGTGTGTGTGTGTGTGTGTGTGGGTGTGTGGGTGTGCAGGTGTTTCAATGGGGATCTAAATCAATCCAGGAGCATTAACAGTTTGTCAGGTGTAAATGTATGCATACTAAATGTCATTGGAGAAAACAGACTGAGGTGTGCGTGTGTGTGTGTGTGTGTGTGTGAGATAAAGATTTTTACTTTATAATATATACGTTTTCTTAGGCAAATGTAAAAAAAAAACAGCTGTCAGTTTTTTCTCCTAGAGAATTTAGACACATTTCCATATTTTTACATTTTAAAAACATTACACAAATGATGTGTCCGACAAGTCACAAGGTGTTCCGGCACATACCGCAACTCATTTGACCTGCAAATGGATTTTTATTTGTGTTTGCTTATATATTTTCTTTCGCATGAGCATTTTATGATCCTGGTGTCACTTTCAGACTCAATCAATCGGATTGATGTCTTCCACACAAAGGTCAGGGGCACCACCAGGAAATGGATCAGTGTGTGAGTGAGCTGTGTACAACATCGATCAGAAAGAATAGTGGGTCTTCAGTGAGAGAAATCTCTCTCTAATACCCCCTTTCCTCCCTTCCTCACACACACAAACACACTCACATGCATTTAGCTAAAAGAAACAGTGTGTGTCTCCAGCGTGTCTCCTCATGGCGTGTTGGCATGTGTGTGTACGAGAGGTTGCCATGGTGCACGATGTACAATGTCTTTGTTTTTACTCAGACACTGTGCACCGTTTGTGCTGTGGGATGTTTTTTTGAGGATTTTTCTGATTGGTCTACGTTTCTCTTCTTTCTTCTTTCCCCCCTTTTTTTTCTCTCCGTCTTTCAGTTTTCAGTCAGCTTTAGCTTACACACGCTTTCTTCTCTCACTTTGTGCTTCTCTTTTAGTGTTTTCTTCTTAGTGCCCGAATAAATTAGAATTTTTGGTATTGGAATTTAAATTCAGGCGAATATTAACAAGCCTGTGACTTTGACAGAACAAAGGTTATAGCGTTATTGTGCATCTTTAGGATCACTTTTAGCTTTGGAATCTCTCTGAAAGATGCTTTTCCTTCATAATCCCTAAACGTTTTTTAATGAGAACATTAATTACAACATGTTTTTATACAACGATGTATCAAAAAGGTTCGAGACACACCAACAAATGGCAGCACATGGCTGCAGATTGCATGCACAGTCACAGGGAGCACAACCTTGCATGCTGCCTACTGCGGGTCTCAAAACTTTTTGGTACCCCTTCGTAAATCCAGTTCCACAAGCTCTTTTTTGTAGTCGTTGTGGGTTCAAATGTTTAATTTAACAGCAGCTAACCTAAAGCAATTGCGATACATATTGCAATGTTTTTCGTTTTTTTGTTGCAATAAAATTGCAGGATAAAGTGAAATTGCACCACGACCTGGTATGCAGTGTAAATCGTTTTTACCTCTGCTTTCGTAAAAAACATCTGGAAAACACTTTGCATGTGAAGATTTTCGTTGGTAAATAGGAGACATTAACAACCACACATGTCCACATCTTCAAAATGAACAAGAAGGAAGTGCGTTTGGCGACGTGCTGGTAATTACATGTCAGGGCATTACATTGATTAGTTGAATTGCCACTGCGATTAGATACAATTATGCATGGGAGGATGCGAGGGACGTGGTAGCACAGTTGTTAAGTTGTTGATCTTCTAATTGTAAGATCGGGGTTCGATTCCCAGCTACCATTGTTGGGCCCCTGAGCGAGGCCCTTAACCCCCAATTGCTCAGTTGTATAAAAGAGATAAATGTAAGGGGGCGTCTGCCAAATGCCGTAAATGTAAATGTTTGAATTTGCCTCAATTTTTGAGACTGCAATGTTCCTGAAGGGATTTCTGAATAAATAGATAGACAGACTTGTAAAAAAAGTTTTTAGCAGATTGCTAAAGCCCCGAGTGTCTTTTTTATATGGACTATAAATCACAAATGTCAGAACACAGGCACAAAAAAACAGCCAGAAATTTCTAGCCTTTGGGGAAAAGACTAGGAAAAAATTTATGCCCCTGTTTTTACACCACTAGTAACCGGCAAATGACGCATTAACGCACGGTTTTATACGCTTGTTATATTACATTAAGCAGTTGAACAGGCCAAACTGGAACCGAGTCGCTTTCACCAGCAACGTGTTCAGATAAATGTGAGCGGAAATGCAATCTGTGCCGACCCTGATGTGTGGGTGGACAAGTTTACTCTCACACAAGCTGACTGTGGACTAACGCTTTAACACAACACAAGCTGATAATTAGAATGTGTGTGTGTGTTTGAAACAGCTCTCGCCAGCACAGAATCACACAACTCAGACCCGGTGTGCGAGTTTGTGTCTGTGTGGGAGACAAAGTGCTATCATCACATTGGATATACAGTTTTTATTCCTTAAGCTGTGACTGATAAAAACGCTAAAATACACAGACTAAGCAACACTGTGACTAATTTTACCTCAGAAATTACCTCAGACATTAGAGTCATGCACCCTCATCAGTGACAGACATCTTTGGATCAATATGAGCTCCGATTAGCCCGATATTTTTTATTCTGCTTTTCGGATAGCATCGCTGGGACTCCTGACACATTCCCTGCTGTGCTAACATGCTTCATGTACTTAGGAAATAGTGTCATCAAGAAACGTATTTCATTCAAACATCCATCTTCCATACCCACTTGTTATCTTATTCGGGGTCACAGGGATCTGCTGGAGTCTATCCCAGCCGTCTCTGAAAGGGCGAAAGGCAGGAGGGGTACACCCTGGACAGGTCACCAGTCCATCAAAGGGCCACACACACTCACACTTACTCCTATGGACAATTTAGAATCACCAATTAACCTAACATACATGTTTTTGGACTGTGGAAAGAAACCGGGGTACCCGGAGTAAACCCACGCAAGCACAGGAAGAACATACACACTTCACTAAGAAAGGCCGGGGAATCAAACCCGGGACTTGCCCCGAAACGTATTTTAAACAAATGAAAAAATAAAAATACTTCTTATTCATTCTACGAATTCCCACAGCTTGTTTTTGCTAATATTGCTGTTTGTTGATAGCTTATTTACCTCGGTAAATACTGTAAGTACTTGCTCAAAGTATGAATATCTTTATACATTTTTAATTAAAGCATTTGAGTTTTGAAATGTATTTTCCTAGAATGGATTTTGAAATACATATTTTTTGGTTAAAATAAAATGTTATTTTATTAAGCATTACAGATAAATCTAGATTTAAAACATATATTAGCCAGATTTTTTTTTTTTGTTTAAATCATATAGGCAAAAATCTCCTTGTTGTTTCTTTCCCCAGAGGTTCTTTGCTAATTTGAGCTTCTAAACACTGACTTGCTTTTAAACCCGATCCAAACCTTAATTGGCCCATACGGTTCTTCCCTCCGCCTTTCTCATCTGTCACTCTTCTTCTATTTTTCCTTTCGCTCTGTCTTACTTTCTCGCTCCATTTCACTTTCAGATGGAATTTGTGTATTTAATCTGCTTAATGACCTGAATACTTTCCAAGATACTCAGTGTACTGCAGCAGCTTGATGTTCTGCTGGGTTGTGTGTGTGTGTGTGTGTGTGTGTGTGTGTGCTTAATCAAGTATCCCAGCATCTTTTATATGAATCTCTCTTCTGTAGCTTTACCGGTTATCAAAGATTTTGTGTTGATAATTTTGAACTAATAAATGTTTCGGACTAATAAATTAAAAAAATGATGGTTACCCCCAACTGGTAAAGTTGTGAATCATGATTAAACAAACAAAATCTGTCACGCAGGTAGATAGTGGTGTTAGTCGGAGACGTCACAACATCGATCGGTGTATTGAATACCACAGTTTCCATATTACATAACCCTGAGTCACATGCCAGACATCACCTTTCTCCATCACACGTTTAATCTTGAGCTTTTAGTTAGTATCTCAGCCGTTTTTTTCTGTGTAGTTTAATTTTTAAATCAAATTAGCAAATTAGCTTTCATTTTATTTCCATTTCTGGGACTTAGCAGCATTTATCCAGAGCGTCATTTATACATCTGAGCAATTAGGGCCTTGTTTAGGAGCCCAGCAGTGGTAACTTAGTGGTGCTGGGAATCAAACATACAATCCAGATGCTGTTTTCTGTTATTATTTCAATTAAAGATTAAAAAACATAATAGTGTCGGAAAAGATAACTTTTTTTTTAACGTTTGGAACAGGGTCTGTTGTATGTGTCTGTGATTCCTGGATGTTTATGCCTAAAATACTGACTTGCAAGTGAAAAATGTAGTCAAACCAGCTTTTATTCATTCATCCTTAATAAACACTTAAGGGTTTGTATTGGCGATTTAGAGAATCCCTGCTTCCATTTGAGTTTTAATAAAAGATCATTTTCAGATTTTTTTTCTATTTATTTGTGTCACTTAATTCAGCAGGTTAAGTGTTATGATAGGAAAATCAGGATAGCACTAATTGCTATGGACTGATGATAGGCTTTATCACAAAACCACTGAGTGTTGGTTTTGTGGTTCACAATGAAAAGTGTTTGAAAGTGTAAGGCGGTAGGGCAATTTTTTTTTTCTGTCCATTTGGTTAAATTCTATTTATTTATATTATTTGGCTGGTTTCTTTAAATTTATATTAAGTTAATTTTTAAAAAAAAATCTTTTCTTTTTAAAAAAGCTTTTTCTGCATGACTTGGAAGTGCATTTGCGAATCCTTTCTTTTGAATAACCAATAAAAAGTCTGCGTTATCGATTAAAAAGAAATAAATACAACGGATAGATGACGTTTCAGGGGTTTTAGTGTAGCTTTTGGAAATTGCAACAACTGTTATTTGGTGAAAGATTGTTGATCTGATTATATAAGTGTGCAATCCCAAGTCTACAATGTGATATCTAAGAAATGTTACTATTTTACATGATTTTAACTTATTGTCTGTTTTATTTAATGTTTGATTACATTATATTACTCAGTTACTGCTCAAAATGTTACTATCTATGTCTGTCTGTCTGTCTGTCTATCTGTCTGTCTGTCTATCTATCTATCTGTCTATCTGTCTGTCTGCCTGCCTGCCCGTCTGTCTATCTATCTATCTGTCTATCTGTCTATCTGTATCTGTCTATCTTTCTATCTATCTATCTATTTATCTATCTATCTATCTATGCATCTGTCTGTCTGTCTGTTCCTATCTATCTATCTATCTGTCTGTCTGCCTGCCTGCCTGCCCTATCTGTCTATCTATCTATCTATCTATCTGTCTGTCTGTCTGTCTGTCTGTCTGTCTGTTTGTCTGTCTGTCTGTTTGTCTGTCTGTCTGTCTACCTTTGTATTTGTCTATCTATTTATCTGTCTATCTATATATGCATCTGTCTGTCTATCTATCTATCTATCTATCTATCTATTTTTAAAAAACTAATTAATATAAGATTTGGTAAAATGAGTCTGATATTAAAATATTATTTTAGAGTATTAAAAAGATTAAAAATAAAGAACTAATATTGACAATAATCTGACAAAAATTACATTCCTAACCAATCGAAATAAAAAATTGTGAATTCCACTAAAATTTGAACGGATAGAGAAAAAAAAAGCTGTATTTGTTTTTATTCTAAGTCAGTAAAACAGTTATCCTCGTTAGCTATTCATTAATTTCTTTATTTCCGTCTGCAGAAACTCGCAGCTGAGTGTCAGAGCGCAGGCTACAGCGGCACCCTGATCCCGTATAAATGTGATCTGTGCAACGAAGAGGAGATTCTCTCCATGTTCTCCGCCATTAAAACCCTTCTTCAGGGGGTGGACGTGTGCATCAACAACGCCGGCCTGGCTCACAACGAACCTCTGCTGAGTGGCCGCACTGAGGGGTGGAAGAACATGCTCGATGTAAGACATAAACATCGTCAGTTTAATGCACAGATCTGTAGATATATATGTTAAACAACCTCAAAACCAACTTTGAGCATATGTGTGTTTATAACATGACATATAACATTTAATCGGTATTTATTCTTAGTGATTAATTTGGCATGTATAAATCTAAAATCATGTAAATATCATTTTTATTTAAAAATTCCACAAGGGGTTTTTTTTTCTTCGGAAGCGCATTAAGAATATATAAGTGTATAAACTCAAAGATCAGGCATCAGGAACAGAGCCTGACGTTACCCCTCAGTACTGTTTGCCTCCAGAGGCTCCCGTGTTTCCGTGTGTGTGTTTTGTCTGAGCGTTAGTGCTTTCCTCATACAGCGTGAGTCAGACAGCTTTGCACTATCCATTATTCAGCAGAAACATCTCCCATTCATCAATGAAGCATTTCCCAAGCCTGTGCATTTGTTGCCATGGCTAGCATTTTTACAGTGTGTGTGTGTGTGTGTGTGTGTTTTTGTGTAAGTGTTTAAGTGCCAACTTAATGACAGAATCTCAGATTTGGAAATAAAAGCAGGGCTTCCTGCTTATATCCTGAGCTCGGTTTATGTCCCTTCACTGTTGTTGTTCCAAATATATCGATACATTTCTACGTGTGAATAAGTGTGAATTTAGGGTGAATTTCTTACACAACACACGAATTGCAACAAATCTTTAAATCCTACAAGATGACTATAATTCCTCACTAAAATCTGTTCTCTTCGATCGCTAGTTTGACATGTACACTGGCGGGACCATTAATAGCATTTGCGATCAGTCTGTTCCTCCGATGAAGATCTGCCAGCATCTGGCAAGGTTTCAGACCTGCAATGTGACTAGTTCTACTAGGAATCATTAGGAGTGTCGAACCTGCTGACGCAATTAGCATCAAGAAGAGAAACTTATTGTGACATATCATGAGCGAAACTAATGCTACAGATTGCATTGAGTTGCTGCTAGCTACCATATAGCAAGTAAACGCGGGATACTAAACGTGTCACAGATTGATGATTTAACAGGCCTTCCTGTGTGCATCCAGTTTTGACACATGCACTGACACAGTCTGACGTTATGACCCCTGACTTCCTACAGTGGGGTATTTAGATCATAATCCGACAAGCAGAATTATTAAAATTCATGGTTTAACCCTAGCTTAAGACACAGCAGCCCAGCTAACGGCATCTATTCACACTGTGCTACAAAACTCACCCTGTGAAGAGCGCTATCTGCCCTCTTCTTTATATGATGATCTTACAAAAGTTAATAAAACATTAATCAGATTCAGAGATGAAGGCCGTAATACTAATATTGTCCACAAGAGGGTCATGTAGAATAAAATTAAAGGCATGATTTACAACGCAAAAGTCCAATTTTATATTTTCATATAAAAACAATATAGCTATTAGCAAAACTGTCAGGGTTTTGGAGGATTTTGAAACAAGCCAATTAGAGCTCTGTCTCAAACCACATGGTTTTGGATCTACATACACACTCGTTTGTCCAGGACCCTGCACACACAAATGAAATACAGTTTTGTATTACAGTACAATTGTTTAATTACTTAATAAATGATAGCATGACTAACAGTGAAATAATGCAAGTAAAAGACTTTTTTTCGTTATTAATTTACAATTAAGCTTATTATTGTGCCTAAGCATCCTTTTCTTTTCGTCTGTTTTAATCTTCTTCCTAGGTGAACGTTCTGGCTCTGGCCATATGCACGCGTGAAGCCTACCAGTCCATGAGAGAGAGAAACGTAGACGATGGGCACATCATCAATATTAACAGGTCTAATCCTGAAATCCGGGTGTTACAACAGCTAGAAACTGCTTTTTATGTTAATATAAAACTGTAAGGCTGCCTTACGTCAAGTAAATTTCCGCCAATGACGGTGAAGCCCTTCAGAAAAGTTAAATAAAAACATGTTGTTACTATAAAAACAATAAATTGATAGTTAACTGCATGACTATTGTCAGCGCTGCTGCTAGAATGAACAACTCCTGACCAATCAGAATCCAGAATTTTGCAGCAGTGATGCTGGGTTGTGCAAAGGCAACGGACTTGGATAGACTGCAGGTTATGCAGGGTTTGTGAGTGTCTGTTGTTGTATTGTGTGCAGTATGGGAGGACACAGGATGGTACCGAGCGCCGACGAACATTTCTACTGCGCCACTAAATACGCCGTGACGGCACTCACTGAGGGGCTCAGGCAGGAGCTGAGGGAGGCCAAGACACACATCCGTGTCACGGTGACATTTCGCAAACACTCACATACTTTCATACGTATTCACACACTTATTTTACGCAGAAAGCTTGCATAAGCTTAAACTTTCACCATGTTTTTGTTGTTGTTTTATGCATCACTAGATAGTGAGTCCAGAAAAAAAAAACCAAATGTACAAAATGTTTACAGGATTTATTACTAAATAATAATTTATAAAGCAATACATTTTATTCTCAGTCAAATTCTGACTCCTACGCTAAAATTCATGTTGCTATGATTTCTGCTGTCTCTATCTGGACAGTGTATATCCCCTGGCATAGTGGAGACCGAGTTCGCCTTCAGACATCACAACAGTGATCCAGAGAAAGCTGCTTCTGTGTATGAAAGCATAAAGGTGAGCTTAGTGTGTGTAAGTGTGTATGTGTGCGTCATGTATCGTGATGACATTTTTTTAGATCATATAATTAAATGGTGGTTCTGATGTTGTTCAGTGTTTAAAAGCAGAAGACATAGCCAATGCTGTCACCTACGTCCTCAGCGCCCCTCCACACGTTCAGGTGAGGCTTGAACTCTTTGTATTCATCCTTACTTTATATCTAAGACACCTTAGCAGCACACGCGTAAGTGTATCTTCTTAACTGTTGTCTAGAATGTCTCTACATGCTGTAGATTTTTCAATCTTCAATGCAACTAAGAGGCCCAAACACCGTTCCACCAGCATGACAATGTTCCTATGCATGAAGCCCCTGAGCTTTATGTAGACCTGAGGTTGTTAAGTGTCTGATTCTGACTCAACCCCAGTGGCTATCATTCCTTCATCCTGTGTTAATGCACATTTTGAAGCATCGCATCAAAAACGCGTGATGCAACGGATGTTTTTTTAAAAAAAACCTTGATTTGCAAAACATTAGTGTCTGATCTCACTAATACTATCGTGGCTGGATAAAAATTCTCCAGTCACATCCCAACATTTATTGGAAAGATTTTCCAAAATAGGCCAAATACAGATGGATATGATGGTCAGGTGTCCCTATATTGTAGGTTGTTCCTTTAAGCTTGAATAATTTTTTTTTGCTTGTTTCTGCCTGCAGATCGGAGACGTACAGCTGCGGCCGGTGGAGCAGGTGTCCTAGTGACGGATTGAAGACACGTCAACTGGAGGGCATCGAAAATTCTGAAGAAGCCAGCGGCAGAACAAACCGTGTCTCTCTGGCAACACCTGCTGGACAAACCGTACAAATAGATTTAAACCACAGAATTAAAAGGGAATTGGGGTTCGGGTGTGTGTGTGTGTGTGTGTGTGTGTGTGTGTGTGTGTGGTGTAATAAAATCTGAAGCTTCTGTAAAAGAAAAGTGCTCTATGAGTGAGGGAGAGGATAGTACTGGTACCAACTTACACAAACACTGCTGCCTCAATGTGACAGAATTTTGGCGGGAAACATGGAAAATGGAAATGGGGACCAGTAGAGCTGACAGACGGTCCTTATTTATGACCACAGACCAGAATGCCGTCGCATAGTTGCATAGTTTTTATTTCTAAGGTCATGTGACGTATCTGTTTTGAAATGAGACTAAAATCTAGACACCGTCACTCGGTGTGTAGCAAGCTGGGTGCAGGTAACACTGTTGCAATTATAATGTATTTATTCATCTCTATGAATAAAAGGCTTCTAATTGGTCCATATTAATAAAGCAAATCGATTCATTTTATAAGATTAATTGCTAATATACCATATTTCCAAACCAGAAACATACAAGCATACCCTTAATAAGATGTTTTTCACCCTTACAACTAAAAATGTTACTTTTGCTCTGTAAAATACAAATACTGTCTGATTTGTCATCTTCCACTTCTAACCACTGATGAGCTGCGGATGTGTTAGACTTTACCAATGTTTTTTATAAGACTTACATTTATACGACTCCCTACAACGCATTATAATTGCTCTAAGGTTCGGAACATTTATTACTGTATTGTTTTCTTTCCTTCTTTCTTTTTTTTCAAGTAAAAAAGTATTCTAACTTTAAATTGTATGCAAATGTTTCTCATGACGTGTAACTTTTTTTGTGATATTCTTTTACAACCAATCCGGAGTTCTCTGAAGTACCTCTGAAGCCTGAGCTTATAAACCGAGTACAAACAGACGGTTAAGTGCTCATGTGTGTGTGTGCGTGTGTGTGTGTGTGTGTGTGTGTGTTTTAAAGCCTGCATCCAGTGCATGATTTTTATCCAACCCAAGCAAGGCATTCTTGAGTGATATCTTGATGTCATGATGTAAAGTTGTTTTTTTGCACTTCGGACTTTAAAGAGAGAGAGAGAGAGAGAGAGAGAGAGAGAGAGAGCATAAAAACCACTGACTTCTTTCTTAGAGACAAGTGACTAACTTTTATTTAAGTTCATTTCAAAGATGCTTTACTTTGTTCATGTGTACAGATAAGATATTCTCATAAACATCAACTGAAAAAGATTATTAATGCTGTAAACGGCGTGCTGTCTTTATTTTTTTTATTTGTACAACGTTTACACAGATGTTTTTTAATCAGTAGAAACAAATGAATAATTTTCTTAGCTAATTTTAAAAAATGAGTCAGGACTTTTAGGCCATTCTAAATGGGTGTTAAAAAGAAAAGCATGTTTTTAGTTTTTTTGGAACTAATCTATAATAATAATAGTAATAATAATATTACCTCTGATAGGCTAGACAAAAATGGGAATATATGGTGACATAATAAAGGTGACATAATAAAGCAATTCAATTATATTATTTATTACTATATTATTAAAAGTACATTTTTATTCAAAATTTTTTTTCAGAACAATGGCTTCCTTTATCTTAAAATAAAATCAACATTTTAATGTGGATAAAATCATTTTCTTGGCCATGTGGATTCTGTTTAAAAAGTTTACAGTATTTAGTTATTTTGTTTTCACCCTAAAACAACTGTAAATCAATAAAACTTAATATATTGTTATTTCTTATAGCTGTATTTGGTGTACATCAAATTGCAGCCAACTGGACAACTTTCGCGTTTAGAGTTTAGTCTTTAAACCGACCTACAATTTAACACATTTTACTAGAATAGACATTTTAGTCTGAAGATAAAGTTTATTATCTATTCAAATAAAGCTGTAATAAATTAACTTGCCACTAGGTGGAACCAGAGGAACTTCAGTGTGTACAGTATATATATAATTATATACACACTATAACTACTGTATACACAGTGTGTGTATGTATATATAAATCTCATAGATTCTTTATAATTTAGTAACAATAATTTATAAATGTAAAATTTAGTTTAGGATTTATTTAAAGTGTTGTTTGATATTTGTCTTTTGTCTTTTGTATTTCAGAATGTATTTATTTAAAGAGTGATCGACTGAATTGTGTGACTTTCTGCACGCAGTGTGATTGACGAGCTGGCTTTTTTGCACATTGTCTGCATGCCTGCGTCTATTTTCTGTGCTTGTAATTATTGCATTTATTTATTTAGCGTGTTAAATGCAACAGTTATTATTTTACACTTTTTCAAATAAAATTAAATTTAAAACAAAATGTAAAAAAAAATAATTATACAATATTTACAATTCATAAACGATCTGTTGTAGTAATTAATTTAAAGAAAATAAATTGTTAGATATCTGAATAATCAGTACAATGAAACTGACGTAAGTTATGACAAACCCGTGGGCGTGGTTTGGGGAATTCTATGGGCGTGGCCACTGTAGAGTAAATTCCTGCTCGAGCGGACCAAATGTTGGGACTGTCAGGTGTCGCCATTTTTACCAAAATCATAAACTATTAGCAAATACTTATTTTTTTTTCCCGTATTAGGAACTGCTTAAGAGATTTTGGTGATATTTCACCGAAGCCGTTCGAGTGAAAATAACAATTATGGGGAATTGTTATACGGTTGGACCGAATGAAGCGTTGGTGGTATCAGGTAGTAGCTTTAGCCATATTTCTTATATTTCTTATTAGCGGTTGCTTATAGCAACGCCGTTTATCTCAATCGAGGTTAGCTTACAAACCTCAAAAACACAGTCTGACGTCGCTCTTCGCGGTATTTGACTGTTTACTAACCTTTTTCTATTTCTTTAAAAATGTGTTTATTCCACTTTCGGAAAAGAAACATTATCAGCGCATGGGGGGAAAAAAACCCCCGATATTTTTAGCTCCTAGCAGCTCCTGGCGAGTATCATCACATACGTTATCGTAAACAACATGGCTGAATCCCAAATGACTCAACCCCTTTCTGTAAGCGAGCACATGGATTTATAGATTTTTATAAATATATGTGAAAATCTGTTAAGTACAATATGGTCTATAAGGTCTTCGGTGCATGTTTGATGTAGATATAAATGTCTAAATAAATGTATAAATTAATCATTTTTGATTGAGGCAAAACTTTGGGAAATCCCAGGTTATAATACTGTTTTCAGTTTCTTTGCCGTCATTTGGTAAAAACTAGTCTAAATAGTATATATAGTTAAAACTGTAATCACTGATTTGGTGTTTTAAACGCTATAATTTGCTATACGTCGCGTTTTATGCAAGAGATTTCACAATCTTTGATTGATTCAAGTGAAATGAATCAATTGAATCAAACACCGGACTGAATCGAATGAACTCGTGATTATGTCGAGAAATAAACAATTCAACCAGTCAATAATTTATTTAACATTTTTAACAAATGACATATTCACAAATGTTGATAGTCTATAAAGGCACAATTTAAGGTGTCTTAAAGCTTCAGAAGGAGTTAGTTATAATAATATTATTATAATAGTTATTTGTTTCCAAACTGGTCAGGTTGATCTTTAATTAAGCTACGTCTTTGTATATAATGAATTCATTCTTGGTTGTTTATTTGATTATTTATTTTTATTGTGTTACTATCAGTGTTTGGAATGGATTTATTTGCTATTACTAAATCAAGGATTTGGGGGGAAAAAAAGAGGGTGCTGAAGGAAGCAATTTACAGGTCATGTGACTGAACTGAGGGTGTTTACGGATTGCAAAACTCACCACAAAAATCATCTCGGATCTCAGTTCGTTATTCGTCAAACACTCGAGCACTTTTTAATAAGGTCGGCAGGTAACGTCGCAAATTTTCCATTGCAGTTTAATTGTCAGTGTGTTTACTCGTATGATGAAATCACATGCTTTAGAAACCAGTCCTGTAACTCAAGTTTAGAGTACATGATGCAAAACAGCCTCTTTTTTTTATTGTGTAAATAATTTAGTATCTCTAACCTATATTCTGGTCCTGAATATTGCATGACTTCATCAGGACGATGACGGTTGGTAACTTCTTATTCATTTAAGATGAAAATACTACCCCAGGGTTCCTCGTTTCTTCCTAAAAGGATAGTTTAACTAACGACAAAACACTCGAACTCAATCTGTCTGTTGAGATTTGTACTTAAAATATATAATTTTTCGTATGGTTTAGTGGCGTTCCACTAACGTACCTACAACCGATGGATCGTGTTGGTTAAAAAAAAAAGCTATAAACAAAAACTAGTTTGTAATAGGAGACTAATTTATACATAAGTTGCAGAAACGTCCTAAAACTAGATTGTCCTTAATGCAGATTCAAGTGGCTGTTAGATTATTTCTAATTGAGTGTGTTCTTTTGTCTTATATGACCAAATCGGGTTTATTAAATCATTACTATCAACAGATTTAAGATATACAGAGCATAATACAGATTGAGTTTAGAGACAGACATGTACGGTAAAATAAGGACTACATTTTTATACCCAAATGCACAGACACCCACACAGATTCAGTAATCTAAGGATTGGACCTGCATTATTGATGAGTTTTCCATTAATTTATTTCAGTATGGGAAAATCAGGTCACTGTGGCTGCGATAAACTGTAACGTAACAAATAAAATAAACATTTTATTTTAAGACACTATAAATATTTCCTCCAAAGGATTTTACTCTCTTCTATAAATGTGTTTAGGCTTTTTTTTTTGTAGGAATAACGTCTGATAGATTCAAGTTTTATTAGTCACATGATTATACACGGTACAACACATAGCGAAATGCTTTTTACGACTCTCCAAATTGAAAAAAGTTATTAAATTGAAAATATACAGTAGAAATAGGACAAAAATAGAAAAGAAAAATATAAAAAATATACTGTGTTGTATATGCTAAAACCAGTTTAACTAACGCAGCTATAAAAAGGAAATGTGGTAGTCGGGTGAAATAATAAATTTCAGCATTAAATGTCATGTGGTGATTTAGTTTTTTTGGCTCGATTATAATTGAATAGGTTACATGTTGTAGAAAATAAAGTTCATACACCTACACTGCTTTAAACAGCATTTCCTGTCGCTGTGGGTGTTGGTAAGCTTTATCGGCTGGTAGTTGCTTTCTGTTTTGTTGTTGTGTGTGTGTGTGTGTGTGTGTGTGTGAATTCTGCTGTTTTCAAATGGCTTTTTTTTTTATTCTTTTACTCGAATAGATATGAAACAGGAAGCACAACTATTATCAACCTTCAACTGGCATTCCAAATGTTTTTATTCAATTGTAAAAAAAAAAATCCTGGGTGGAGTTTCCTGGAAACTATTCTGGGTCATATGAGGAAAGGAAAGCTGATTATATTTAGTCATTGTCACCATCATTTTATTTAAAGTCACCTTCGGGTTCTCCTACCTTAAACCCAGATATAAAAGCTTTGACTTCTAATTGTATGACCTTTAACGGGTCTGAACACACATTACACTGAAAGGGTTTGCTTGTCTTTTAGACTTCTGTCGGGTTGCGCCAGTAAAATGAGGCAGAAAGTAAAAGAAGTGTGAAAGACAAACAACAGCTGTACTTTTTCACAGGAAAAACCGGCCCGTGTGTAACACTGTGCATTCTGGTTTAGCAATGCACCAACCGTCCATCCTTTAAACGGAGCACTGCACGTTTTGCTGTCTGTCTGCTTCGTTTTTTGTTGTTGTTTTTTTGTATCCATGATTCTCATTACTATGGGATGCTGAATATTTGTGGGATGTGTGTATTTAATTAAGTTTGTATGCAGTAGATTTAGTTTTGGAGGCTATCCAAACAGCTCAAGGTCACAGCAAAGTAGATTTGAATAGTACGAGGTAGTTTTTTATAGTATGCTCAAAGCTAATCTGGAGAATATTTCTGATATACAGGCTAGTAAAAGCAAGTATGACTCTTTGAGTACTACAAGTGAAGTGATAACACGCATATCGTCTACATATTAACTAACCATGTGTCACTAGTGTAAATTATAATCACCCAGTTAGTGTTTGTCAAACTTGTGCAGACTAAAATGCCACGATTTTTTCCCCTAGAGTTTATTTTTCATCGTAAACTTTATATAGCAATTGTTTTTTTTTTACACAGTACACTTTAAATATCTAACTTACTATTCCTGGCTAAGTGTGCAAGCTGATTTGAAGAGTGTTTATCTCATCTCACAGCAATAATTGGCGTAGCGAGGTGCAAACATTATCAACTAGGTTATAAATAGGAGGTCTGTCTAATGGTTAATATCTATAAATGTTCAATACAGAATGTTTTTATTTACTTGCATGCAAAGGATTTACATTTTGATAGCACAGACCGTATCTTTGGTTCTGACTTCTCAAAAGCCTATAATCGCTTTTACACAGTTTAAAAATCGTTTTGGGTTGTGTTTATTATAGGTATAATGGCTAAATAAAATGTAATCACGTTAAGTATAGTTTAGGATACATAATACTTGTATACACTAATGAAGGGGCGTTTATAGATGTGGTAAAAGAGTTGAGGTTTGATTGTGTTGATGACATTTTTTTAAAGGCAGTTAGTGGATTTACACTCCGAGATTTTCTGTAATCATCTGTGTATTTATGTGCAACCCTTTTATCGGCCTGGAAAGCCACAAAAAACAACAACAGAATTTTATTGAGGGGAAGAAAGTGTTGCACCAGTTCATGTAATTGTAAGAATTTGTGTGGCCTCATGTCAATACTTACACCTGGATAGCTGAAAATGTCTGTGGAAACTGCTATAAGCGTGTCAGAATGGATGCAGTAAAGAGAGGAAGTGAAAGAGAGAAAGACAAAGTTTGTTAAAATATTTCTGAACATTTACATTCTTTTGGTCTATTAAAGACTAGTAACCTTGTCAAAACGACACTCAGTCTTTAACAAATACAAAATTGCTGTAGCTCTGTCAAACTGAGCACAGGTGTCCCCCAAGGTTGTGTGCTTAGCCACAATGACTGCACGGCAAGGATGGCATTCAAACTTGTCTTTAAGTTTGCTGATAACACAACAGTAGTGGGCCTCATCAGGAATGACAACAAAACACCACACAGAAAGTGGAAGTGTGACCTCGTGCCATAAAAACCTGTCTCTCAACAAAGACAAAACAGGAGGAGATTGTTGTCGACTTCCGCAAAGGGTTGGCTAACCATTTCCCTATGCTTATCAATGGCTAAGTAGTGGTTGAGGTTCTTTACTTCCTGCGGAGGCTAAAGAGAGCCAGACTCCTAACACACATCCTTACCACCTACTACAGAGGAGCTGTAAAGAGCAGCCTGGCCAGCTGCAGTTATTTAGAACGCATGATTCTACAGCGCATAGTGAGGAAAGCTGAGAGGTTCGTAGGGGTCTTCCTCCCCTCTATCCAAGACATATTTCAGATGCGTACAAAGATCCTCTCAACCCTCCCACAGTCTGTTTGATCTCCTGTCATCAGGCAGGAGGTTCAGAAGCATCAGGACACACACTACAATGTTCTGCAACAGCAAAGTTAGAATAATTGGATTCGAATGCTTGAAACTGCTTAAAATTGTAGCATTGCTTGCATAAAAAAATATCTATTTTTGTGGAGTAGTTTTCTTATTAGGTAAAATACACATTTATTTGTTGTTTATTAAGGTTTCTTTTAGCTGTGGGACACTTTAAGATGAATGGATGTGCTTTATTTGACTTTTTTTGGCCTGTTGAAAATAAACATCCACTCAATCATTATAAAGCTGAAAAGAGCCAGGACATTTTTAATATAATTCGTCTGAAGAAGAAACTTTGGAACACCAAGGATGTCTTAAGGTTGCGTAAATAGTGGGGTAATTTTCCATTTTGGGATGAACTATCACTTTAGGTTTTTGACAGTTTTATTCATGCCATGTATTTGCTGTGATGGGCTGCTGAAGATGAAAAGGATGTGCTTTATTTTACACAATTTAATAAAGTGTTTATTGAAATTGGAGCTATCTATCTAGTGATTATTTGTGCTTATGTATCATAATTATTATCCAGGTTATATAGGAAGTCTACGTACAGCCAGGTGATACATTTTGAATCAGCTGTAACCATTTGACCGGCAGGATATTTACTATACTGTTAAAACAGAAGAAAAACATGAAGAAAAACCTTTGTATGAAAAAAAAAATGTATTTTTTTGTTCTCTGTATTGAATGCCAATGTCCGCTTAAGTGATAATATCCATTAACATATGATTTCCAGTTATGCTACAACTGTTTGGCCTGTGCTACGTGCAAAAAAAAGTTCCCGTAAAGCTATCCTGTTATTTATTATAGAACACAGCCGGTCTTAAAATGCAGTATTTTTTATCAATGCTTGGTTAAAAAAAAAATTGAAAGCGACCTGTTTGCGTTTTTTGCCTTAAGAATGTGTTACAAGCTACAAACAGACTACCTGGAAAGCAGACTTGCCCCTCCTTTGCCGTAACCCAGGCAACCGTGTAATATTTAAATATTCGGCCTACTTCCTAAAAGGGAAAGTTCTCAGGACAAAAACACAGTTTTAAAGCTCTGTCATGAGCTATTCTAGTAAAACTGTTGTCAGGTTTTTTTCTTTTTCTTAAGATTCTTTTTGTGTACGAATGACTGTGTTTGCCTGGACTTTTACCCAGACTTCAAGTTCTAGTCCTGTTGCTGTTATTATTATTATTGTTATTATTATTATTATATTGCACTCTAATTATTGTCAATATCAACAATAACACGAGATTCACACTACACAAATAAAACCTAACAAGGTTTATTACAGACTAATTAAAAAATCACAAATTATTATCAAATAACACATTTTCTAAATAATTTGATTTCTTTCAAATATCATAATTTTTATACTGTATGTCGACCTTTTATGGCTTCTCAAACGCTGTAAAATAATGCAGCATTATTGTATACTGTAACCGCAAGTTTGTCAGCAAACCCATATTATGATTTATAATATATTTGTCACATGACCCGACCTTTAAATGTAAACCGGCCATGAATCCTGTAACACTGTATACTAACACACGTCGGCTCTTCACAAACAGTGAACGTCTCCAGGCAGCTGTGCACTATTTTTCCCTTTGCGTGCTTGCGGTTTGGCGTGTGGCTTCACTCGTGGTGAGACGTGATCTTTTAAGATTTGAGCACGTCAATGCAGTTTCAATGATTGAGTACAGATTTTAGTCAGAGGGTGAGAAACTTAAAGACGGTTTCAGCACCCGGGGCTTTCTTGTGTTATTAACCTACTTACATATTTATATGCCCAGTTCACGCTTTTCTTCCTACATCCTCACGTGGAAATTTACAAGGCGTTGAGTGGTTTATTCGACAGAATAGTTCGGTGGTTTCTCTTGTTAATGAGGTTTTAAAACACTTGTCGCTTCACAAATGCAACACAAAATATCGAAAACGTTTAAATGACCGAGTTCACGTTATTGAAATAAAGCTTATATTTGACTTTGTCCCTGATGTGTTGCCGTAGGTGGTTGCTGTGGATCTGATAAGAAGACCTACACAGTTGGAGGATGGGCGTGGGCATGGTGGCTCCTCACAGACATTCAAAAGTAAGAGTTATCTGTTGTTACTCAGGTTGTGTTTCTTTTGCTAGCGTGACCCGCACACGGACGTGCATACTGTTCTCAGCCGTATCTCACATAACCTGCAACACCTGAGCAGTTATCTAAAGACTGTACTTACCGTGCATTTTTAATAACGATCCTTAGAAACTAGGATTACATACTAAAGCCCCAGTGAGGGCAGATGCAGCACTTTTCTACTAATGCAGGGCAGATTAGGTCACAAGAAACCAGAACACATGAGGGAATGTTTACTGTTGCTGTCGTTCAGCCAACTCAACAAGTTGGGCCATTATTTAAATAGAAAAATGTTGTTTTTTTTTATTCTGTGTAATAAAGAAGAGTGTGGGTTCAATTCCCAGCATTACCAAGCTGCAACTGCTGGGCCCCTAGGCAAGGCCCTTAACGTTTAGTTGGGAAAAAATTAGATAAATTTATGATACTCTGGATTAGTGTGTCTGCCAAATTGTCAGAAATGTAAACGTAAATTCAATGAGTCTAACTCGGGGCCTACAGACTATTTGTCTGCTGATTGCTGTCACACACACACACACACACACACACACACCTACTGCAAACAGTTTTTTGTAGGATCTCACAGTTCTTTAGGCAAATCCAAACAAGTTGTAGTTTAGGCAAATCCAAACAAGTTGTAGTTTTACATATCAAAAGATATTATAGTATCGAGAGTGTGTTTATTGATTTATTTAATGCAGGACAGGAGTTAGATTTAGTCTTACATTTTATTAAAAAATTATATTTATTATATCATTTTAATGCTAGCTGCTTTGTCCTAACCTCCTGTTTTTATGTATCTTTGCTATGTTCTTAAACCAGTTGTGACTAAAATAATTGTTGCTGTTTGGTTTCTGTTCTCTGATGGTTCTTTATATTTCATGTCTCTGTGTGCAACATGCTAACCTGCTTTGCTTCTCTGGGATCCTAAGCTTGCCGCTCGGTTTAAGAGAGTTTAGTTCAGTGGGGCGCTGTGCCAAAAGTACTTTGGATAGACTGTGTGTGTGTGTGTGTGTGTGTGTGTGTGTGTATATGGGAAGAGACTGTTGTTAGTAACTAAAAGGCATGCAAGGAATTCCATGGCAGATATTTGTGGGAGTGCCACTGTATCTCAGAAGACGCGTTACTGTGAACTGTTGAAGTCGTGCGTGATTCTGGATTGTGAAAAGCAGAGCTTGTTTCCAGGGGTGAGATCAGGGTGGTGTTTGGGAGTTCATTTCCCTCTCCATATTTCTGTTGTAAAGCTCAGCAATCAGCTTAATAGTCGCCGGCAGTGTCATGCTAATCTAATTTGATAAAATGGGGGAGAAAAAGCAGAGCCAGTGTTTGTGTTTTCAGTGGATGAAGCCGAGCTTTGTTTTCTATGCATCATGATTAGTTATATTTTAATCATGAACATAACATCTGGCTTCACTTGCAATATGACCTGACCAGTTAGATGTGTCTTATTAAAATGCCCAAAGCCTAAAGGATGATTTGAAAGAATACAACCATGTTATGTTTTGTTCCGGATTAGATGCACAACATAGAGCTGGCTGATGATAAATTAGAGGTGGGATGTAATTTAATACCGCTATTAGCGTCTAGCGTTTTTGTTTTTGTTGTGAAAATGTGATTTTTCTATAGAGAGCTCTTAAAGCAACTCTGCATTTATTATAGTGTAACAGACATTGTATTTGTATAAATTATTGCATATATATATATATATATATATATATATATATATATATATATATATATATATATATATATATATATATATATCTAGTATATTCTAGCATCTTTTCTGGAGCCTGGTCTCAGAAATTATTATAAACATCTGTTACCACTGTGTGCAACCAAGTGAACAATTTTAGCTTGACAAATATTTGAGTTGGTGTGAATCCATTTCTGTGCATTTGGTTGGAGGAAAAAGCTTCTTTAAATATTTTACAAGTTCCACATACAGCTGGCCACTGGCGTACATTCTGAGCAGAAACACAGCGTTTGTACATATATCATTAAATGAAATCTTGTAACTAGAATTGTGGACCTAGATTTGAGTAGGAAAAGCCAGACAATATCCCCCCCCCCCCCCACGTCTACTTCAGTACGTGACCTTAAATCAGCAATGGAGTTTACACATGAACCAGGGATGCCATAATACAAGTAGAAACAGTGCAAAAACGTTAGTCAGCTAGAAAACAAATTTATTCTAAGATTGTACTGTGCTGTCTTTAATCAGAGTTAATAATGGTCCATACGGCATGGTTTAAATGACCCGCGCTGTTCCACTTTCTGTGCCTTATTTGGCCCGAGGGCCAGACATTGGACACTACTGAATTAAGTAATTTGCCACGTAATTTCACTCAGTTTAATTATCTTTTATTATTATTATTGAGGTAAATTACCTTTATCCCAATTATCTTAATTTAAGTGTGCAAAGCTGGGTGGAGATCCTGCAGGTGAGCTCCTTTAGCAGCAACCTCGTTCTTCAAAGACACCCTGCTCATTTTTTGTATACAAAAAATAATTCCTCAGGCACTTCTTCAGAGAAAACAGAGTTTAGATCTCTCTGCCATAGTTTAATCCAGGGTGTGTGTGTGTGTGTGTGTGGATCATCTATGTGTCTTTGGTAACCACTGCACTTTAAACTGATGCACCGCTGGGGTAACTTTTTTTATATTTAAACAACAGATCTGTTCCGTGAAACAGAAACACAATGTCACAGAGCGTTTACGAATAATTACCCATGAAGATTTAAACTGTTGTTAATGGTGAAATTGCTTAATCGCTGCATCCCTAGCTTCGACCTTCAACAGTTTAATACGTTTGGGGTTTTTATACTCTGAACTCTCTCTATTCCTGTTTTTCTGTACGTCTATGCACTAAGACAGATCAATGCCTCTGTGCGAGGAAATATCCAATCAGTGAGCGCTAAGGGATGCTTTCGGTGCTTTCACACTCTAAACCACGGCGAGAGGTGAAGTAGAACAGAAATATGAGGAAGCACTGCCGTCTTTTAAATTTCTGTAGATGCAGATGAAACGAAAGTGATAAACATAAAAAAATGACTGTGTGTAAGCACTGTTATACACGCATTACCTACTTAAATGGAAAAACTTTTAACATGACTGCAGATCTGTGGTGCCATCACCCAGTGATCTTACTGGAAGCAGGACAGCAGAGTTGAATTTTTTTCTATATAGCTGGAGTTTTTTTTATTCATTTCACTATGAATAAAGTTGAGTTGCAACTAAAACAAGTTTTTATCTTCCTCTGAACATCTTACTGTTTCTGTCCCCTAAGCAAATAATACTAAAAAAACACTAATTTGCCAAACTATCAGAATCGTACCGAACCATTCCTATCATGAACAGTAAAGAAAATGCCACTTCTTTATATTGGAGTCATTTATGCTGTACATATATTTATTTGTTCTAGGTCATATTTTATTTTTTATAAATTAGATGAAAAATATAAAATTAAGTATTACATTAACTGGCTAGCTTTTTTTTTAAAAAAAGTGCTAGTTTTTTTTCCTAACAAAAAGCTTGAAAAATTATGTAGCTGCTCATTGGTTAAGGTGTTGGACTGCGGATCAAAAGTTAATGTATTCAAACCCCAGGATTTTTACATCATCGAACCATGACACGTTCGGTAATCTCGCTAAATGATTTCTGTAGCGGTAATTTTGTTCATGACTTGCCTCAGGTTTTATTTCTTGCCGTACTGTCCACCAAACTTGTTTCACACTAATTGTGTCATCGGGTTCGGCGCTCCTATTGGTTCTCGGTTTGATGGTTGTCATAGTTGAAGTCGCACTGCAGGTAAGTGTGTGAAAACTATTGACCTTGCCAGAATCTCATCAGAGGGAAAAACAGATAAGTGAACATGTATTTTTTAGCATAGGGTTTTAGGAATCTTTTAGGATTTTGAAATAAGCCTCAGAAGAAAAAATTCATGGTTGAAATGACATGGTCTAAGCCAGGCGTAGAGCAAATACAGAAATAAGACAAGCAAAACTTTGCCAGAGTTTAGTTGCAACAAGTGCAATTATTTGTGGTGTGGGAATAACCAAAATGCACATCTTTAGGTGGCTTTTACTAGAATGTAACTGAATCCCAGTGATGTTTAACAGCTGGTGTGCCAGACAGTTTTAAGCAGCTGGATTTGCCCTTTCAAGAAGACACACACAGTTGGTTGAGCTTTAACTTTCGATTAATGTCTGATGCCCAGAACCAGTCTCTCTTTAATGCGGTGATAACATTCTGCTGTCCTTTTACCCCTTTCCCTCCCCTTTTCCATCTCTGCTCACCTGCCTGCAAAGAATTTCCCTGGAAATAATAACCGTCCTGTGTCGCTGTGAGAATATCGAAACCTCGGAGGGCGTCCCCCTGGATGTGACCGGGGTGGCTCAGGTAATCTGATCCAGTCCAAGCAAACAACAAAAAAAAAAAAAAAAGACAAACTAATCCAGTAGACTGAATGACAACAGCAGGACAGCTGGACTCAGAATAAACAGGGCAGCAGAAAGCTGCTTTGGAAATCTCTCCTGTGCAGGCTTTCTGTGTCCCCTGGTCCGGGAATATACACACTATTACTGACGCCGTGCTGCTTTGATGGTTTTCTTTTGTAGTGAAGGGGAAAGAGAGTCAGCTGTCACCAACACTTTTTTTTTATGCATTAAATTCCATATGCACTGTATTAAAGGGTATATTTATATATATTAAAACAAACTTTGTTGATATTTATTTATCTATAAAGTCATACAGTGCACATGGATCACATATCCGGTGTGAATGCTTGTCTTTTGGTTGCTTTCGTGTATTTCTGTTGTTTTTCCTTTCCTTCCTGCCTTCCTTCCTTCTTTTTTTCGCCGTTTCTTTCCGTAGACCATCAGCCCAATTTTTTTCTTTTGTTCTTTCCTTTCTTTGCGTCTCCCGCAGGATAACACTAGAGATTATGACCCTGCAGCCCAAGTGCGAGGATGTTGAGACAGCGGAAGGGGTAGCGCTTACAGTCACAGGGGTGGCACAGGTAAATTCAGAGCACCTCCTCCTTTTAACAGGCGTTTGCCCTTCAACACAGACGGTTTTCTAGCTCAAATGCCAGATTTATTTAATAAAGACATTTTTTAAAAATGTTCCTTTTTGCTTGTTTTCTGATTAAGTCAGAAAACAAGCAAGAAAACAAAGATTTAGGCAACGTATTTACTCCATATCACATCTAAGCATGCAGCCTTTGGGACATGAAGCATAAAGCATGTGCATTATCCTAATAAACAGATTGTTAATAGATATAAATTTGTTCTGCCAGCCTCTGTCACTTAATTTATCTGATAATAAAAATATCACCCAATTCCGGCCTACACAATCTTTTAATGACTTAAAAATAAAACCATATTTATAATTATGCCTTTTTTTGGCTAAGGGCTCACGGCCAATACATAGTGGTGTCTCAGTAGTTAAGGTGTTGGACTGATACCTGCAAGACCGGGGTTCGTTTTCCAGCACCACCAATGGTGACTTTCGAAACAACGATCGTATGCGTCAGCGCCAACTACAGGAACACAAAGGAAAGTTGTTTGACAGAAGCTAAGGATTTCAATTAATTATAAATATAAACATATACGTAAAACATTTTAAAATGATATTTATCAATATGTGTAGAGGTCAGGATATCGATCACGATAATAAGCTGTATTGATATTTTTATATGCTCTGTTCATAATATTTGAAACAGGTCAAATCTGGCCTAAAAAAACAGCAAGATTAAAACAGGGTTTACTAAAGTTATCTAGTATGAATCCGTCTAAACAACAACAGGCAATAATTTAAGATGGTCTTTATTATAAACTTACACTTTCACAAATTTTACAGGTGCCAAAAAATCCTGCTCTGGACAAGCAAATGGGGCATCTGTTTAAGTTTAATTTTCTCAGATTTTCTTTGCTAACATTCTGGTCCAGTCTAGGCACATTCTTTTTTATTTTACTGGAGGTTTTGCTGAAACCAGACACCCAGTCCAGCTCTGCTTTTACATCTGATTTGATTGACCAAAAAAAAGCGCACACTCTCGGAGAAGAAGCTTCCTGAGTGCTTCCTGCACAAATTCCTTTTATAATCAAGATTATGAATCTCAGAGCAGTCCTATTGTCTTTGGACAAATTAGTAAGAGGAGACGTGCTAAATTAGAGGGACAGGTTTTTTTAAATTAGACTTAATTCTGTGAAACTACCATAGCACACATAATAACACTTATAATAATGAAAAAACAATAAGGAAACAGACATTTCCTATGCTTGGATTCTTAACATCACCTATTACAAGTAAAAAAAGACATAAATAGCTGATAACCTTAAATTATATATTATAACCTGCGTGTATGAATTCAGTTAATTCTAAAAGTGTCTTATGATGAATTGTCTACATTTCAACATTTGCTGATGAAAGTAGAAATTCTTAGTGTTTTTATTAAGCCTATTCAAAAGGGCTTTACACCCATCAAAGTAGGAAAAATAGGCAATAGGTCATCAGTTCAACCATCACTTCCTCCTTCTTTCTTTCTTTTCTTTTTAGTGCATCTTGCAAGAAAATAGGAAGGAAAGCCTGAAAGGGAAATTCTCACTTAAGCATGAGTTAATTTCCTAATATTCCCACAGTGAATGGATCTAGAAGAGAAAGAAAAAGTAATTTCCTACTTTTTAAAAACAATAGCCTAACTAACTAAGCGGTTATGTTTCCTTCCACATAATCTCACGAATGGGTTGTTTTTTATTTACACACCTCAGAAACAGACATTATGTAAACTAAAAAAATCACATTAACTTATGAATTAAATGACCTTTTTTTCAGTTTCCTTTCATTACTTCTCTTGATTTTGCCCTTTTGTTGTATTTGATCCTGTTGTGAGAATGATTGTGTTTGTAGATGATGTGGAATGAGGCATGCAGCTGTGATGTCCGTCTGATTTGTGCTCCCTCTGTAGGTTGAAGTTGGTAGTGTAAACTTTTCCCACCTGTACACACTCTTGGTTTACTGGTCAAACCCAGGCAAACAAATGAACATATAGGCAACTAAAATGACTCCCAATGAAACATTAGGAAATAATTCTTGGAATCAATTCTAATCTGGACCTCCACTGTTTTACAACATGATCATATGAATGGGCTGAACAAGGAAATCTGGCAAACCATTTCAAAACCCTGTGTAATACTGGGAGTCATTTGGGATTTTGTATTTGAACTTGCATGGCATTCCCACCACCTACCATTTCCATCAACATTTTTTTAGTGGCTGTTCACTCCACGCTTACCATGTTGTAAGTGTACGGCTACAGGTTGCTGATCTGATGCCGTAAAAGCTGCGAGACGGCGTCTGTAATTACAAACTGGATTAGCCGGTTCTAGATTACCGCAAACAGACAAAGTCTTTGCCTGAAGCCCGAAGTTTTGTTAACTCGCCTACTTTTGTTTTGTTATGTATCTGTCCAAAGAACCAGCTCACTCTCTTCCCATTTCACAGCAGCAGACTTCAGTAATCACAACTGTATTATAAGTTTTATGTACAATCTGTTTATAGAGTGTTTGTTTTTTTTCTTACAGCAATATACTTCTATTTTGCCATGTCACACAAAATAGTTGAGGTTTCCTGTACTGAGGAAAAAAAATACTAAAAGGGCAGTTGTTGAAATACGTACGGTTTTTATTCATCAATTCTTAGTTTAATCGAACGATTTATATTATTCTTGTGTGGTGGGAATTTTTTAATTTGTATAGTTATTTTACAGAGAGCTATTCTTAAAACATAAGCCCTCTTAACAGGCCCGCTGAGAGCTTCAGTCTTTCTGCTTTTACTAATAATATTTAGACACTGAAAGGCTTGGAAAAAAGTGCCTCAGTGTGGGTATTGTTATTGGTTAATATTAATTAATAACCTAATTAAGCTTCCATCTGTTGTTGTGTCTCGAAACTCAACCCTCGATTTCTGACCTTTGTTTGAAACTTACAGCATTCACTTGTGAATCTAAACGCAATGACGTTAAAAAAATACTTTGTTACCCAGATTTGTAATGCTACTTCCATTATTATTATTATTATTATTACATTTTTTAATTGAAGACATCTGCTAACTCAAGTCTGCAATCTTTAAGGTCAATTAAACGAGTAATAAACTACCTTAGTTTTTATTTTTGTCTGTTCTTAAGGTCCATTTTGTTCAAGAATTTTCACCTCAGAGCGTTCTAAAAATTCTAAGAACGCTTTGTTTGAATTTTCCTGTCACGTGCATATATAGTCGGTGGGCGGAACTGACAGCAGTGATGTCAAAGCAGGCGTCAGTGTTCTCCTGCAGAGGCAGTGCTTACCTACTCTATTACGTGATAGAATAGAATAGAATATTTCAAAACCTGTCATTTTGGCCAACATGTTGGTAATAGCTGTTCCAGCTGCAGTTCGTCTTTGCTAAAATGGTGTAATACAGAAGCGCTTATTACAGCCACCAATCTACAGAAAGTTGGCGCGTATTTAGCCGTAGGAACGTTATCATTACAAAAAGGTGTTGAGTTATTAAAGCAACTCTTCACTCTTTTACTAATGGAATTAGCTTTGATAATGCTTAGTGTCACATCGGTTTGGTTTCTTTTTGCATTACATTTTGTTATAAAGTCACATTTTACATCTTTTCTTCTTTCAACAACTGCCCTTAGAATGAGAAGCCTGAATACAGGAAAATCACCAGGTTTTTACATTTTTATCAGTTTGGCCTAAAGGCCTGATATTTAGTAATGGTTATATTTTTATATAAATCAGTTTGGAAACCTTCAGAATTTTTAGTATTGCATCATTTTTTTAACAGCATCTTTATACAAAATATTAAATTGTAGCACACGTTAACCAATTAAATGTTTTTATAATTTTTTTCTGTTTTGTTTTTTACCAGAATCAGGATTTGTCTGCTTTTTCTTTTGTACACACTGCTTTTAGGTCAAGGTAATAACCGACCCCGAGCTTCTGTCGCTTGCCTGTGAACAGTTTCTGGGTAAATCTGTTTTAGAGATAAAGGGAGTCATCCTGCAGACATTGGAGGGTCATCTGCGCTCCATTCTGGGTGAGTCTGTCATGTTTAATTCTATATATATTGCTGTGATTTACTGTTACATTGAGATATGAATGTGTACAACGCATCACATTAATTATGCGGAGACCAGTGTTAGCAAAGTGGCTGTGCATAGCAAAGCATTGTGGTTATAGAGTCATGGGATTGGTGAGGTCGAATCTGTTTACTCATCTGAGCGAGTCTTTATACTTCTCTCTCTGTCGCCATCTGTCTGCCTCGTGACATTGCATCAGCTTTTTTTTTTTTAAAGATGCCATTGTATCATGTCTGATCTTAGCCCTGTGTTTTTAGGTACTCTGACAGTGGAGCAGATTTACCAAGACCGAGATCAGTTTGCCAGCCTGGT
This sequence comes from Bagarius yarrelli, assembly GCA_005784505.1. Classification (NCBI taxonomy): domain Eukaryota; kingdom Metazoa; phylum Chordata; class Actinopteri; order Siluriformes; family Sisoridae; genus Bagarius; species Bagarius yarrelli. The sequence continues at coordinate 58,620 of VCAZ01000029.1, forward strand.
GAGGGAGGTGGCAGCTCCAGATGTTGGTCGAATGGGTATTGAGATTCTCAGCTTTACTATTAAGGTGAACACTTCAAATAGTTTTTTTTTTTTTTTGTTCTAATGCTGTGTTTCGCATTCAAATGTGTCGGGATAAAAACTTTAAATGAAACAAAATGGAAAGCTATTTTTTTGTGTGCACATTTGAATGAAGGTGTGTGTGATCATATAGGATGTATATGATAAAGTGGAGTATCTAAGCTCCTTGGGAAAGACCCAGACAGCGGCTGTGCAGAGAGATGCAGACATTGGTGTAGCGGAGGCAGAAAGGGATGCTGGTATCAGGGTACGTTCAGGCTAATTCAATTGGTTTATCGATTTTGTCTGTGGCTTCGGCTTACTCATGCTTCATCTCTCCTGCTTTACAGGAAGCAGAATGCAAGAAGGAAATGATGGATGTTAAGTTCCAGGCAGACACTAAAATGGCCGACTCAAAGAGAGAGCTGGAGATGCAGAAAGCTGCTTTTAACCAGGAAGTCAATACAAAGGTATTGATGGAGAGGATGAGTAGTTGGGTCTCTGTAAATGAGAATTTTAACTCATGAGTCTGGATGATGATGATGATGATGATTATTATTATTATTTTAGCTGAATTACCTGACTGTCTTGAAAAAAATGTTGTACAGATTTAAACTATGCATTTGAGAATATTTACACACCTGATCGAAATGCAAAGATTATTTATAAAAAAAACTTTTATTTCTACCTTTTTAAATTAAAGCTAAATTCAAATGCAAAACGAGGAAGGTGTTGTGTATAAAACATGCAGGCCTTTGAGGCTGGGAATTCAGTGGGTAGCTTTTCCAGATGTAGTGAGATCAGAATCTCCACCACTCTGATGCCTGGGGACTGTAATAATTTAAGTGCATCCAATTTCTTATTCTTTCTCTGTCTCTTTCTGTTTTAGAAAGCTGAGGCCCAGCTGGCATATGAGCTACAGGCAGCTAAGGAGCAGCAAAAGATCCGTTTAGAGGAGATCGAGATCGAAGTCGTACAGAGAAAGAAACAGATCACCATCGAGGAAAAGGAAATCATTCGGACAGACAGGGAACTAATTGCCACAGTAAAGAGGCCTGCTGAAGCCGAGGCCTACAAAATGCAGCAGCTGGCAGAAGGACAAAAGTATGTAGAAAGCAGGAAATAGTAGGGGTGGATATTTAGATAATTAATTCACACTGCAGCTTTATGTACACAGCAAATTCCTCTTTTCGTAAACAGAGTGAAGAAGGTGCTGACAGCGCAGGCCGAAGCTGAGAAGATCAAGAAGATTGGAGAGGCTGAAGCAGCATCGATTGAAGCTGTGGGCAAAGCTGAAGCAGAGAAGATGAAGCTAAAAGCGGAAGCTTACCAGCAGTACGGAGAGGCAGCAAAAACAGCTTTGGTTCTAGAGGCACTACCCAAGGTATAAATACATAGATACATATGATAAACATTTGATGAATAAGTGTTTTTCACTTTAGTTAGCATAAAATTTAATTCTGGGTTGCTCCTGGATGCTCTGTACTCTTTACCAGGTGTGTATTCTGTATGCAGGTGGAATAGGGATTAAATTCAATTTAAATAGCTTTAAAATAGCACTACTACTAACACACATGGTAAGGACGCACATGGTTTGCTTCGGCTCTAACAATGTGCCAGCTAATGTCACTGGGGAAGAGCTAGAAGGGTGAATTGCACATGGAAAAATAGAAATACCCATAATGTTCAGTTTACAATCAAATATTTTATCTAACAAATGAATTGTTTCTGTACAGATTGCTGAAAAAGTGGCGGCTCCATTGGGCAAGACCAACGAGATTGTCATTCTGAGTGGCGAGGGCAGTCGTGTGAACAGTGAAGTGACCCGTCTGTTGGCCGAGCTGCCGGTTACAGTTAACGCTCTCACAGGAGTTGACCTGACAAAAGTAAGCCACACTGACATTATGGGACATTGTACTTCTGCAAACTAGTCCTAGGAACCAAACTACTGCAAAAAATATCCTCTGTATATCTATAAATGATCCCAGTCCAATAGAAATGCCAAAACCTTCGAAATAGAGGGGCCATTTTTACTGCAATTGGTAAAAATTGTGCATATTTGCTACTTAGTGGTGCTATAAGATAGGAAAAAATATAAAATCTACTATAACTACCCAACCCTTAGTCTAATCAACTTGAAATCTAGTATGCAGTGTGTAAATATCTATAAGGAATAGCTTTGTATTTGTGGGCCGTTTTCACACGTCCACATAATATGCATATCATTTAATAGAGCTTCTTATAATGAGCAACTTTACCTTAAGAACCATTGCTGTCAATCCAATTGTTCATTAAAAATCTAACCTACTTTTGCAAACTTTTTTCGCTCAATTTTGATCAAACCACTGCAGGGCAATTCTCTGGACTCTCTAAATCAATAATTATCCAAAAAGTCTCGCGTTTTCCACTTTGGTTAGTTATAAAAGCAGGGACATGGCCAAATATACCCAACGGTCTATGCAAACTAAAGAAAAATGTGTCCGGTAAATCTTAACAAGCATGCAAAGTTCCACAAAGTTTGGACCATAGGTGTTGCTATAGCAGTTTATATCATAGGAATATTTGTCATTTGGATTTATTTATTTTATTTGCTTGAACCCCAGTAATCGCTGCTTACAGCTATATTTCGTATTGAATTAGGGCAATAATTCATTAATTACCAAGTTAATAATTGACACTTTTTTCTTTTTGCAGATGCCTCTGTTGCAGAAAATGACCAGCGCTCATGCATGAGGATTCCTCACCTCTTTGGCCTTTTAGTCGTCAGTTTAAAACACTCGTCAATGCCTTAGCAGGAGATTTAATCTTGACTGTAATCAGAGGTATTATTTTATCCCTAGTGCCATCTGTTTAGAATCAGACTGTGTTTATTGTTTGGAATTTTTTTTTAATGTACATATGGTATTGTTTATCATATTTACAGGTATTTTATAATTGCACCTAAGTGGTGAGTTTCTAAACCGGTTCTTAAATTAGCAGGTTAATATTATCAAGACGTTTAATCTTTTAACCTGTTTGAATCGGGCGACGAGGTGAGTTGACTGTCGACTGTTAAGACTGCTAAGACTGCCTTTTTCTTCGTTTTCTGTTTAATTTTTTGTTTTGCAGTTACAAAACAGGTGTTACACTAACGTCTGCATCAGGTTCATATCGGTGTAAAAAAAACACACACAGATTTATTTTTGCTAAGTTGTTTTATAAAGTGAATAAACAACCGTTTACTAAACAACCGACAAGTTACTGTGACTTCAGTGCAAAAATGCAGAATGGTCACGCATATTGTCAAGCAAGACTCTAAATTCCAGTTTTTATGAAGTTTATGTGACTTGAGATGACATGTTTGTATAAAATAAAGTTACTGAACTGTAGTTTTATTGATAATTAATCACCAAATGTGTCTATTGCCTGAATTAGCTTTAGCCAGTCATCTACCTAAAATTTAGTGAAGATATAGGAGTTTATTAGTAATGTAGCGTTGCTTTGATCTTATTTTGTGTTACATTACACAAAAAAAAATCTTAGTCTGGGGAAAAGGGAATGTGTATGAAATTGTTTGTTATTGGTTTGTTTAATATGTTGCTAAATGTGTTACAGTAAAAATTAGCTGTTTTTGTGTGTTGTCCCAGTTTTCCCGGAGCTTTAGGTAAACCGATATATTATAGCGCATTAAAAAAGGTCTGTAGTTGTTTAGTAGTATCGAGGATCTTTTACAGCTCAAGTGGGACCAGATATCAGCTCCCTGTTGTGCTTCCTGTTAACACTTATCCCTAAAGGAGATAGTCAGTGATTTATTCTTAACGGATGTTTGTCTGAATTCATCTAATTGTTCCAAAAGTTTATTTTAAGTTAAAAAAAAGTATAAAGATATAAATTTTAATCGGGTAACTGAAGTTCCTTATCTCGAAAATAATTTTTGGAAGTATGTTTCATATTTCAGTCAACTACATTATTATTTTTTTCTAATAAACATTAGCAAAATATAACTATACCTTTAGATATATGCCATATAGCCACATCCACAATATATTCAATGCTGTAAAATAAAGCGACAATGACTATGCAATACTTTGTAACAATCCGCGTGATGCCTTGTTTGTTTTTTGTCTCCCTTTTATGTACTTTGTTCATTGTAGCTTCATGTTCATGTTTAGCTAATGCTGAAACGGAAAAAAAATGTGAAATGCCTTTCGCTACTGTATGCCTATACCTCACCCATCGTAAAAACCTGAATACCGCCGTTTATGTAGAAAGTTGTATAAGAGAATAAAACGTTTCTCAGAAACCTAATTTTTTTATTTGGTTGTTTTGATTTGTATATTATTACTAGGTCCTGTCTATGTATACTGTATATAGAACCCTAAACTTTCAGATCCCAGCCCTTTTCTGTTACCACCTGCTCTGTCCTGGGGCCCCTTATTTTCCCTTGGTACTATTTTCCACAAATTTAATTCAATATCTATTTCTACTGCTTCACGGATGACACTGATTTCTACCTATTTTTGACCCTCGACCCTCACATTTGCGGCTCTGCCTTTTTAGACAAAATTACCACCAATGGCGTCTAGTTGCAGGTAAGATTCTCACTGGAAGCTGTCTGAAACAATACAAACTGCTCCTTTGAATGATCTAATCACAGTGATCTTTTCCTCAGATACACACACACAATTTGACTGGTCCCACCATCCCCTTAGACGCAAGGTAGGTCTACCTCAAAACTACCTTGGCTCTCTGCAAGACACGATTGATGACCCACCTCTTACTTAAATACCAAACACTTGACTTAAAAAAGTTGCTGGGTTGTTACAAGTTGTTTTTGTGGGTTGTTACACTTTGTTTTGTTACCATTATTGATCTACTCAATGATGAGACTCGAAGCACTTTTGTACGCCGATCAGAATAAGAGTGTCTGCTAAATGATTTTAACGCAACACAGGGTGTCCCAAAAAATCTACTCCTATTTTTTACATTTCAGATCAAACTGACCCTAATAATAGCAAAAGTACGATTGATTTATTAATTTTTATTTTTTGTTAAACATGCGTTTAACCATCAATTGTGTTTCTGTGTCAATAACCAATGCATTTATTCAGGTTTTTTTTTTTGGGACACCCAGTTGAGCAGATATAATATTAAGGATGTCTTAAAAAACAAAGGTTTTTATTCATATAACTGCCGCAAAAATAAAAAAAAAAGTATAGCTATTTACATCGTGTAAAATTCTCAGAGGAAGAATATTAATGTTTGAGTCCTTAATCTACTTCATTTCCCCGCAACGCTTTCTCCAGTGTATTTACCCAGCTGTGAAAATGCCACTGATCTGATCTCGGTGCTGTTCTGCTCTGTGTTTAAAGCAGGCCAGTCTGTTGTAAAGCCTGTGTGTTGCTCAGTGCAAAATGCCACATTGCAGTCCTGGACAGCTGGGAAAATAAGGGCTTTTGCGTCCCTGTTAGACACTGGGGCTGTCTGTTCATGCCGGGGATTCCGTGAATCTTTGGCCACCATTTGTCCCCGGATTGTGTTGAAAATGTCAGACAACGGCTTAGGATTCGAATCCAGGCTCCTCAAAAGACTTTCGGGCAGCTGCATTCGGCTGAGTTTGGGTGGCAGACGGAGGGACGGGTGGAGTTTGGTGTGGGTTGTGTAATTTGGATGTACGCCCAGAGGCTGGATATCCGGATTATGACATGGTTGCTGGTGGGGCATAGGGATTCGGGTGCTGTGAACTTCTGGCATAAAGGCACAGGTGTACTGGAGATCATCATCAGGCCTGAAGAAGAAGAGAAGAAAGATGAATAAATAATGTTTTTATTGAAACTTAAGCTATAAAATTTTATGAATGATTAATAGTTAATTTATTGCTATATTTTAAAAAGGGGTTTACTAGAGCTACAATCCAGAGACGTACAAAACGAAGGGAGATTAATTTTGTTGATTAATTGTGAAATATTGAAACACAAAAAGCTATTTCATCTTTTTAAATGATAAAATGTAATAATGTACAAATGATTTATTATATGTACAGTGTATATACACATTTAAATGTAATAATAATCAAAACATTATGATATGAAAATATAGTGTATTGCAAGAACAACATCATGTAATAAAACACATTTATTATTATTTAATTATTCTGTCACATTTATTTATTATTAGGTTTTTTTACATCTTAAGTAAATTATTTATTTGATTACATGGTTTTCTTCTTGTTATACCCTATTAATGTGATAACAAGCATATTTTAATTATTATTACATTTAAATGTGTGTGACATCATCATCTCACCTCCTGGGGTCTCCGGTCCTGATGTTGAGTATATGCTGGGATTGATGGGAAATGGTGTTCTGGTTTAATCCCTCTACAGCACTTCCACACTTTATCAGTGCTGATAGGAAAGGGTTAGAGACGGATACAGATGCAGCTTTCATGTCTGGTGGACACAGTGAGTCAGTGAACTCCACTGAGCTGGAGACTTCATCAACATCATCAGCAGCAGCCGGAGCAGCAGCATTCGTGTGCTTCAGACCTGCTGAGAGGGTGAAAAATTATTTATGTATGAACACATGATTTTTTTTGTTGTTGTTTGTTTTAAATTTATCGTGTGTTCTTATTACTTGTTGGCTGGTTTGTTTGTGATGCTGCATTCTTATAGAGCCCCCTAGCGTCTTGAAACTCTACCTACATACAATATGATGCCATAAATTAGCTCCAGAGTTTTATTAGATTTAGAAATCTAGAACTTTTGGTAAAAATAGTGGATTGAACAATATTTTTCTGTTGCAAATTAAAAATATGACTTTTTAAAATGCAAATTTGATTGCTTTGTATTTAGTCCTAATTTTCCAGGTATCAGTCCAACATCCCATTATCAAATAAGTCCTCAAAAGTTATAAAGCATTATCGATTAGTAACTATACTAACTATATTTAAGTGCTGTGTGTGTGTGTGTGTGTGAGAGAGAGAGATGGTTTAGAGATTACCTTGATGATTGTGTGTCCTGTTTTGTTGCTCTGAATCTGAACTCTGATTCATGTCCTTGTCTATAAACCTAATTAGGATCAAAGTTTTAAAAAAAATCTTTTTTTCATTTGTGTCTTTTTTATTTTGAAGCAAATTAGTTTTATTCTCGTTTCCCTGTAAATCTTTCACCTCTTCCTGCTAAGCCCATTGTCACGAAATCCTTTAGCAAAGGGGTTGTTGTCGATCTTGAGCTTGGTGATCTGGTGGAGAAAAGACAGATGTGTCAGCACCTCTGGATAAATGAACACACACACACACACACACACACACACACACACACACACACACACACACACACTGCTTTATCTATCTAATGACTAAGTATATGTCAACGACTCAGACACCACAAATCAATCACATTGAGTGCAACAATCTCAAACGATCGCTTTGTTCTCACATTAACCACTAGGTGGCACTGTGACATTCGTTATTACTCATAAGACTTTATTTTCTTTCTGAAAAGCTTTTGTCCATATAGACGTTTTGAAAGGTGTTTTTAATTATTAAATGGCAGTCAATTAAAAGACTTATTTGAATGATTTAGGAGACTATTTTCATTTTCTAGCTAATGAATAAATTAATATAAATATGATTTTTTTTTTTAAAGTACAATTGCTGTATAATGATTTAACCCTTTGAGTTATTCAGTGCAGTGTATTAAATAGATCACGCAGATTGTATAACTGGTCACCTCTTGGTTCTGGTACGATGTGACTGCTATGAAAGCTGCTTCTGGGAAGGTGAATCGCAGGTATCCACCGCTGTGGCCTCTGCAGGGGTCTGGAGCCTGAACTATGTGTAGACGAGGCTGGTATTTGTGCATGGAATGAAGCACTACCTGTTAGGAAATTGAAAAAGACGATAGATGAAGTTGAATGGACACATTAATGTACTAGAGGAAGAGATAGACGTATATACATAGACGGTGGACATGATTTTAGACAGCATACAAATACTACTGCATAAAACTAGAATAAACTGTTACAGTCAAGTTGAAGGTACAAAGTGATCTGAAAATGTAAAACGTCTTTTTAAAATTGTTTCTTTGTTTTGATTTTATTCACTGAATCACCATGTTACATTGCTTAGAGCCTGAGCAATGTAACATGGTGTTCCTCAAGGTTTGGTTTTGGGCCCCTTATTGTTTTGTCTGAATGTAAGTTTGGCATGTAGAAATGTATTATATATATATATAAATAGTTAGCAATTAGCAATCTTCACTACCGAATGGTAAACAAAGTTGAGCAAAAAAAAAAATTCTGTTTTAAATTGTGTGTCCTCACCAGGCCTTTAGAGTTGAGCGTGTTGTTGGTTAGCTTGAGTTTATGGAATGAGATGGGATACTGCATCCACCTTTCTCCCAAAGCGGGTGAGTCTGGATGGATAAAGAAGCGGGTCGGCAGGTGGGTCTCAGACGTGCCGCTCACCTCCCAGTGATCCCTGTTCCACTGCACAAAGAATAATTAAAAAACACACATCTCTTTTACACAACTAAGCAATTGGGGATAAAGGGCCTTGCTTAGGGGCCCAACAGTGCCAACTTGTTGGTGTTGGGAATCAAACCCTGATCTTCCAATTAGCCGTCCAACATTGAACTGGTTTTAGTTACATTTTTGGCATTAAGCAGAACAACCAAACAGTTGAGGGTTAAGACCCTTTTTATATTAATGGTGCTGTGAATTAAACCTGTGATCTTTCATACAGCAGCCCAACACCTTAACCACCGAGCTACCAGTTTCACAGACGCGTTTCCCCCAAATTAAAGATGCTCAGAAACATTTTTTAATCAGAAACTTTTTGCTGGCTCATTAAAATCAATTAAAAATCACTTTACACTTTGTGTAACACACCACTTTGTAGACCTGTATTTATATCGCTTTTATTTAATTATATAAAACTATAATTATATATGCTAATTTTGTATTTTACATATTCCTGTAATTCAGGACCAGACTTTTCATCTGTTTTTCTTAAAAACAGACAACTGAATTTGTGTAACTTTTTTAAACGATTGTTGATTTATTTTGTCATTTAAATAAAATTATACCGTATTAAAAGCACAGTACACATATTTATATGTATTCATAATATATTTATATTATAATATAAATATATAATATAAATAGACAAAAAAAAAAACCCTGAAAAATAATAACTACATAAAAAAAAGAAACAAATAAATGCATAGTTGGTTTGTAATACAGTGATGTGTATGTGATATTTGTGTGTGTGCTGAAGAGAAGGGTTAGGGAGTAACCTTGTACTTGTTATTATCAAACGGCACCATGTCCATCATCAGCACATACTTGACTTTGGGGTTCAGGCCCATCACTGTGACTCTGCAGCTGGGAAACATGCGTCTGAACCAACATAACAGAAAAACATGATTAAAAACACAAACACGAGTCGCTTTATTACATATCGGTTACCAAGCAGATCAGTGTAAAAACTAAATACTGATCGTTTAGTGCTTATTTTTTAGACTGTCTAAATATATAGATTTCGGTATTTATCATAGAAACGAGGGCCTGAAATCAAGAACATAAAGAACTCTGAGCTTCAGCATTGAATTTCTTGTCAATTTGTAGGCACTACCTAATAATAGAAATTCTGTGCTTAATTCTGGGATGGTTTATTTACCTGCCGGTTTTAGTAATGAGCATCTCAGTGCCAACATTGTTAAATTTCTCCCACAGTGAACGGCCCTGAAGCGCAGCATGAACCGGAAGTGACATCAACTCTGCTTCAGTACAGCTTGTCTGGCAAACCGAATCAATCTGTCCTGTTTAATGAAAAGAAATGGAAATGTATGAACCGAGACAGTATTTATTTGGGTGGAAGAACCAAGGGCAGCACAGTAGGTTATCAGTTAGCACTGTTGCATCACAGCAAGAAGGTCCCAGGTTCGATTCCCGGACAGGGGTCTTTCTGTGTGGAGTTTGCATGTTCTCCCTGTGCTTGTGTGTGTTTACTCCGGGTTCTCCGGTTTCCTCTCATAGTCCAAAAAACATGTATGTTAGGTTGATTGGTGATTCTAAATTGTAATAGTGTGTGTGTGTGTGGCCCTGTGATGGAATGGCGACCTGACCATGGTGTACCCCACCCTTTGTCCTTTCAGAGACGGCCGGGATAGACTCCAGCAGATCCCGGGGACTCCGAATTAGAGAATAAATCTGAATGTAAATCTGACAATTTATTTCTGAATGTTGTGGCATCAGTCAGGTTTCCAGAAGCAAAATTCAAACCAAACATCAAGCATAAATTAAAGTTTGAATTTTGCTTCTGGAAACCTGACTTGATGCCACAACATTCAGAAATAAATTGTCAGATTTACATTTACGGCATTTGTCAGATCCCCTCATCCAATCCCCAATCCAATCCACTTAATCTCCTTTATACAACCAAGCAATTGGTTATTAAGGGTCTTGCTCAGGGGCCCAACAGTGGTAACCTGGTGGAACTGGGAATCGAACCCTGATCTTCGAGGTATCAGTCCAACACAAATGAAAAAACTAAATGTACAAACAGCATCGCTGAAAAGTCTATAACCTTCGAGAATATACATTGCTTACCTTGTGGGTAGTATCCATAGCTTTTGGTCATAGGATTCAGGGGGTACGGGTAATCCTCATGGACGTACATGGCCCTCAAGCTGGTATCTCTGCCCTCCCTGGATTGTGAATGAAGCAGTACGCTGTGGAGATGTGATGTAATGAAGCTCTGTCCAGGTGGACCACCACCCTCTTTTCACGTGAAAAAAAAAGGTGTGTATGTTGGTTTGAATATCAATCCCAAGCTCTTTGATCCCCCCTTCATTTTTTCACAGTTTGGGCCTCATCCTGGTCACGAAGGTGTCTTCTTGTTTTTAGGAAGAACTTTACTTCAGAAGCCCTCACAGATGTTTCATGAGGTGTTAATCACCCAAACTGTCTGCGCTCTTATAACTACAGGAAGCAAGGTGCTGTCCGTACCTCTTTTATTAGCTCTGAGTGGAATAGGTCCCCTTTTGGTCTGTTCTCAAATCAGCCACACCAGGTCAGGTCTTAGCTTTCTGCATTATATACCTAATGTAAAGATTGATCTGGGGACAAAGACAAAAGGCAACTTCCACCAAAAGCCCTTTTATTAGCTGGGACCTAGACAGAAGTCTTATAAGGAATACTTGTGAATGGTAGGAAGTGAGGATAATGACACTTCAGCACAAGAGCATTTTTGTCTTCACTTAACCACGTCAAAGACATCGATCGTGACCATGTCAAACTTCTCAAAGTTTATCCACAAAAAAATAAAACTCACCGTGGAATTTTTATTTGAAAAGAAGGACAACTTGATGACCAACAGCAGCAGGAGAGATTATTAATGCATTAAAAAAATGTTCAATTATGTTAAATCATACTTGAATTGTCCAAAGCATTTTTGTTGTAATGATTATAATCAAAAGTCATTTTTAGGTCACGCACTGGTATTTAGCATCAAATTAGGTTGGGACTCAAGTCTAAGGACCAGAGTAGCTGTGGAGGTAGAATACAGATGTCTAAAGTCGAATCCACTGCAGTGTTTCTGTAATATATAGTAGTTTAATGTCAATTTTTTTCTAATTGTCAAATAGGATTTTTAATTATTTAAAAAAAAATTTTATGGATCAAGATGTTACAAGCCAATATATATATATATATATATATATATATATATATATATATCGAGACTTTTAACTACATATATATATAAGATGTTACAAGCCTATATATATATATATATATATATATATATATATATATATATATATATATATATATATATATGTAGCTAAAAATCTCGATTTCTTCCTGTCTGAGTCAGTGGATTCTTTCCATCATGTATTTTATTTTACTATTTTTCTTTTGGCTTTATTTAATTGTTTTTTTTATAAAGCCCCAAATGATTGTTTTTCCAATTCTACAATATTTATTCATTTATTCCTCGCTTATTTCCTAATTCGGGGTCACAGCGATCTGCTGGAGTTTATCCCAGCCGTCTCTAAAAAAAAGGGCAAAAGGCAGGAGGGGGATACCCTGAACAGGTCACTGGTGCATCATAGGACCCCACACACACACACACACACACACACACACTCACACCTATGACCAATCAACCTAACATACATCCTAACATACATGTTTTTAAAATGTAAATGTCTTTTATTTTGTCACATACACTTTTTACAGTAGAGTGAAATTTGTTTCTTTGCATATCCCATCTTAGTAAGTTGGGGTAAAAGCAAATGATACAGCGCCCCTGGAGCAGGAAGGGTTAAGGACCCAACAGTGGCCGGCGGTGGTGGAGCTTGAACCCTAGGTCTTCAAATCAACAACTCAGGGTGGCGGTGGTGGTGCTGGAACCCGGGTTTTCCTAGTCTTCAGATCAACAACTCAGCACGTTAACCATTTGAGCCACCACTTTTGGACTGTGGGAGAAAAACCGGAGTATCCGGAGTAAACCCAATCAAGCACAGGGAGACTCCACACTCCACACAATAAGGCTCCTGCCCGGGAATCGAACCTGGGACCTCCTTGCTGTAAGGCAATAGCGCTAATCACTAAGTCACCGTGCTACCTCTTCTAAAATATTAAATTGTTTAATTAGGACTAACCCTGATCCTAATCTTTAATCAATTCCTGTCCCATACTTTACCCTTTCAATTGGTGGAATTTTCTCCTATAACTATATAAGATGCAGGAAGTGATGTCACTTTTAATTAACATGTGCTTTAATTAATATATGTGCTGGTAAGGTGTCCACAAACTTTTGATAATATGGTGTATTTCTTAACTTATTTCAGGTAGTTTTGTTTTCGACTGAAATTACAAAGAGTACAAACTTTGAAAGTTTAATTGATCATGTCCGCTTGTCCTCATATCCTCATGCAGGCCAGTAGAAACTCTTTGCCGGGTAAGTGATCTCTGTTTCATGGAAACCGTTCACTGTTGGTGCAGTCTGGTGGGACTCTGATAGGACTCTCCTTTTGCTTATCTGCCTCTCTCATATCTGTCCATCCCCACTCACCCCACCCAAGCTGACGATCCAGAAGCCATCACATGCAACAATGGGTCACTCCCAATGTTCTAATGCAGAATGCAGATACATGTACTGATCTGGGATCAGGTAGGGTTTCCGACCAACTGTAAAGGGCATCACTAGAAAAAACGTGATAGCGAACTTATACACACATTTTTCCCTAAATGGTTTGTTCAAATTCAAGGTTTATTTGTCACATGCGGAATTATACAATACGACATGCAGTCTTTGACTGAGATGGTTTGTATAAAGCAGTATTAAAACAGTAACAGATACAGTATTAAGTATTAAGTATAAAGCAGTATTAAAACAGTAACAGATACAGTAGTAAGTAGTATAAAGCAGTATTAAAACAGTAACAGATACAGTAGTAAGTATAAAGCAGTATTAAACAGTAACATACAGTATTAAGTATAAAGCAGTATTAAACAGTAACAGATACAGTAGTAAGTAAGTATAAAGCAGTATTAAACAGTAACAGATACAGTAGTAAGTAAGTATAAAGCAGTATTAAAGAGTAACAGATACAGTAGTAAGTATAAAGCAGTATTAAAACAGTAACAGATACAGTAGTAAGTATAAAGCAGTATTAAAACAGTAACAGATACAGTAGTAAGTATAAAGCAGTATTAAAACAGTAACAGATACAGTAGTAAGTAATTATAAAGCAGTATTAAAAAGTAAACAGTAACAGATAAACAGTATACAGTAAGTATAAAAAGCAGTATTAAACAGTAAAACAGTAGTACAGTAGTATAAGTATTAGTATTAAAGCAGTATTTAAAACAGTATTAAAACAGTAACAGTATACAGTAGTATACAGTAGTAAGTATTATAAAGCAGTATTAAAACAGTAACAGATACAGTAACAGTAACAGTACAGTAGTAAGTAAGTATAAAGCAGTATAAAACAGTAAAAACAGTAACAGATTACATAACAGTAGTAAGTAAGTATTATAAAGCAGTATTAAAACAGTAACAGATACAGTAGTAGTATAGTATTAAGTATATAAAGCAGTATTAAAACAGTAAAACAGTAAACAGATACAGTAGTAAGTAAGTATTAAAACATAAAGATACAGTATTATAAAGCAGTATTAAAACAGTAAACAGTACAGATACAGTATTAAGTATAGCAGTATTAAAGCAGTATTAAAACAGTAACAGATACAGTAGTAGTAAGTATTAAAGCAGTATTAAAACAGTAACAGATAGTAGTACAGTAAGTAAGTATAAAGCAGTATTAGTAAAACAGTAAACAGATAATACAGTAGATAAGTAAGTATAAAGCAGTAGTATTAAAACAGTAACAGATACAGTAGTAACTAAGTATAAGTATAAAGCAGTATAAAGTACAAACAGTAAACAGTAATACAGTAGTAAGTAAAGCAGTATAAAGCAGTATTAAAACAGTAACAGATACTGTAAGAGTAACTAAGTATAAAGCAGTATTTAAAACAGTAACAGTAAAGATACAGTAGTAAGTAAGTAGTAAGTATAAAGCAGTATTAAAACAGTATTAAGTAAACAGTATTAAAAACATACTGTAGTAAATTAAGTATAAAGCAGTATTAAACACAGTAACAGTATACAGTAGTAAGTAAGTATAAAGCAGTATTAAACAGTAACAGATACAGTATTAAGTAAGTATAAAGCAGTATTAAAACAGTAACAGATACAGTAGTAAGTAAGTATAAAGCAGTATTAAAGCAGTATTAAAACAGTAACAGATACAGTAGTAAGTATAAAGCAGTATTAAAACAGTAACAGTAAACAGATACTAACAGTAAACAGTAACAGAACTAAGTATTAAAGCAGTATTAAAACAGTAACAGATACTGTAGTAACAGTAGTAAGTATAAAAGCAGTATTTAAACAGTAACAGATACAGTAACAGTATAAGTAAGTAACAGTATACAGTAGTAAGTAAGTAGTAAGTATAAAGCAGTATTAAAACAGTAACAGATACAGTATTAAGTATAAAGCAGTATTAAAACAGTAACAGATACAGTAGTAAGTAATTATAAAGCAGTATTAAAACAGTAACAGATACTGTAGTAACTAAGTATAAAGCAGTATGAACCTTAGCATATGAGAGCATGTTAAACAGTCACAATTAATAGTTAAAAATGGTCTGCAGTTAAATAGTGAAATTAAATATAAGGATGCGTCTTTTGCTGTGCAATATATGCATGTGTGCAAAAAAAGTCCTATTAAGTGTTCTTAATAGTATGGAATTAATCTTTATTCTTAACAAAAACTAATAATTTGTTTTAAAATTTGTTGTGCCATCAACCACTTTATTTAAATTTTGTTATACCCATAAATGAGCATTAATTACTAGCCTACACACACATCTCGGCTAATGTCATGTGACTGCATTATGTAGCTTTTTAGCCTTATGTCGGATTTAATCTGCCGACAGAGAGACGAACGGAAGAATAAAATAAAAAAATATATATATAAACAAGTAAAAGAAAAAAGAACATATGGAATTTTTTTTTAAAGCTGTTTATTAATATCATTTGGTGTGTTTTATATATTATATATATATATATATATATATATATATATATATATATATATATATATATAGTATATATATATAGTTTTTTTATATATATTATTTTGTCAAATTCCTTGTACATTTACTTACACTTTATTTGCTCGATAAAGGTTTTTTTTGATTCTAATTATAGATAATTAAAAAAAATATATATATACATATATATATATATATATATATATATATATATATATATATATATATATATATATATATATATATATATATATATATATATATATATATATATATAGGTCTAGTTCCAGGTTTGACTGGAGTGATTTAAAGGCGTAAAAGTAAGAAGTTGCTGTTCAGGGGTTGATAGTGGACACGAACCTTATTGGTGGAAAGACGAGACAGGAGAGCTCAGATAAGAACGACACAACCCTGATGTCATCATCATATGCAAATGAGTAAAAGGTCATTAAAACGCTGAGTAAAAAGGGGGCAATTCAACAGAACTCTCGCAGGGACGCTGGACAGAACGGAGACACCGAAGCCTGCAGACAAATAGCAAGAAAAGAAAGACAACAGGAAAGGTGTCAAGAGAGTGTAATTAGGCTGTATGTTAACACCTACTTCAAGGGGACCTGCAACAAGTGACCTTAAGGTGAGCAAAGGAAATAGAAGAAGTGAACAACCATGTGTTAGTTTTGGCAGCCAATTAAACTGTTGATGAACGGTTTGAGCTAAAACAGGGACAAAAGATTATTTTTGTTTGTTTTCTTTACAGGAAATTTCTCCCGCTGAGACACTTTGTAAGCTTATATTGTCCTCTGGACAGGATATCATCATATACTGTAAGTTCATTATGGAGACACTACAGTATAGATGATGTACTATCCAGGGTGACATTCCTCCTCCTGTGGGAAAACCGAAAAAAAAACCAACCCCACACACACCCACACACACAGTCTGTGATAGAGGAAGGCGGGTAAACCGTTACCATTACTGAGTTTAGTAATGGTAAGGGTTCTTTTGCCTTTTCTCATTGGCACCAACCATCGAAAAGACGGAAAGACAAAATTTACATAAATTTGATTTGATGATGTGAATTTGTACTTAATATATTTGCTCAATGTTACAATATTATTATAACTGCAATATATTTATATGTAAGTATTATTATTATTATTATTATTATTGATATTATTAGGCACAGCTTGTCTTGTACATTGACCGTAAATATATTCTGATTAATTGATTACATGCATTTTAAGCAGTCTGTTGTGTATAGAGGAATTTATATATATACAATAAAGAATATAAAAGCATTTTTAGCTATAAGTACATTGTTAACGTTATAGATACATTTTTTTTCCTTTTCTTTTCTTTCATTATTAAGTTTCTTTTCTTTTCTTTCATTATCAATCATTAAGTTTTGGAATAATTCTACGCACTGTAGATGCAGGTGTAGGAATATTACTGTGTACAGGCCACGGTTAATGCCAACTATAGAAGGGTGGGCAGACAGATATCCCTGATGGGTAATTTTGGGGGTTGGGGTTAAGGAGACAGACCATCTGTATAATTTAACTAATTAAATGATAGAAGAATAAAATATTGTTGTAAAATATTTTTGTTTGGGTTCGGTTGAAAAGACATTATATAACGATATAAATACAAATGTTTTTAAAATGTTAAATGAAGGATTGTTTTCGACGTTTACAATAGCTAATGACTGGACTAATAAACATGAATTTAGGCAATATTGTAAAATGTAATATTATAAAAATAAAAATGAAATATTCAAGTAATATTTCAAAGAGAGAAATTGAGTAAAAATCCTTGGAACTAGTTGATATGTCCCTCGAGCCATTACTTACAGCCAATCAAAAACTAGAAACTGCTTTTGCATTGTGATTGGTCAGGCCTTTCTACACCACTTCTTTAAACGTCTGCCTCAGACTGCTGTTATCCAATCACAAATCGTACAAAAGAAAACTAAAACATACATGTATACCGCTGTCTTTACCAAAATTTTGATTGGGGGGGGGCAAGACAGACATTTGGGTGGGCTAAGCCCATCCCTGCCCACTCGTACAACCGGCCCTGGCTGTGTATCCTGAATCTGATATGTATATGTTTAATATCTATCCTTATTTTACTCGTTTGGTTTTGTCAATTTTATTTATAATTCATTATTAATAGTATCTGCAATTCTAAACAAAATAGAGTCTTTTTGATGTGTGTATAATTAAAATATCAATACCGGCTGTATCTATATGGTGCAATAAACACATCCATCTGAATCAATTACCCATATTTTATTTACAGAAAATATCTAGTGCAATATATTATTATGGCCTGATTTCGAGTGACCTTAAATAACACAGCTAGAGTGAGAAAGAGCGAGCGAGAGACATTGCTTTGGGCTAGATTATCTATGAATTAGTGATCCATCACTATGGCCTGGATAAGAAGTGACCACCTGCCAGGTTTAACCACAGGGGACGATACAAGAACAAAATGCATCCCGGCCATTTTGTGCCTATTTTCGTGGCGGGTTAGAGCTCCATTAGAGAGGTAATGTAGCCCAGTGGGGCTGCGCCTTTAGTTAAGCTCCAGCAGCTGTGAAAAACAAGCAGGAACTGAGGGAGGAAAAGACTGTAAGAACTGGCAAAGAGCTAAATAAAACTTTTGGAGCACATACATAACTGCAGGTTACAGCAGTGGGATATTAAATTATATTCACATTATTAAGCCATTTTACAACTACACAATATATATGCAAGTTATCGGAACATAACATATTCCAGTACCGACTGGTTTATTGTATTCATTTTTCAGATTAAGAATCTGCACAAAAATAAAAAAAAGAAAAGAAAAATGTTTTATGACTTTTTTCGTGCCCAATGAATTACAGTTTTCAGTCCAGTTTTATTTGTTAAAAATGTGTTTTAATTGTAAACTTTAAGCAATAAAGTATGTTTTTTTAATATTCTAATTAATATAATTACTTTTTATCTTCTCAATATATATATCTATATCTATATCTAGATAGATAGATAGATAGATAGATATATCTATATATATATATATATATATATATATATATATATATATATATATATATATATAGATATATATATATCTATATATATATCAAAATATCAAATATAATATATCTGCAAAAAAGTTAAAAATTATTCTTTTTTCTGATTTAAATTTGGACAAAAGACAAGCACGGACGGTACATACCTTCAATTATTGTGATATGATATTTATATGCCATATAAACCATCTCAATTATAGTTTTATTATACAACACCAAAAAAAAAAAGTTCAGTTACAATCAATAATATGGACAAATGAACCACTATGATGATCTGGGCAGCTTGGATATTAAACTGTAATCATTAGAGTCAGAACATTCTAGTAAAGTGTCTTATTTCTGCTTAAACCTCCACGAATCCAGGGCAAATTTTCAGACAAATCTGATTCTGAATCAAAAGCGTAAAGCGACTCTGAGCTGAAGGTCCTAGGACACGGCGTCAGCAGCTTGAGAGAACGTGTGATCAGATGATCAGAAAGTAGGCGCCGTCCGTAATGTGACTGTTAGAGACACAGAGCTGTGTGAGAGATAAGACGGTTCACATGTTGTCCACGAGGCAAAATGAAGCCTCCAATAGTCGTCTTTGTTAAAGCCTGGGCTCATCCGAGCTTTTCAGTTCTTCAGAGTGGCGGATATTTTCAGCCGCACTTCACACATAAAAGCTTTCATAAGGTCCAGTCCTGCTTCCTGGGCTATTTGAGCGATCTGCTGCCCTCCAGGACCAATCACCATTTTCTGTTTCAAAATAATTCCACAAAGAAAAGAAAAAAAGGGAAGAGAGAGCAAGAATATCAAATCATCAGTTATGTGGTTATCTCCCACCCCCAACACACACACTCATCATCGGTTATGTATCCCGCCTCACCCCACATACACCAGAGAAAAAAACTTCAATCTTCAGAACTGTAATCTATGTGATTTAAACAGCTGCATTGAGCTCAATTATAATAATAAATATTGTAGACGGTAACTCGTAGGCGGTAATTTGTTGATTCCTCTTTAGAGAAAAAAAATGTACCGCTGGTAATAAAGCTGTTACTTTTCTCAAAGAATCCAGACACAATTTTATCACTAAAACAAAATGACTAAATATGACGAAATATGTAAACAAAAAATAAATAAATAAAATAAAAAAGTCTAAAGTATAAAATATGTAAAAAAATAAATAAATAAATAAATAAAAAAGTATAAAATATGTAAAAAACACAGTTTTAAGGTTGAAATATGTACAAAAATTATATTTTTAATGTGAAAGTGTAATAGAGATCCTTTTAAATGGAAATAATTATACACGGTTAGTCCCTTAAAGGTTTTTTTTGGGAATTTGCTGTGGCCAAAAATGTTTGGTTTTGCTGTGGCTTTGAAATGTAATAATAAATACTGAGGCCCTGTGGCTGAGGCGTTGGAATGCTGACCAAAGGATTGTGGGTTCAATTCCTAGAACCACCAAACTGCCACTATTGGACCCCTGAGCAAGGCCTTTAATCCTCACCTGCTCAAAAGGATAACATAAACTGAGGGAAAAACATCTACTAAAAGGCATAAATGTAAATGATTCATTTATCCATTCTCCAGATGTTTAATCAAAGTTACAGACATTCCAAATCTTTTTTGAGCCTTTCAAACATCTGCACAAAATAAGTTCCAGTCAGAAAATGTCTTAAATTAAAGTTCTCACCATATGGCTGTCCTTCTTCACGTATAGTTTGACAAAAATGTCCAAATTGCCATCCGCTGTTTCCCTCCAGAGTTCAATGTTCTGCAAAACACAGCACAGAAAGAAGACGTCTTCACTCTTCAGAAGATCGCAAAGGAAGACAGGATCTAAAGAACTACAGTGTGTGTGGGTTTTTTTTTTTTTGCATGCGAGTGCTACCTGAGTCACGGTGTAAGGCACCTCCTCAGGAAGATACTCCAGCAGCTTCTCCCGGATGGTGTTGGTACAGATGTCCTCCGGGCTCTGATCTGTAAGCACAGCACTGTGGTACTGCCATGGACCTGGTTTCGCCTCCACCATCAGATAACTCTGGAAACATCCAACCACATTTATATCTTTGATCTTTCCAACATCCTTTAACTTATTCAGTAATTCTTTACAGTAATTTTAATTGTAGTAGAAGTGTAGAATAAGATCTACAAATAAAAGCTTAACAAAATGAAAAGGAATTAAAGCAAATGGTGTAAATAAAGACATTAATTTTTAGCAAATAAGAAACACTTTTATTATAATTCATAAAAGTTTTTGGAAATCCAACATACTGCCAAACGTGTCATTTTTTAAAACCTCTTATTCCAGTTCCTTTCCCCATTTGGCTGTTCGATGAAGCTCTATTATTCTAGTCAAGTCTTTCCACTAGAATTTGGAGCTTAATAAAAAGTTTAGGAGGTTTGTACACAGGGGTATTTGTCATACTGGAACAGGGTTTGGGGTTTTTTTAGTTCCAGTGAAGAAATAATGTAAAGCGAAGACATTCTAGACGACTGTGTGCTTACAAGTTTGTGGAGAGGAACCAAATATGGATCTGAAGGTCGGGTGTCCACAAATTTGTGTCAATAAAGTGTATAATCCTATTATCCTATTAAAAAGAACAATAGCTATAGGGCATCGTAGGGCATAGCCAGCTTGGTACTCTGCATAAAGAAAATCTTTTTTTTTTTTTTTAAAGTGGTTGACTGAAGGACCAGGAAGACCTAATGCCGCCAAATCCGCTACTGTTGGGTCCCTAAACAAGGCCCTTAACCCTTCCTGCTCCAGGGGCGCTGTATCATAGCTGACCCTGTGCCCAAGGTGGGATATGTGAAGAAAAACATGTATAATTATGTATGTGACGAATAAAATTTTCACTTGATTTTGCAGATGTTTTGTAAGAACTTTCAGTTTTCATTACGGGTTGTTTTTAGATCATTTCCTCATCTTCCCTGGTGTGTAATAATCCCACCATGGAGTTTGACATGTTACAAAAAAAAAATGATTATGGGAATAATTTCAGCAGGGTGATGAAGAGGAAAAACGTCTGCCGATACACGTGTCACTCAGCAGCATTTCGGCTGTGTAGCTATTAGTGCAATTACACGCGCCGGTGGTGATGTTTCTTTAGAACATCAAGCCGATTGTAAGTAATACGAGTACAGCCTAATTAATTAGCAATGCAGTGCTGATAAACATCGTTTTCTCTGTTCTTTCACAAGCTGCCACTCTTGATTTAAACAACCCATTTTTTTTTCTCTCTGTAGAGAATGTGAATCTACAGCACGCCATATCGAACGCCATTCTAGGAGGTTCACACTCGGCTAGCGGTAATACCGATATCTTGTTTTAGTTGTGTAACGTGTTGAAATTCCGATGGAAAGGGATTACAATAAGTAGAGAAATAAAAAAATAAATAAAAAAAGCTGGTTCCCGATCGGGACAAATTAAATGTCAACGCCAACTCACGGCATCACGAAAAATGAACGACAATTAATTACATAGATCCGTTAAAATCGCCAACACATGAATGGATTTCAGCTCTTAAAGCACAAAAAATTTCAGTCTCCAGATGTGCAGCGCTGGTAGAGACATACCCCAAAAGACTTGCAGCTGTAATTGCAGCGAAAGGTGGCTCTATAAAATATAAGTTTACACTGGGGGCTGAATACAAATACACACCACACTTACTATATATTTTAAGAACCATTCCACTTTACAATTCTGTGCTACTTTGTGTTGGTCTGTCACATAAAATCTCAATAAAATACATTTAAGTTCCTGGTTGTAAGTTGAAAAAAAATGTGAAAAAGTTCAAGGGGTATGAATACTTTTTCCAGGCACTTTAGGGGCAGCATGGTGGCTTGGTGGTTAGCACTGTTGCCTCACAGTAAGAAGGTCCCGGGTTTGATTCCCAGGCAGGGGTCTTTCTGTGTGGAGTTTGCATGTTCTACCCGTGCTTGTGTGGGTTTACTCCAGGTACTCCAGTTTCCTCCCACAGGAAAAGTTAGGTTGATTAAATTCTAAATTGCTCATAGGAGTGGGTGCGAGTGTGGCCCTGTGATGGACTGGCAATGTGTCCTGGGTGTCCCCCTCCTGCCTTTCGCCCTTTTAGAGACGGCTGGGAAGGCACTCTATATCCCACACTAAATTTAGGCTTTGTCCACATTTACAGTATTTGGCAGACGGCATCATGCAAAGTGACTTACATTTATCTCTTTTACACAACTAAGCAATTGGGGTTAAGGGCCTTGCTTAGGGGCCCAACAGTGGTAACTTAGTGGTGTTGGAAATCAAACCCCGATCAGTCCAACACTGAGCCACCACTTCCCTCACACATTGTTTACCACTAAAATTCCATGATTTCCTATGACTGATGTCAACATCTTAAACTCAGGTGATTAATGGGGTTTTGTGTGTGTGTGTGTGTGTCTGATAGTGATGTACTGTGATGCCAAAGACAACTTGGATTAGGAACAAGCACATCAAAGGGCCAGCTCGAGTTAGACGGTTTAGGGACAAAGTCAGAAAGGTCAGACAGACTGAGATGGTTTGGACACGTGCAGAAAAGGGATAGTGGAAATATTAGTAGGAGGATGTTGGACATGGAGCCAAAGAGGAGGTGTATAGATGTGTTAAATGAGGACATGAAGTTAGTGGGAGTGAGTGAAGAGGATGCAGAAGATAGGACCAGGTGGAGGCAGATGATTCACTGTGGAGAAGCCTGATTTGAACAGGCGAAAGGAAAAGAAGAAAAAGGAGCCATGAGCGAAAATTTTGGCACTCTCGATTGAGGCTATAAATCCACAGCATGACCTTTTATTGTCAACACAATCATGTGACCAGGTTTAGGTACATTAAACATACATGGCGTCTACCTTCAGCGTTTGCACATCCTCGCCGTCTGTAGCACACATCATGAACACGTCCTTGAAGTGTGGCCAGCCTTTCCGACTCTTCAGAGCCTTCAGCTGCTCTCTGTTCAGGCTTTTCTCCTGCTGACTGTCCGGATTTGACGTTAGCTGTTCCTTGTGCTGCAGACTCTGTGTCTTTTCCGTTTCCTTCTCCTGTGTTAACGATACCTTGCGGAGCGGCTTCGCTAAGCTGCGCACTTTCAGTCTCTTTCCATTTACGATGCCTTCGGTCAGTTCCGCAGTGACGTCCAATAGAGAGGGTTTGCTTTTAAGGAGGTCCACCTGTAAGAGTGTGAGAGACATGCTTAAGCATAGCATAACATTACTAGGCATTACAACAGAATGCATGACAACACAAAACAACACATCTCAACTCATCACAACACAGGGCTACATATTGGCAAGGGCATCGCGATACGATACACACGATACAATATATTGCAGTACTTGCTTTTAATTAAATATGAACGTAAATCAATTCGAAATGTAAATTAAATATGTATCGATACTAAAGGTTAGAATATTGATACAATATTTCAACAAAAAATTGCGATATTTAGCTGTATCGATATATTTAAACATCCCTATTACAACAAAATAACAGTACGGAACACTTAAAATCACAACATACCACAAAACAACACCACATAACAAAAGAGCATCACATAACATGTTATGTTAAGTGATGTCCTGTGCTCAAGTAATTGTGGATCCACCCATGAGATGTCATTAACTCTGTTCACAACTGCATACTACTTGAGTATATACTACATTTAAGTAAGTATGCACTTCCTGGCCATTACAGTATGGTTACAGGTATGAATAAAATTGGATGTACATCATCAGCCATTTTAATATTGTCACATGACATACAATGTCACGGCCGTGCAAATTTCAAGTTATGATGTTTAGCACATTAGTGCCCCTTGGACAGAAAGTGCATTGTGGGTAAACTCACTAATCTTTAACTTCAATGATGTTAAACTAGTGCAATTTAACTACAGGGAACAACGTTACTTCTTTAAGTGAGCACTTGAAGAGCGCAGCGTTGGTGCCTTTTGCCACTTCCGTGTATGACAAGTTGTCTCTCCTGCAGCCTCATGGGATACTAAAGTGTCTATCATATGCATACTATAAAATCCAGGTGGGAGTAATATATTATCAACCTGTTCGTGTACTGTAGCTCGCTAAGGATTTGGACATACTACTTACCACATACCAGAATTATAAGACTTCAAAATCAAGCGGAAATCATGAATAATTATAAGGTTCTGCCTATTGCGTGTTTATAGTACGCAAAAAGCGTTAAAACACTTTTGGCATCTCTATTCCACAGGAAATGGTGTTGGGTATATTTAGATGTGAAACCTTTGTAAACTGGACCAGCTAACGAGGTTACCTTATTGAGGACGAGGACAGCAGGGATGTGTGCATTCAGGGCCAGACACTTCAGCACCTCAAAGTCCAAACTACTGCGGGTCCACTTTTCAGAGACGTCTACCAGCACCACCACTGCAATGTGAGAAATATTGATGTTTTATGTAGTGATAGTCTATGCAAAACTTTAAATGGAATCAGGTCTATTGCTGGAGTATTTATTTACTTTAGGCTCTGTTTACACTGCAGATCTTGAAGCCCGATTCCGATTTGGTGACTGTATTTAATTTTTATAACGAGCTGCTTAAATCTTCGCTACATTTTTGCTTTTACACTTTACACAACAAAACAGTCCAAAGTAGACGTACTGACCGGAAAAGAAAGTAAAAACTGTGTGATAATAATTGGACGCAATGGACGAAGACGAAATAATTATTCAGTATTTCGCTTTCCGCACCATATTTTAAGGTCAGCAAAACAATGCTACTGTTAGGCAAAGAAAAAAAAAGAGGAGCCCTTGTTGTTTTCTTCTCATTCCGCTAAAAAGACCTCTACACACTTTGCAGGTTAGACAGCTTAGAAACTGAGACTTTGAGATTACCTAGATCAGCCTGCTGTATTGATTCCAGTGGATCCACAAGAAAAGACTTTTCCAGCTGATGTCTGTAAGCAATACAAATTATATGTTAGCGTCATAATGCAATATAACTGAAATATAAGAGGTCATTGTTCTATACACACATCCTGTAAGGTTCAGGACTTAAACCTCTGTCGTCACTCTAAAAACAGCTTTATAGTGTAGAACGTTTTACTCTCTGACGTAATAAAGTGGATAAGCACCGCCTCCACAGAGGATTAACGCCGCTGTCTGTTTAGCCCCACCCTTGGATTTATGTATGATATGTAAATGACAAGACGGCTCGGAAGACGATACGCAGCTCTAAATTGTGAACAAACTAAGTCTTTGCATAACATTCGTTGAATCCCAACATTAGGAAACAGCTTTTATTTATTTTTAAGAAAGTTTTAGTAAAAGCTTGGTCATTTATTTGTTCCATTTTACGTCCTTTTAGTTTTCAAACAACAAACAATTCCACGCTGAATTAAAAAAAGGTGTGACAAAACTGCAGACTAGATTGGATCCGACTACCACACGTTACGGGATCGCCATTGCTTTGTGTGCAACTGTTAGCCAATCACAGCAGTGGGCGTTTTTCGTTCTTGACGATCCGCCTTGGCTAATCGAACAAATTGCTCTAATAAAGGTGGTAAAGTGACACTTCCAGTAACGCAGCTCAGCCACTGCAGTGCATCAGCTAGCAGAGACTCGGAAGTAAACCCATTACTTCTAAATAATGATGGAAATGATGTATCGTGATAGAAAATCTTGATAGAATTCAGAGAACAGTACGGTAGTTCATGGTCTAACCAGAAATCCCAGTGAACAGTAACTAGAAATCATGCACAATATTTATATTTGCAACTAGAGAAAATCTACTCTAAAATTGTAGAGTAAATACACACACACACATTATATATATATATAACTAGCTCTTAATGTGTTTCACACAAATCACTTTTTTTAAATCACTTTTCCATACGAATCAAACAAAACACTATTTGATATCTTATACAAAAACACTACCTTTTGGCTTTAGATGGTGTGGTGAGACCCGGCGTATCCAACAAAATCTGATGTTTAAAAAAAAAACAAAATAATAATTAAATAATGCACATGTAACCTACACTATATTGCCAAAAGTTTGTGGACACCTCACTATCAGATCCATATGTGGTACCTTCCCAAAATTTGTAAGCATACAGTCGTCTGGGATGTCTTTGTATGTTAAAGTTTCATTATTTATTATTCCTTTACTGGAACTAAGAGACCCAAACAATGTTTCTGTATGACAAGGAACCTGCGCACAAAACCCCTGAACTCTGTTAAGACATGCTGTGCTCTGATTGGAGTGAAAAAAAATTCTGCCATCACCTTTGGGATTAATTGGAACATCGACTGCACAGTGAAGTTTAATCTAACAGAAAAAATGGCGAGTGAGTCTGAAATAAGAGGTTTAAAATCACACATTTGTGATGGTCAGCTGACCAACAACTTTTGGCAATATAGAGTATATTAAAAAAAGAAATGTGCAACAAAAAATACTACCAACTTTTTTTTTTTCTTTACAGTAAAACAAGATGATAGTTTTAAAATGTTGCAGTAGTTTGACTAAAAATTAAGATTAACAGGAAACAATCGGAAAACTGAATATTTTTCAACAGCACAATCACTCACAATTTGAGTATTATCCTCTGTGATTACACCAAGTGCACGAGATCTTGTAGTGTGCACTTTCTGGGAGGCTGCAAACAGCTGTTAAAAAAGGACAAAATATGAGAAATCTTATTTATTTATTTTTTTTATTTTTTTTTTTAAGGTTTTATAATATATACAAAAAAAAAACAATAACAGTACAATAATATACCCCAACCCGGCCTCTACCGATCAGATATAAAATAGCAATTACATTGGTCAAATACACATGTACATAAAGATAGATAGACAGTTAGATAGATAGACAGATAGATAGACAGATAGATAGACAGACAGATAGACAGACAGATAGATAGATAGATAGATAGATAGATAGATAGATAGATAGATAGACAGATAGATAGATAGATAGATAGATAGATAGATAGATAGATACTAGAGATAGATAGATAGATAGATAGATAGATAGATAGAGATAGATAGATAGACAGATAGATAGATAGATAGATAGATAGATAAACTAGATAGATAGATAGATAGATAGATAGATAGATAGATAGAAGATAGATAGATAGATAGATAGATAGACAGATAGATAGACAGATAGATAGACAGACAGATAGATAGATAGATAGACAGATAGATAGATAGACAGATAGATAGACAGATAGATAGATAGATAGACAGACAGATAGATAGATAGAACAGATAGATAGATAGATAGATAGATTAGATAAACAGATAGATAGATAGATAGACAGATAGATAGATAGATAGATAGATAGATAGATAGATAGATAGATAGAACTAGATAGTAGATAGATTAGATAGACAGATAGATAGATAGATAGATAGATAGATAGATAGATAGATAGAACAGAGTAGATAAGTATAGATAGATAGATAGATAGATAGATAGATAGATAAACAGATAGATAGATAGAGCTATCATGTTGCCAGAGTTTGCATAGCTTCCCGGATAGAACCTTAAAAAGAATACCAAATTTTCTCCAATAAGAATGCAGTTTAATTACAAAACAAAAAGGATCAACTATCATGTAAGTATCTAAAGATTTTTAACTCCGTACCTTTCTGCCCAGGAGCTGGTTGGTCAGTGTTGATTTCCCAGCATTTGGAGCACCGATTATCGCCACTTTTAAAACCTTTGGGTTTTCTGGCTGATCCGGATCTTTCAGCATCAGCGAAAAGTGCTCAACTATAACAACACATAACAAGAAGACAGGGAGAAGAGTGAGAGGGAGACAACGAGACAGAAAGAGTGGGGGGGGGGGAGAAAGAGAGGAAAAGGGGGGAGAGAGAGGGGGAGGATAAAAGGTTAAAAGGGGGTGGGAGAGAGAGAGAGGGAGGAAAGGAAAGAAAGTGGGGAGTGGGCGAGGAAGTACGAGAAAAAGAGAAAGAAAAAGTGGGAAAGTGGAAAAAAGAGCGGATGAGGAAAAGAGAGAAAGGGGTGAGTGGAAAAGAGAGAGGGAATGGGGAAGAGAGAGAAAGAGAAAGAGAGAGAGAGAGAGAGAGAAAGAAGGGGGAGTGGACGAGAGAGGGAGAAATGGGGGAGGAAGTGGGAGAAATAGATGAATGTGCAATGGGGTGATGGATGGATAAATGAATGACTGTGTAATGATTGGTGAATGCATGAACGAATGAATGAATAGGATGTAATAGGATAATGGCTGGATGGATAGATAACTCCTGGCCAAATTGGGGGGGGGGGATTTTTATCCTCAGCTCTACACGCTGTTACGTACATTACGGTGTTTATGAGCAGATTCCCGGCGGTCTGTAAGCGAACCGTAAGGGAGATCGAACCACCTGTGCTGTTTAGAGCAGCAGACTGGAGATGAGGAGCAGAATTACCTTTATCCGGTGGAACAGCAGGGTTCTCCACAATGCCGAGATTACTTTCCTTCAGCAGTCTGTCCAGGAAAACCTCAGTGGAGACGGAACAGGTGGGACTGAAGCGAAACGCAGATATTCTCGGTGCACAGACAGGAGGTGCTGAAGACAAGCAGAATTACAGAGATGTCCTGAATCAGATATTCAACTCAAGCAACTGTTATCCAAAACCTATTCACAATACAGGACATACATTTCCCAACATTTACGGCATTCAGCAGACGCCCTTATATTTATCTATCTATCTGTCTATTTATCTATAGTATCTGTCTATTTATCTATAGTATCTAGGGTATCCACCTGTCTTATCTATCTATCTATCTGTCTTATCTATCCATAGTATCTATCTACAGTATCTACGGTATATATCTATCTATCTGTAGTATCTTTCTATAGGACACACATTAAAATGACAGTGCATGTGGAGGTGTGACCTCCATACGATTAATCAAGACGATTAATACATGCAAGTTACTTGTTATAGGCTAACCTGTCATTTTTGCCAATTTCCAATTTACTAATTCCTATAAATATTTTTCAATTTGAATAAAATGGAATAATTAAGCAACTGATTTTAGGCACATTTGTCAATCTAACAATAATTAATTAAAGACTAATGATTAAAATGCCAATGTGTATTTTTTGTAAAAACTCAATATACAACAAACATGACATTCTACAGCAGGTTGTTAAGGAATTACATCCCATACAGTCGTCCTGATTACAGGTGCAGTGATTACAGTGTGTTTCTGTCTGTCTTATACACACCTGTCCTCACACGCACTGGCGCAGTTTCCAGAAACACCGTCAAACCGGAAACGCGTAATGTTCTACACAAAAACGACTGGCACATGCGCAAAGCCATGCTTCACAACCGCCTTTCGTTTCCAGACACAAAAAATAATAATCTTTGGACAAGACACAGTTACACAAGCAAGGTGATTCGGCTGTAAAGGTTTGCGTACGCATGCATACAGGAAGCGGCCATGATGCTTCCGTCATAGAGTCAAAGAGCGCGCAAAGAGGAGCCGTAATCTCACTGCGGATTAATGAGCATGCGCCACCTGCTGGACAAGCGGAATTGACGTCACGTCCTAGCCTAGCATAAATTCTCAAATAAAAATGACACTACCATTTTTAATGTCTTAAAAAGTTGTATGGATAATTCACTAGATGATATCCTGAGTATACATTTTCAACCTATCACGTAACCAAGAAATCCCTCATAATTGAAAACAGGTTCATTCTAGTGGACATTTTGCAATTTATCATTTATTTGCCTTTAGGAAAAGCAAGTATACTTGCGAATCTTGGAAACACGGACAGGAATTCAAGCTGAAATTGGTTGACAGCGCATACCGACACAAAATGCAAACACACACATGAAGGGGAAAGATTCCTTTGCCTGGCTTATTCATTATCTAGCATAATTTATAAGACACAATTATCTATCACATGACAAGAGAATAATCATAAATGTACAATAGAATTAAATATGATTTTTCCCCATGAAGCCAACATGAAAACATTCTTCTACTGTTATCTTTTTCCTATTTGTTTGTTTGCGGTGTTCCGGGTCTCTATTTTGTTGCCATCGACTCTCCATTATGTGAGATGACAGATTTCAAGCCACCTGATATCCTTCATCCATCCCACTGAAGATGTGTTTTACACACCGAGTATGATGTTTATGGTGGGCAACAAAAAAGCACATCTGTTCTCTCTGGATACACATAAAAATACCATCGGGAATAAATCATGCGTCAAAAAAACTGAAAACTGAACTAAAAAAAATCCATAACCCAATTTTTTGTATTATACAGTGAAATACAAACAACAAAAAAATTGAATTTGTAAAATAATAATAAATATAAGAAGAAGAAGAAGCATGTAAAAAAAATGGCACACACACTACCTTAAAAACTTTCCCAACATACCCACTTCACATAAAAATGGCTGAAAGTACAAAAGAGCGTTTTGTGAACTGTTACTAACATTTTGGACACATTTCTCTTCTGTTTCCTTTAAAAAAAAATCGTTATAATCGCCTTATGGGTAATTAAAAATGACCAAAAGCAACCCTCAAAAATGCCTCATTGTATCTCATTGTATCTGTGGAAAGGTATTGGACTACTAATTGGAAGATCGAATTCGATTTCCAACACCACCAGTTTGTCACTGCTGGGGCACCTGAGCAGGGCCCTTAACCCCCAATTGCTCATTGGTATAAAAGAGATAAATGTAAATGTAGTATAACTTTGCTTTTCTGTAAACTTTGTTGTGGTTGTATTGAAATAATACTTGCTTCTTTATACCTTTTGTGCTGGGACAATAGCTTTTCCAACGGAGAGTCACCAGGATTTAGGATGATTTAGGATCAGGGCAGAAAAAATGCATGTCTTGAAAAAAAGAGAGCAGCAATTTGAGATGAACAATAGCTGGCTGAGCCCTGCAGTCCGTTGCTTCTGTTTCTGTTGGTGTCATTGTCATTTAGGAGCTGTGGGTGCACAGAAACTGCTGTCATGTCAGATATTTCAACAGACCTTGTCTCCTTTTTCTGGCACACACACATACACACACACACCCATCAGACTAGAAGCAACCTGCTGTTCCTGTGCCATTTTTCAACCTTGCTGCAGGGGAGGAGGAACAACAGAGTTGATGAAACGCCAAGCACCAGAGACAAGAGCGCAGGGACACAGACAGTGCATTCTCGTTCTGATCCATTACGCGTGATTGCTGCCCAGCGCACAAAGCCACACAGCTGGTACATCCTTTGTGGTACCCTCATCAGCAAGCTTTTAGAGGGATAATTTAAAAAAAAAAAAAAAAGCTCACTTACAGGTCACATTTGGCTGCCCCGAATCTACATTCCTGCTTTGATTGGTGAGCAAAAAAAACAGGGACAAGAGGAGAAGGAGCAGGACAAAAAAAAAATTCATACTCAGTCTAAAACTGCAATCAATATGACTTGTCTGTGAAGTGGATCGATAATACATCCTCACCGAAATCGTCAATCATGCCAGGGCTGGATATAAAAATCGTAATTAGGCACACCGTTCCTAAACATCCTGTATTGACATCTCCAAGGGCTGAAGAAAGACACCATTCTGCGTCATTAACTTTGCATTATCGCCTGATGGAACCAACTGCTGAGTACTTCCCCTCTGCTTGACACCCATATAAGTTGTTCTTTTTATGCGCTACTAGAATCGGTTTTCTAATATCTAACTGTATTTCTTTGAACCGTTAATGTTGGTCTGTAATTCTGATCGCTGATCAAAGTTAAGGACAAGTTTGAGTAACTTGACAGCCTGCAGAGCTGCGAACGAGCTGATAAAATGCACCATGCATTAAGGATGCGCATACATTTAGAATTATTGTCAGATAAACGGCAGCTCTTGTTCCCTCTGTGACGATGGCAAGGATGGATTCTTCGGTCAATGAGGGAGTAAAAGTCATCAATTAGGATGTATTGATTTCTATTTGTGGCAATATTTAACCATGACGGAGACACATCACTCTACATCTACCTACCACTGGCAGACAACCAAATACATTTTCATACACACTTTCACCAAGTTACAGTCATTTTCTTTGTGAGGCAGGGCTTGTTTTTTTTTTCTGTGTCATTGCCACATAGACATCAGGTGTGGCCATGTAATGAGCCAATTTATCTTAGCTGTCACAGAAATTTTAGACTCTGCCCAAAGATTCAGGCTCCAAAATTGAGCTCTCTATCAAATCATAAAACATATTGACATCTTTGCCAGTGCATATTATGGATTTAGATCCATCAGGGGGCCTTGGAGATAATAATGCATTTCATTTAAGCAAACCCACAGCCCAAAGCACATAGGTTTGTCTGTTTAAAGCGTTGCATGTTATTTATGTGTCCCCGTAGGCTTTTGCACAGGTTGTACAGTTTTCCTATACACGAGAATAATGCTGTTAGGTGTGAATAGGTGTGTTAACAGACTTTTGTCAATTTTAGGGTGTTTTCCCACATCCTGGTTCCAGCATGACACCCATCATACTTAATACTGCAACGAATAAACAAATAAATCAACTGTTGACATACTGAATAAATAAACATAGCAATTATTAGTTTGCCCATAGTAATAAGCACTTTATTAATGTGTTATTAATGTCACTCTATTTTAAGATTTGCTGTAAATTCATTGGCTATTTTGTCATGACAATTAAACATAAAATGACTAACAAGAAATAATTTGATAACTAAAGATGCTATTATTTATTTAGGCAACGTCGAGAAATACTTTATTCTTCAAGAGTCTAAGATGATGCTTGATTTTTTTTTCCCCAGGCAGAGGCACCGTTCTGCGCATGCGCCGGGAGTTGACGCTGCAGACAGCAGCGGTGATTCGGCAACACAGAGGGGGAAAAAAACACGTATTAAAAAAACCCCACTACCCCCCAAAATAAAAAAAAAACTATCACCATGATTTGAGTCAGGCGCTTTGCTGTTGTCCACAGAAAGTGAGTATATTATTCGCGTCTGAATATAATGTGATTTATTAATAAAAAATAATAATAAAACAAATCGCTCGTGCTCTATTTTAATCTTAGGGAAGCAACAAAGGAGTCAGCGCTTTCTAGTCGGGTACCTTATGCTACCTTCAAAGGCTCCTGCAGTTTTGTGTTATTTTTCAATAATCCACGCTGTCATTATAAAGACTTTGCATCTAAGTGCACACCAAGCTTCGCATTTGTATTTTATATTAATCCTTTTTTATTGTAAAGAACGAATTAAAGTTTTTGTGTATCTGTTAATATGCAGACTTTAAAATAAGTTATGGTTAAAAATAGATGAAATTAAATTACGGAAACCAAACAAACTTTTTTTTTTGTTTTAATTTATCACAGTAAAAACACAAGAATTAGGAGTAGATCTGGAATTTAATGATCATTATTTACAATATATATCATTACAGAATAGATTAGGGTATAATTTTGCATTCGAAAACTTATGATCAGCAAATTAAGGTTGCGCTTGAATGTAGCACGAATACTAGAAGGCTGGTGTTAGCATGCTAGCTAATTCGCCGCAGTAAACTATAGAAATAAAAACTGTTCTATTAAATGCAGGGAATGTTTGTGTTTGCTTTTAGACACTTTAAATCGGATTAGTTATTGTGATGAGTTGTTGGTGTTTTGCTTAAGGAGATGTGTGTATGTGTGTATATAAGCCGGTTGTGTATCATTCACCTGTGTTGTATTTTTTCTTTTATTCTCTGGCCCGCTTTACTATAATTTAATTGGCACGTAAAATATCACAACTGGCCTTATTTTTAAACATATTTGTTTTATAAAAATTATATGTGCAAATAAAATGCGCAAAGCAAGGTGCGTGTGCAGGTGCCTTGTCAATTACATTTTTAATGATTTCTTATAGCTTGTAACTTTTTTTTTTCTTTTTTTCTTTTTTCAATTTGTCAATTTATATGCAATCAGTGTGGTTCACTGTTCTGTGTTATTGCTACTGTAAATCAATAAAGTATCCATTCATCCATCCCTTAATCCTGGGGAGAATAAGATAGACTAATTAATTATCTTATATTAGAGCATTTGCTTATTGTATAATGTTTAATCCAAACCGAAATGCAGACCAACCCTTTTTTCTTGAATGCTGTTTGTAAAATATTTAAGTACTTTAACCAACTAAACAACCCCGTATGATGTATTTCAGTATAACATTGATGGAGTACATAAATAAAAAAGGAGTTTCACTAAGTTGAAATAATGTTTAATGATTTATTCAATTATTTAAAACGATTACCAGATTACCAACAAAATAAATCATTAGACCATGCAACGTTCATCTCAAAATCATCTCAGCTGGTTGTGTGTTTAATTTTGATACTAGATCAAATTCGATTACCTACATATTCATACAGAGAACCAAGGGAGATGCTAAGGACGGATGAAGACGACTGTCCAACATGTAAACATGAAAATAAAAGTGTAAAAAATAAAAATAAAAGTATAAATTAGGACTATAAAGTATAAAATATGCATATACATGCACCAGAAAAAGTATATACACATAAATAACAAAAGGGACGGATATGTATATATATATGTTGATAGAACTAAAGTGTCCTTGTTCTGGATTAGAAGTGTTTAAAGTGACTCTATGCCGTGCCATTCGGTTGTGCAAATGTGCAAATAATTATATATGGAACTAGACGATATTTTAGAACGTGTTAATCAAACAAAGTCCAGGTTGTCGTGCTCACTGCGGGACTCCGGCTGTGCCCACATACAGTTTGTGCTCTGTTTTCTGAAAAGCATTTCATCCTCATGACCTTTGCTGAATATCAGAGCTGTTGTTTCAAAATGTCACCCTAAATGTTTTTGTGGTGTGTCTATGGTCTGGGTTTTGACAGCAGACTTGCTGAAAAGTTAAAGATTTGCACATGCACAAAAAAAGCAGTGTTCTTGAATCTGTAATTGCACGAGTTGTTGGATTTATTGGATGTTTAGTTAGTATCCGATGAGTTACTGCAGATGCATCTGTGGTATTAGTCAGATAAATTACAACTGCGGATTGGTTGCATTGCATTATTGCAGTATTGCATTGCTTTGTCATTGCAAGCAGCATATAGGTTAAAGTCTATTTTAATTTATACTCCCGGATAAGGATAAAGTTTATTATGGTAATCAGATGGTAAAAATCCTTGTTTGATTGACATTGTTTCAGTCTTTAAATCATTTGGATTGAAATATAAGTGTAAAAAAGTGATTTATGTTTCGTAACAGTAGATTAAAACCTTTTATTAGCCTCACGCGCTGTTACAAATGAAAAGGGGTCGGCAAGGTAACAAAGGGTTGACGTCATGGATCGCATCCGGCCGCATGACTTGCCTCCCATGAAGCCCCGCCTCTTTTTCACGGAGTCGCCAATAGCATTAGCGTAACTCATTTCCGCGTATGGCTATAGTCCAATCGGAGTGAGCACATTGTAATACTTCCGCGTTGATGTAAACGTGTGGGCTGAGTTAAGCGACTGAAGTAGCAGCGCAATAGTCGCTGTTGCCTGTGCTGCCGACCGGATCCGGTTTAACTGCCTGCTTCACTGTGGACGTGCGGATTTCCACCTCTTTCTGCTGCCACACTTTGGGATTTTAATCATGCATCCGAGTCCGGTGGATCTGTGCTGAAGATCCAGATCATCTCTTCGTCGAATGTCACCCGTCTGTAATTAGATGGTGGGGTAAGGATCGTGTTTTTGTTATGGAGCGTTCAGAACAGCCGTATTGTCTACTCCGGTGTCCATATGTGGCGGTCTTCGCTGGGGAATTTTCGACGATTTGGGTCGTTTTTCTGCTTTATGTTGATCTGTCATACTGATTTGTTTATTTTTATTTTTATTTATTTTAGCGCTCATCGCTATAATCAAGGCACCTCTACTGTTTTTTTCTAAATAATGTAAATGATTGCTGTTTCTAAAAGTTATATAGACTAATGACAGTTGGGAATAAACACGACAGGTTTTTAAAAGGACGACCTACTGAACGTGCACGTGTTCCGTGATCACTGTTATAAGCTTAAAAGTAGGTTATTTGTAAATCTGTTACATTTTTTTAAAATCAAAATTAAATCATGTTATCCCCCCCCAATATTATTCGTTACTGTTTATTCGGCTACTTCTTATCCTCCAATTTAATAGTATCTGTATTTGTATCTATAGTTTTTCAAAGTGCGTTTTCTTTTTGCATAAGAGTGTTTATTTGATTTACGGATGGGTTTTACGCATGCGCACAGACGCTCTTTTCGGCTCCGTCCGAAACGAGAGATTGACATCAGCTCGGCTGAGAGTGCAGTTTTTGTCGTGCCCTACATTTCCAAAGAGTGCATAATTAAGTTTTAGAGCCCTTGTTTCCTCAGAAATCCGGTCTCCTGTTCTCAGCCCAATTATCTTGTGCACTTAGGGATCATTTGGACATCCTGGTGTCATGTTTGTCTTTGCTGCAGAAAGCTATTATGTGATTTGGCATTTTAGACCAAGACAGTCTTATATATTAAAACTCCATGTCTTATAATAATATTTCAGCTTCTGGGATGAGCTTTGAGCTATGCATCTGTACAGGCAGCCTTTTTTCTGAGATAAATTTGTTATTGATGGAGAAACTAGAACCTTCTTCCATGAAAAATTAAACAAAAAACATCCATAGTGCCTCTTTCACCCGTAGTGGGTGTCTGAAAGCTTTTGAAGACTACACACTAAAAAGAGCGTATCTGAATCCTGGAAGAGCGGTTGGGTAACAATGAGATCGTTATGAGCCCACACAGAAAGAGCCACTATGTCCGTCGGTGCCTGACTGCTGCGCACTACAACACACGGCCACCTACTAATGCATGTGCTAATTGGTGAATGGCTCCATGTCCACGCACTAAGGGCTCGTGGCTGAGTTTGTCCTTTAAGTGCTTTATTATGTTTAATTGACCCGCCTGCACGAAAAGCATAACTCGCCGAAGGGACGCGTACGTGTTCGTCGTTAACGTTGTTGGGCAGCACTCCAAGCTGGCAAAGCACTTCAGTAAATATTAATTAGAGTCGTTATGCCTGTGTGTCGATGTATACAAGGTAGGTTCGAAATAAAATGCCGCCGCTAAGGTGCAAGTATGGCACAAATCCCAAACCTGGTAGTCTTTCCTTTATGCATGTCACAAATGTATCACCTTTCGAAGCTGAGATTTTGCGTTCCCTGCTGAATCGTTCGGCTCCAGCTGTTGTGTTCGCGATGTGCCGAACGCAAGAAAATGGGAAGATTTAAAGAAAGACAAATCTAGATTGTCAATATCTTTTAGATGTCCCCAGTCATGCCCTAAAAGTTTTTTTTTTTTTAATACTCAGACACTGTGTGTGTGTGTGTGTGTGTGTGTGAGGGAGAAAATGAAAGCACGTCGAAGGTGTCAGGAGGCCATGATACTCTCTCGTCATGTAATTTTATATTCTGGCAGTTGGATCCTGACCCCTGACAGCGTAGCCCAGAGACAGGTTGTAAATACAGATAGTAATTGCTTAGAAAAGGAGAGAGCGGTAGAGAGGCATCGAAAGAGAGAGAGAGAGAGAACTCAAAGTGAGAGAGCCAGGACAAATTAGTTTCAGCCCCATCACACAAGATAAGTGAATTTAAGACTTTAGAGCTCAGAGAGATGAGCGGTGTGCCCTCAGAATGGACTGATTAGGAGAAAGGGGTAGGTCATGCCACAGACTGCAGGCTCATTCATCACAGAATTACATCCTGCCGATATGAACCAGCAGAATGAATATACAAACCCGAGCCAATGCTTTGGTCTATACTATAACTATAAGATGACATGCACCCTGAACAAGTAATGAGAAGCAGCCAAAATAGCTTATTTTTCCAGTTTTACTTTATTAAATGCTGTTTGTGGAATTTTTAAGTACTTTTAAAAGTTTGGCAAATACACCAACTGAAAACTGCTAGGATTTCCTAAGACGGAGACTTTCTCTGTATTTTAGTATAACGCTTATGGAGTAAATAAATAAAAAGAAGTTTTACGTTAAATTTATGTTTAATGAGTAATGCGTGGGTTTACTC
Source organism: Bagarius yarrelli (assembly GCA_005784505.1). Taxonomy (NCBI): domain Eukaryota; kingdom Metazoa; phylum Chordata; class Actinopteri; order Siluriformes; family Sisoridae; genus Bagarius; species Bagarius yarrelli. Next base: position 97,409 of record VCAZ01000029.1, read on the forward strand.
CGGGTTCTCCGGTTTCCTCCCACAGTCGAAAAACATGTATGTTAGGTTGATTGGTGATTCTAAATTGCCCATAGAACTAAGTGTAAGTGTGTGTGTGTGGCCCTGTGATGGACTGGCGACCTGTTCATGGTGTACCCCTCCTGCCTTTCGCCCTTTCAGAGACGGCTGGGATGGACTCCAGCAGACCCCTGTGACCCAAAATTAGGAAATAAGCGGGTATAGAAGAAGATGATGATTCGTTAGATCATTAAAATGAATCATTAGATGATGCAACTTTTACCTCAGAATCTGTTTGCTAAGCAGCTAGTTGTGTGTTTAATGTTGGTAAACAAGACGCTAATGATAAGTCAGCTGTTGGTAAAATTTGGATTATGAGATCTATTAATTTTTTATTATGACATCTATTAACATTTTACATTTACAGAATTTGGCAGACGACCTTATCCAAAGCTACGTAAATTTATATAATTTATACAACAATAACCCAACAGTCGTAGCGCGGTGGAGCTGGGAATCAAACCCACAATATTCAGGATGGTATTCCAACACCTTAGTCATAAGCCACCACTTCAGCAAAGATTCAAGACCCCTCAAATTTGTGTCTACCTGTGACAAATGTGTGCTAATTTATTAGCATGTAAGCTACTAGTTAGTTGTTTAGCAAGTCTGAAGAAAGTAGGAGCATGTTGAGTAAGGTTAATAGAGGTGTTTTACTTTTTTTTACATTTGAGTTGAACAAAGCCCGGACAAACAAATAGCATTTTTTCTCTGAGTTGTTGAGTGTTTTTCTCCAGCGAGGGTTGTATAAGTTTATGGAGCTTGTCACTTGCTTCTTAAAGCCTGAATGTCTGGTGTGCCAGTGCCCATTTGCACAGATGTTTTCCAGAGTGCCTCACAAGGCAAAGAATGTATGTCTGTCGCTTACCTTTCTTTCCCTTACCTAATGGAGTGACGGTGTGAGTAAGAGTCCCTCAGGTTAAACACTAAGGCCGTTAGCCCGAGCCTCACACGCACACACACACACACGCACACAGCAGTTAAATGTCTTCTATTACACATAGGCAATAAACATTAACTGCTAGCTCGTTCATGTTTCATCCGGATTAATTCCACCTCTTCTTTATTATACAGGCACACAAACTCTTGCGCAAAAACAGAAGAAAGACGGCGTGAGGATTTATGTTTTAATTCCTGTCAGGGGTAGGGTTCACACACGGTGGCCCAAGGGGAACCTGTAAGCAACGGAGAACTTCAGTAGGAATGTGTTGGCGTGGTGAGCCAGTCCGTTTGGTTTTACAGAGGCGGTCTGGACCGGATTACTGGAATAATGCAGCTGCTGGCACCCTCTGTTTGATTTGACGTTCAGAAGAATGAGTTCATGTTTGTTCTTCCATTGGCGGTATCTGGCTGGATTCGAGCCACGTGTGCACGTGAGTGAGTGTGTATTGAAAAGGGTTTTACAGAGGTGTTTGTGTTCAGGTGTCTTTTATGACTTTGGACGTGCTTAAAAGCTGTATGAAAATCAGGCGGACGTTCAGTTGAGCCGCAGAACATTGTAAAGAACTTAAAATATCATGCAGTTCACTGGTCAGATCTAAACTAACAAAAGAGCCGCTCTGAGATTAGTCTGGAAGGCTGTTCGAAGCTTTGGATTGGGTGAGGCATGAGTTATGAAACTGTTTTCCTGATTCATGCTGGCGTGAAGTGTGTAATGCCGCTAAGCTTTACTAAGGAGAAATGCAAGCTGTGATTTGCTCTGTCTTAAAAGTAAACTGGGGTTTAACATCACTTTTCTGCTGAAGATACATATAGAAATAATACCAGCTGTTTCGATCTGTTTAATAGGACGTGTTTGCTGTACTGTATATATCTGTGTATGTCTGACGCGATTATCCCCGGTCTGTCGGCCCTCTCAGATGACTCCAGACCAAGTGATTTGAAGATAGTGTGTAACTGTCGGATGCCATTATCTCAGCGTGACATGAGATAAGATGGCCGACCTTCCACTGACCAAACTGATATAGACCGTGAGATGCATTAAAACCAGATGCGCCATCGCTGTGCATCGCATCGCATCACTGTCTGCTCCAGTTCAGTTCATTTAGCTGCTAACGAGGGGTTACAGAAGGATGCCATTAGCATAGTGGCACTTTGCTAATTGGTCATTTGCTTTTCTGGCTCTCGCGCTGCCAAAAACTCTTGGCAGTAAATGATTGTGTCAGACACACATTGGCTTTGGATTATCTCGAGAGCAAATCTGTGACCTAGGGTAAAATCTCAAGGCCACTGGATCGAGTGTCTAAAGGTTGACCTAGCGTAACTCTGTTTCAGTCAGTAAAAATGAAACACGGTCTGCTGATTCACATACTGCTTTAGGAGTGTTAAGAATTTTTTTTTAATTATAATTGATTCACCTGTTGGGAGGCAAACAACCCAACAATCCGTTTGCCTATAAAGGTCACATTTCCGCATGTACGTATTTGTGTGTACTGGTTTCAGGTAGGAAATGGGGAAACTTTTAACACTGCAACATAAGAGTTCTTGGCAACCTCCGAAAGAATCTCATCTTTCAAGAAGTTGGTGTCAAGACAATAAATGACAAATGATTGTATGGCGTGATAGTCAAGCAAACTTTTTTCACCTTCAGTCAACCTTCCATTCTGCCCCAAATTCAAATGATCTCAAGTGAAATTTGAAAACCAAATTGCAGTTAATGACAGTGGATTAAATCACAGTTTATATAACAAAACAATCTTATTTATTCAAGATGACAAGAAAATTATATGTTTTTGAATGCTCCTAATTGTTTTTGCACAAGACTTTTGGTGTAACTGGATTAACTGGATAGATAAACTAATTTTATCCAGTCAAAAGCTTAACCTTTTGTTGGTTCCACCCATTTTTTTGTGTCTGAATTCAGGGTTGTGATCATGAGAGGTTGCTCTGTCTGTCTTTTGATACTTGGCTGTAGTCTTTGGTTTCTTTTTAACAACGGTTGCTGGATCAAATGGCTGAGCTGCCCAGATTGTGCTTTATGCCCCGTGAGTGGGCTCCGTCTGCCATTAGCATCTAATAAGGGCATGCATTGAGTCTATGGAACAAAGACGACATAAAAGCAGTCACATGAAAGTATGTGTGTGTGTGTGCGCACGTCTACCTTCTGCTCATATCTTGTACATCCTGTGTCTGCTATTCCATTGTGTGACTGCCTGGCGTAAGTGAGCTTGTTTAATGCATTGAGATTAACTGGAGTACTCAAGACGCCGCTCTGAAAGGACAATAGGGTAAAATGAAGACTAGGCCAAAGCAACTCCTGCCAAATCAGGGAACAGGATCCGAATGCACAAAAGGGGTAAAGTCGGGTTATAAGAGACAGGTGAAGACACTTGACAAAGCTGGAAAAAAACAGACTGTGGTGCAGTATGTTCAGACTGTTGTTGTAATTTCATCATTGCAGGCTTTGCCCCATCGCTTATAAATGCTCTTTTGATGAATGACGTCTGCCCCTGGGCCAGTACCCAACACAAATCCTTGTGATTGGCTGGCTTTTTTTCCTAGCACCTGTCCTCACTAGCTGCTTGCGTTGCCTTCGAGTTTTATGCACTTTCTATCTGCACTTTGTCTGCACTGAAAAAAAGTTGAATTTATGAATTCTCCATTTCTGTTTGTGTCCTTTTAAACCTCTCGGTCTTTAAGATAAGTTCTAGCATTTTGGGGGCAAAATGTAAGCACCCTTCCGTTGTTATCTTTTTTTTTTTTTACATGGTAAATGTCTGTTAACACTGAGCATATTAGGAGAATTAGTGTCTTTCTTGTCTGATATACGAGCTGGCTTGTCTGAGCAGACCTTCAATGAGTTGCGAGCGCGTGAGAAGTCACTATGGTGTTGAGCGTTTGGACGCCAAGGATCTTAATAGCAGAGGAGGTGTAATATGACATTACTGCTCTGGGCACTGTACCGAGTGCTAATATAAATATATAGACTGCTGTGAAAAGGCTTGCGTGGTATATGGATGGTTCTCGTCTCCACACGATCTCGCTGTTAATAATGACGCTGACTGTATTATGTGTATCATTAAACCTCCGAGAACTTAAGCTGCTTGAATTTCAGTTTACGATTACGAGTAACTTGCTTAAAAACCGTGTTATCACCTCGTTTTGAATTCATCTTTGACTAATAACTGTGAAAAGAAAATCACTGTTGAAAATAAGGCCCAATTCATTTTCATTGGATTTGCCTGAAAAAGCCATTAGCTGGTAAGGTAAACCTGTAGTTTGGTTTAAACGCATTACCTGCAAATTACCTAAAAAAAAAAAAAAAAAAAAAAAAACACCCCAAAACAGGTGGAATATAAAATCAGCAATTCTACTTTTTCATATTAACCATTTTGTTAGATTGGAATTGGTTAGATTGGTAATGGTAGCCTAAAAAAGCATGCTACTAGCTTTAGTTAGCTTGTTACTAAGCTTGGTTAATCCTATAGCTGCTGCTGGTGGGGTCACTTTAGCCTCTTTTAAACAGTGTTTACCTGCTCAAAACGTCGTCTTCTTGCTGCTAAGCTTGTCACATTAGCACAGTTACATAACCCCCTAAATGGTATTAAATAATAGCACGTTAGTTAAAAAAAAAAACAGCGTGTGAAATTCCCTGTGTTAAAGTTGCTGTGGAAAAATTTACAGCCTCACTCCAAATTGTTAAAGAAAACAAAACTCGACTGAATTAACCGTAATAAACTTTTGTTACTGTCTCATTTGTGATCTCTGTGTTAGTTATGCACAAGGCCTGCATTTACACCGCATGTATCAAGTGACCCAATTCCGATTCTTTTTTTTCCCTATAATGTGGCACAGATCGGATATGACTGACGATCGGTACGCAGGACAAAAGCACAGGGGTTCTTATATTTTTGGATCAGTTTCAGGTGTCATTCATATGTGGAAATAAATCGGATATGTCTCAGATCCGTACATATTTAAAAAAAGATACTGGTATGTTAGCGATCAATGTTACATTCGGCCAGGATGCAACAAGGGCATTGTTTTGCCGACCTATAAAATGACATGGAAGCAAAATACTGAATAATTATTTCATCTTTGCGCCGTTTTTACTTCCTTTTTCTGGTCATTTTGCCGTGTATAGTGTAAATGCAGATATCGGATACGGGTCAGTTTTAAAAGAGGATGTAAGCAGGTCGTCAAAAGTTTTTTTAATATAGTCACAAAATTGTAATTGGGCATCTTGATCTCCAGTGTAAATGTAGCCTGAGGTAAAGTCTGAGGTAAAATTATACAAATAGGACTTTTTGATAAAATAGGCTTAAAAGTCTCTATATGGAATCAGGTAATGAGTCAAAAGTTGTCTGTCTTGCTTATCCTGAAAAAAAAAATCCTAACAAAGCATGTCATTCTGTGTGTGTGTGTGTGTTTGTGTATGTCATCATCTCTGAGAACGTGTTATTTTAACAAGAGGGACTTTAGAACAGAGGTCTTTTATGATGGACACCGACTCTTCAGCCACTGAATGGTGAACGCTATCTCTGCGGCGAGTAAAGCAGCCAGATGGCTTTCTTCCTGGAGAATGAAAACACATGCAGCCTGCAGTTTTGTTGATACAGGGGAAACAAAGCGGCTAAAAAAGGGGCACTAGTTTTGTTTTTGCATGTGCGATTGTGAAGAGAGATCTGTTTCAGATGCTTGCTGAGAGATAGTCTAGGTGAAGCCTATGCGGTGACCTCCACTGGACCCGAGTGAAAGCGGCCTGAATGGCTGTTTGTCTTCAGAGCTTAAGCTTGTGTGATGCTGTGTGCCGAGGTTTCACTCACTAAAGCTTTTCATAGAGAACCTCAACCCTGCTGCAGGAGATTAACCGTGAAAGTCACCAGTGTCATATTATCTTACTTTCAGGAACCTTGGCTGTGGAAAAATAATGTATGTTTCTAGAGAAACCTGACAAGAACATTTTTCTGTGTTAAGGAGTTACTTTTATTTTGTTTTACATGATCTTGAACTTCGGGCAGCACGGTGGCTTAGTGGTTATCACTGTTGCCCCACAGCAAAAAGGTCTTTCTGTGTTGAGTTTGCATGTTCTCCCTGTGCTTGCGTGGATTTACTCCGGGTTCTCCGGTTTTCTCCCACAGTACAAAAACATGTACGTTAGGTTGAGTGACTGGGATAGTGTGTGTGGCCCTGTAATAGACTGACGACCTGTCCAGGGTGCACCCCTCCTGCCTTTTGCCCTTTCAGAGACAGCTGGGATAGACTCCAGCAGATCCCTGTGACCCCAAATTAGGGAATACGCACAGTTTGCCATATTAGGATTTGCAGGTCTGTGTTACATAAAAAAACAATAAATAAATACAGAAGTTTGACTGACTATTCCTCAATTTGACTGCAACTGAAGGGGCTGAAAGATGACGCCATTGTTTCAGTATTTCTTTTGGACAGGTAGGAATATAGTGTGATTTCGCTTTTGGTGTGTTTCGATAGTAAAGCATAGCTTATAAGCCCAACTATAGCAACAACGTGCGCGTTCATGCGTTCAGGAGGTGTGGCTTTGGACAGGTGGGACAAACAATTTCAGTGCCGACAGGCTACAGCTAGTATTTTTCAAGATGTCCTACTGTACCCTAAACATATGTTATGTATTTCACATGACGATATTAACATGGCAAATGTAGTACGTCCAGATTTCTACTCATAATATGTGCAGTGATACTATGGGTAGAACTCTACAGAACATAACATACTATACCACACCATACCGTACAGGCATGTACGTTCTACCTCAGATAGTACCTATTTAAATAGCAGAGCAGCTAAAATCAGGATACTATATTGGGAAAAAGAAGTACTGTCAGCTAGTATAATCAAACTGTATTGCGAGGAAAAAATATTAAGCGTCGCTTGCTAACATTTATACAATGTTAGTCGAGTGTAAATGGGTACTCAGACACACCGGCAAACTAGATAATGAAAATGAAACCGGATCAGAGGCAGTGTTGCTAATTTTTAAGGGTTAGAAAAATTGTCCAACCTAAAGGCTAGCTAGCATAAAGTCAGCACAAGCTTTGTTTCGACATCACATAACTTCTCTTGACAAGCTGTTGTAACACAGTCTGTACTAAGTCTGTTGTTAAGCAAATTTATAATGAATATAAATACATCTATAACGTTTTCCTGTGCTAAACAGCATTTCCTTAAGAGTATAGGCTTATATAATCTTAGCTGTATCTTTTTATTAAAAAAATGTATTTCCTGTAAGCATTAAAAAAGCGATTTCAATGGGTTTTTTTTTTGTGATGCCCACTGTTAACAAAACAACGTTTCCAGCTGCCTCATTTAGGACTGTGCGGCACAGTGCTCATAAAAAGTGGATGGTCGGAACCTTTTTTTTGTATTATTTACAAAACTTTAGTTAGGTTTGCAGAAAATAGGCTTTAAGAAGGTGCTCGGAGATGTAGGACAAAAAATGATTATGTAATGGACCTGTTCCGAGAGCAGGCTGTAAAATCAGAACTCGACATCAATTCTATTTCATACTTTCGATTTTAATTCAGTTTTATTTGTGTAGCGCTTTTAACAACGGACTTTGTCTCAAGGCAGCTGTGTGGAAAACAGACTTTAAAAGAATTACAAAGGTAAAAATTTATTTCGTATTTATTCCCGTTGAGCAATAGTGGCAAGGAAGGAAAAACTCCCTGAGATGATTACATACATTCTAGTATGTAGTTATTTGTCATGCGAAAGAGCGTGCATAATGCTTAAAAAGCATTACCAATAAAAACTCTGTTGGATAAAATTTCCGCATTCGTCTCCTCCTGCACTCTGGCAGTCTTGTTAAAAGTGTCTTCAAAGCAAGAGAAGGAAGTGTTGAGTCATTGCCCACTAAATCAAAAAGCTTGCGCAGTCAGGGTCTGGCATGAGGTGAGACCTGCTCCATCTGATTGCTACCTCGCAGCTCAGACTGATTTATCAGCGCTGCCCGCTGCAGTTATCAATCTCACATTAGATGAGTGCTGGGAACGGAGACTTGTGTGCCTGCTAATGCATGAGTTGCTGAGAAAGAGAGCGAGTGGGTGTGAGTGTTGGAAGGAAAGAGAAGGAAGGAGAGAAGGAAAGAGAAAGATTAACGTCCAAGTTAAAAGTGTCCTGGAGATTAGGGCTGTGTAGAAAAATCGATACAGCTAACTATCACGATATTTCTTTTCATGATGGTGTATCGATTTTCTAACCTTGAGGATCGATATAAATGTATTTATTTTTATATATATCCGGAAAGGACCTGCCTCAACCCACTACATCACAGCGCCGTTTGAGTATCAATCCATATTTAAATTAGGTTTTTAACTTATTTACATTTATTTTAATATTTAATCAATACCCTGAGTATGTGTCAAACGACTTCCTTTGCTATTTATCGCTGACACATACAACCATTATCTCAGAAAAAAATAAGGGCACCTTTGGCTATGTATTTGTTGTATTTTTTTAGTATTTGTTCGATGTTCTGTATTATATTGCAATATATTATTATATAGTATCATAATGCCCTTGCCAATACACAGGCCTACTGGAGACGCTCCCATATGTCTTTAATAGGTGTCGACCGATTATCAGCCTGACCGATTAACAGCGCCATTAACAAACTTTAGAAAACTTTTACATTTATTTTTCGTCCATTCTTGTTTGTTGTTGTTGTTTACTTCTTTTAAGATTTAAAGAAAATGTATAGAATGCTGGCAGGTCCTTTATGCGCTTTTAATCTTATTAATATTAATGTTTATGGTTAGTTAATTAAATATATGTTTTAAAGCATATAAAGAGAGGTTTTCGTTTCCAGTCCTTGTTATTCTTAATTTTTACCTTGATTTTAATTTTTTACACCAGGCATGTGGGGTTTTTTTAATGCAAGAATGTTTATACACACATCAACAATGGGATGTGTAAAGGGCAGTTGGTGGAATGAGCACATGGGTTGCCACAGGGAATGGTTTTTTCTGCTGAATGGACCAGCATGTACATTGTGCGCATACACACACACACACACGACAGACTGGGGTTGAAAATTGTGACATTTTGACTATAGACTTTCCTGAATTGAAATACGTTATTGTATTGTAGTCACTCAGAACCCAAGGCAAGCTTAGAATTCCGTATCATTTGTATATTCAAAGGTCTGTTGTTAGCATAAATTAAATTTTTTTTTAAAATTTCATTCATGCATTTCAGCCTGTTTTAATGTAAATGAGTCTATGTAAAGAGGTTTTTCCGCAGACTCTCTCTCACACACGCTGCAAAAAAGCTAGAGAACGTTTTACTGTAAACAAATCAAAAAAGTCAGTATTGCAATGTTTAACATTTTAGGCTCTACATTTCCGAAACCTTTGTGATGCGGCTATAAGGGGGCAAAAACTTTCAGAGAGTCTAAACCCCATGTTTGAAAGGGTGTGACACGAGTACAGTGGCCATTTTCTTCTGTTTAGTGTTAGACTTTACGATTCAGACTCCCATTCTAAGCTCAACCTCCGCTATGTTTGTGGATGTTTATCAACGTCTAAAAAATATGTCAGGATTAAATATTTTACTAAATTTCTTGGAATTTTTTTGTAGCTTTATGAATGTATGTTTGCTCTGTTAAAGATGCAAATTGTACCTGGTGTTTTATTGTATCTTTTTATGGTTTGCATCATTCGGTCACAAGAATCTCAGCATTCCAATGATACGCAACATGTTTAGCTTTTTTTTCTTTTTGACAAAGATTTCAGTCATGAAGCGCAGTGTCCCACCGGAGGGACGGCAGGATGTTAATGGGTTTTAATCCATATCGAGTACAAAATGTCCAGAGGTTGTTTTTTTTTTTCTTTTTTCTTTTTGTTATATAAAGTGTGTGTGTGTTTAAGTGTGTAAATGTGGTTTATTTTATGTATTTTCCTGTGTTTCTTTCCACCAATTTATAGTCCCATGTTTCTCCAAGTGCCCCAATACCAATTACTATAAAAACAAACGGCAACCAAAAAGTCCTCGGACATGTTGGCATTTTTATTTGACTTCTAATGACGTTATATATTTACGTCAGGCGTTGTTTTATCAGATAATAGTGCAAGGTCCAGGATCTACAATGTGATTCGATTTTACCACCTAGAGTGAGCATCTATAGGGTTGTGTGTGTGTGTGTGTGTGTGTATAGAAGCAATATGGAATTTAAACTAGCTTTGTAAAAGAAATGGACTCCCGATCACAGACGAGTAAAATGAATTTTACTGACCAGAAACTGCTGCAGCACTAAATAAATAAATAAATAAATAAATATCAGTTCTGAAATACAGCCATTTTTATTTCTATTATGATCCTTCCCTTGTTTACACGTTCTGTGGTTTATGCAATATAATTCATATTTTATCCAACAACATGGGCTTATTAATATGTAAATCCATTCTTGTGATAAATCTTCCAAGTGATTAAGTTCCACATGCGTTTTTAAAAGAATTTGTTAGAGTTAATGTAGCGCAAACGTTTCAGAGATTTATTTGCGCATGTATCATGAGCGTGTATTTATGTGTGTGCTTGTGGGCATGTTTGTTAGCGTGTGCGTTTCAGATGCGTATTTTTCTAGCATAACTACATTAAACCTTTTTTTTTTTTTAATCGAACAGCAGCACAGCTTTCGAGGACAAAAAGTCAACTTTTAGCATTAAATACAACTTCTATTTTTGCATGACCTGTTTTGTGTTTTTTGTTTTTTTACAAAGATGAGGCTGCCTGGTTGTTGGCATGTCTTTTGGCACGTCTCAAAGTCGTCCTCTGATTGGTTGATGTTTATAGGATTTATAGGTTCGCCAAAGCTGTCTGATCGAAGACACAAGCTTTTGTGTTAACATCAGTGGCTATTTTTGACTTGTTCATAAATAAATGATTCCCAGTTGTACACTGGTCCCTTATAGTGCACATTTCCACACCCCTATCTTCCCAGATCTTCTGCCTTCACTTTGGAGGCTACGCAAGGCTAGGCTCGGGAAGGGATGGTGAAAAATTTGACTAAGCACCTTACTGCCACAAGACTATTTGGCTAAATCCGTGTGTGAATGTTTAGTCACGGTCAGGTGATTTGTTTTTCTGTATTGGACGTCCTGGCGTCCCAACTTGCGCTGTTTATCCTTGCGATGGAGCTTTCTGTTATTAATAGGGACTCTTACCTGCTATGGGAACCAGAAGCTCCCATCATGCAGAGAAGGAAAGGATGGATTGGAAAGGTGTTATCTTTCAGGCCTGACAAATATTCTCTCCTTATATCTCAGCTTTCACTGACAGCACATGCTCTTAGCTTCTGCTGGGAGATACAGAGCTTAGAAAAACTCTGCTGAAACAAAATGAAGCCCGGGTAAATGGGAACCATTGCTCAGGCAGAGGGGTTTTTTTGCTGAAGGGGGATATAAAAAAAAAAAGTCTGCTATTTTAGTTTTCACTCTGTTGTCCAAGTGAAGTAAAACTTACCAAAAAAATATTCATTTATACTCAGTGTGTGAGTTTATTACATCATTCCCGATAGATAAAATGATGCAAGACCCTTAAATACTGTTTTTTTTTTTTTTCATCTGTTTGTAATCAACATCTTTAATCCGGATATTAACTGGATTTTTCAATATGTACATATAAAAGCCGAGCCTGGTAGTGCCGCCCCGTACCCGGGACCCCGGTGCTGATTTTTAATTACTCTTTTTATTGAAGCTGAGCTAGTGGAGGCAAATTGGTGCAACACGAATAACAATATTGCAAGCAGCGACGTTAGAAATACAGCAAATGGTGGCCAACATGCATTTAAAGTGGTAAATAAATAATATTGGAATATTGGTAGCAGATTGGATATTGTATGGCTAAGTTACAACAACTTCTATTCCCATGCCGAAACATCGAAATTTGTCACGCCACCACAAACACGCCCTTACAGAAAAACTCTAGATTTTTGCAAATTACCTTCGCAAAGGACTATTGATCAGACTGAACAATTATAATGTTGCTGCTGTTACCAAATCTCTAGAAGGAGAGTTTGTAGCAGAGTAAAATATGACACATCATGTTGGCAGCATGACTTACTGAATATTGGGCATGTAGGTCTTTTCTGGTCTGGTCTTTCTGGTCGTATCAAACATGTGACGTTTGAGGCAGATCGAACGTTGCATGTCTGAGTTATAACAACTTCCTTTTTCTTGGCGAAACATCGAAATTTGTCAGGCTACCATGGACATGCGCTTTAATGCAAACTTAAGATCTTCACAATTGAACATCACGAAGGGCTTTAGGTTATACTGACCAAATTTGCTGTTGATTTGATTAAATCTCTAAAAGACGTTCGTTAAAATGCAGGTTTTATGAGTTTTAGAGCATGTTTAGGCTCTCAATAATGCAAATAATTCCAAAAGTGGACCAGACCAGTACTGTTTATCATTATTTATAAATGGAGCCTAAAAACGATGAGTTCAGATATTTGATTGGTCAATTTTCATTACTAGTCTAGTAATAAAAAAAAAAATGTGACAGAATGCCTCTGTGAATAATGTGTTGAACTGCTGATTGGAAGATCTTGGGTTTATTTTTCCAGGACCACCAAGATGCCACTGGTGGGCCCCTAAGCAAGACCCTTAACCCTTAAATGCTCTTGGAAAAAGGAAAAATTTGGGTAAATTTAAGTCATTATGGTAAACAACATCTGACAAAGCCCAGAAATGTTAATGTGGTGTAGTGGTTAGCATGGCGACACATACGAGGTGCTATTGCGCTTCAGGTGACCCGGGTTTGATTCTGGCTTGGTGCTTTGTCTGTCCCATTCCTCTTTTCAATATGTTAATTTGCACATCAGCAATACAACAAACTTGCTAAACTTTGTGTGGTATTTTTGTGTCACAATTTAAATCCTTTGCAAATCCGCGACGTTGTTTGTTTTTTGAGTATCTATGGTCAGTGTGCCATTGCCCTTTAAACAGCTTCTGGGAAAAAGGCTCTGCTGGCTTCATTATAAGCAAAAAGAAATAGTTTTGGCTCACCGTGTCCTCTTTGACTCTGCCGCCCTCAGCTTAATTAGACCAGCCCCCTGTGGAAGCGTGGCATTCTGTGCAGCGGGAAGCTTATCCCTGACTCTGCTCCCTGCCAAGGCGGCCACGATTGATCAGTCGTGGGGTGACTGAGTCAGCCGCTATAATATTCATGATCTAATTATTCAGGTTGGAGCAGCAGGCTTTAACGAGTGATTTAACCTCTTGTCGGAGGCTATAAAAGGGAGCCGGGTTAATCTTTCAGGCAACCTTTTTTTTTTTTGTGTGTGTGTGTGTGTGTGTGTGTGTCCACCCACAGGAGCACGCTTCAAAAAAACTTCCGTTTCCTTGGGGCTGGCGAGTGAGATGGCAAACCGGTATGACGAGCCGACCTCACACACACACACACACACACACACACAAACACTCTCAAATGAGGTGTTGCTGACACTCTAGGGCTATTGCATTTCCCAGGAAATGACAAAGTGACCTTTGATTGCATGCGGCAGCTGCTTTTTACCACTGCAACTAAACGAAAGAAACCATGTCCATGCATTTAAAAAAATAATCCTAATTTGATTTTTTTTTTGCCTTCCTTTTGCTTTTATGGTTCCTGCTTATTATTCCGGCCTCCGATTGTGGCAACACGCACAACCCCTATGCACTAATGAACCAAGAATTTACTAAATTAATGCATCAAATGCAGTTTTCGAGGCTTGCACTTAATCAGATGAGAGCAGTCATTGAAGTGGTGAAGGATTTAGAGAGATTAGGGCAGCCTGTGTAAACTGCTGGAGTTAAAACCAAAGTAACTCGGCCTACGTCCCAGCATAGGCAAGCCTCAACGCTTCCGCAGCCTCTTTTCTACAAGACCATTTCCTTTTATACAAACACCATAATATGCTTTTCGTCACAAAATATTATGTTCTGTAAACCTGTTTTCATCTACGCGCCATAAACAGACCTGACTGGGAAACCTGAAACTCATTTACGCTGATGGGTTTTGTTCATTTTCTGCCATCAATTCTAACACCGCAACCCCTGCAAACTGCGATAAGGACATTGTTTTTTAAGGAACTGCTTGTACAATAGAACCAAAAAGAATAATAAAGAAAAATATTACAAAAGGCACAGAGTTGACAGGAAGTGGCAACCGGCATATGTGTTTAGTCCTTTGCTGAATGACTCACGTGCTTTGAATAGCCTTCTCTTATCACACTCGTACTCCTACACAAGCCAGAGGCCTCTGCCTCCACAAAGCCTACTTGATCTGATCTTGGACGAGTGTGCTTGAAACGGCTCTGAGTGAATGGTTGATCAGAGATCAACTCTGTTGCTGTGTAACATTGGCATTAGTCACCAAGTGCTAAAAAAAAATCACAACTGCTTTGAAATTAACATCAGAGATGGTGAATGCGAGAAGATGCAGATGAGCGTCAGTGAACATTACGGATGGCTTGGGAGAGATGGTTATCGCTGATCCAGAACTATCAGAACCCTGTGTTTGCTTTGGATCAGGTGATCTTGTTGATCCCTGTAAGAACGGAGTCGATTCTCCAGTATGATGGGAATGACGATGTATTAAATTTTCCAGATTTTAATCCTCCTCTGCTGATTTCTGTTTTTCTGAAAAAGTTTTTTTTTTTTTTTACTAGATTCTGTTGCATGACTGTAGGGATTTTTGTTCAGATACAATAATATAATTGAGATCAGACACTCCTCATGTTGTATAGAGGAGGTTTGAGGTACCGGTCGACGTTCCAGTTTATCCCAAAGATGTTCAGTGGGGTGGAGTCAGAATCAGGGCTCTGTGAGGTTCTTCTACACCAACCAGAACACAGAATGTCTTTATGAAGCTCGGGGGGCTTTGTGCACAGGGGTATTGTCATATTGGAACAGTGTTTGAGACTCTGTAGGTTTCAGACGTTCTAGACGGCTGAGTGTTTACTTTGTGGTTACAATTTGGGGCAGAACCACAGATGTTTGTGATTGTTCCAGGTCATACCGATCGTGTTTAAAATGACAATTTATTGCCCAAACTATAAAGCGCCTTAAAAATATTGGCAGTATTTGTGTTTTAAGAGCGCAACAAATGCAGACTGAAGTTCTATGTAGAACATGGAAATCTCAAGCTGACAATTTGTGTCAGCTATGCTCGGCAAAAAAACCCAAAAAACTTCAAACACGGGAATATTCGTAGTTCTAGTTACAGCTTTACTTGGTAAGCAATAAGGGGTCCTTCTAGCACATGTTTTCCAGAAACTTAGAACACTTTTCTCTGAAATGCCACTGATTTGGATGTAGGTCATAAATCCGCTGACGGGCAGATTTGTGGCTCAGTAGGACACGACCAGGGACACGTGTCAAATTTATGACTTTGAGCTAACGACCTTCTGTATGTTCAGCGTCATGTTTTTTTTTTGTTTTGTTTTTTTAAGTGGACACCTTTCTTCAATCTGCCTTTAAACAAGCATTAAAAAGTCATAAGTACGGAAAGTCTTTTAAACAGGAAGCCCTCTCACGTTTGTACACCAGCCACATGTGCAGCGGCTGTGAAAACCGAGCCCGGAAGGACCACACATGATTTGAGTTTTGGCAGCTGCTAGCTGGTGGAGTTTTTCTGGTGATCTACCACCTTGTTCTGTACTATATTTAATCTCTAACGCTTTTGACAAAACCCCTTACTACGCTCTGGAGTGATGGGGGGGGGGAAATAAGAGACGGCTCCTGTCAGTACTCTTCTGCCTAATCTTGAACAACACAAGCAAGTCGGTATGTATCAGCGCTCACCTGGGTCAGCGCAAATCTTAAAATAACTCGATGCCTGAAAAGAAAGAAGAATGAAGCAATAAAGCTACAGCAGCACTTCGACTCCCACCATGCCTTCCCTTATCAAAAGCTTATTGACCTTGTCAGGCCACTAGTCTCATCCCAAAGCCTCGCTTCATAAGCTTCGTTACTTATGGAATTTTCCAGACTCCCTCCCGTTTGCCTCCCCAGAGCCCTTGTGTCAACAGCCTGGTATCTGAAATGATTGATGCTAGTGCTCATTGAAAAGTAGGCGTGTGTGCATGTGTGAGAGTGTGTGTGTGTGTGTGTGTGTGTGTGTTTATCACAGATTTGCTGCGGGCTGCAGTAATGCCCCGCACTACCATAAGTACCTTTTTGAACATGCTTACTGGGGCAAGAAGAAAGTGGCTGCGAAAAAAGAAAGATGCTTCAAAGGTGTGCGTTTCCATGCGCGTGTTATTTGAACGTGTCCGCCGTGTAACCCGCGCAACAGTCTATATCTATCCTGCGAATCATTTTCCCACAGCGTTCGATCAGATTCTACTCCGAGTTAGGGGTGCAGGGTATCGGGGGGGGGGGAAACCTGACATCGTGATATTTTGTTTTTCTGTAAAAAAAATATATATTACAATATAAAATAATTTCACCAGATGACTTGAATAGTTTTATTTGGAGAGAATTCATTATTTAGAATAATTGAGGTGTAAATCTGTGTAAAATATAATACACACCAATCTCCAGGTAGAATTCTATAAATCATACAATAATAATCTTTAAGATGTAATATAAATAAGGTCAGTGCTTTGTAACACATATTCACTTCAAGGTTACATTTACCAATACAATAAATCTAATTGGCAGAGTGCTTTGTATATGAATACAAGCAGTGCTTTGCGTGTTACATTCCACAGTATTTGGCTTACACGTCCTTAACCCTCGCAAGCGACGACTTACAGCAGTTTTATCTATTGCTCAGGGCAGTTGGGGTTCAGGGCCCTAAGCAGTTGGTAGCTGGGTTCGAGGGCCTTGCTCAGGGAATCGCACCACAGTCTTGGTAGCTTGGTGCTGAGTATCTGGGTATCAGTCGCAACCACTGGTCTTTCTGGTACAGTCCAACACCTTAGACCCCCAAATGTGAAAATCATTTTTGAATTCTTATATAATTTAATTTAATTTTTCAAATTTAAATGATGTTATTGAATTGCATTATTATTGTTTTTAATTGTTGGAATTTTAATGTATTTTTGAATTAAAATGTTAATTTTTGCATTTATTAATTAATTTTAATTGTTTTTAATTTTAATTTTTTTTAATTAATTTTTTTTTTTTTTTAAGTAAAATCGTTGAAGCGTTTCATAATCAATTTCTGCATAAATATTTTTTACTTTTTTATTCTTGTTTTGAATTTAATTTTTTCATTATTATTGTTTTTAATTTATAATTATTTATAAAGTCAAAATATAAAGTTTCGAGATATAGATAGATAGCATACACTTATATTATTAATATATATATTAGTTATTATAATAATAATAATAACATTTAATAATAATAATAATAATAACTGTTTCACTTGTTATTGTGACTGAATTTTCTTATCTTGATTTTAGTGCTTTTATTTATTATGTAATTTTTTTGTCTGCAAAGTACTTTAAATGTTGGTAAAATGTGTTGCAGGAAAACGTGCTGTGATTGTGTGATTAAGAAAAAGGTTTGCAAAGGTGCAAAGAAATGCCTTTTACTTTCCTTAGTTTTTTTTTTAATTAAGTATTTAGAGGGCAATAAGTAGCGCAATAAGCATCTGTACATCATGGTAGATTTAGTTAAATCGGGTAAAATCTTGCGAAGTTTAAAGAACGCTTTGTCTCTGTCATGGCTGAACTGTGGCAAAACTCACTGCTGGGGTAGTCTGGATTTTCCATTCATCTCACACACGGTTGTGAAAATTTGTTGTCAAAGCACCAACCTTGCTTTTTTTTTTTCTTCCTTCACCACCACCACATGGCCGACTCTCTATAAGAAGCTGATCAGTTCCTTGGAAAAAAATTGGGAGTTTGGATGAAGTGTAATTTGTTAAGAGGAAAGATTATCAGCACATACCAACGTAGCAGGTTTTAAAGCCCTTCCCTGATGGAGATCTGACCCTGACGTCTACACATCCTGTTGATATCACCAGACAGACTTGACTCCATCTGGTTTTCTGGTTACAACCTGTGAGTCGGAGCTCGAGCACAAGAAAAACATAAGTCTAAGTGGGAATGAATCTCATCTACCTGTTAGCTCTGGCATCAAACCCCATCCTTCCTGTCTGACTCTGGGGCATAACCAGGTCTCCTCCATCTTTGAGATCACTCAAAGCTCACATGTGTGTTAAAAGTCTGTCGTGTGTGTGTGTGTGTGTGTGTGTGTCAGGTCATCCTCAGAGGCCAATCACACAGCCTGCCTGCTTCTCCCTTTAGCTTTGTTGCCATGCCAACTGACCCGCTCCTTCAATCAGGTTTTTTTGACACGGTGGTGCTGGGATTCGCAGAGAGGTTCAGGGTGCATAACTGTTGGTGCTCTGCGTCGGTTCAGTTTGTAGTATTTGTGTTATCTGGATGGTTGATGAGTAATTAGTAGCCCAACGTTAACGGTTACGGCTGTGTGAAAATCTAATTTTGTTTTTTTTAAAGGAATCAGAACATGATATTTTTTGTGCAAACCATGTCTTCATTTGACTTTACATTTACAGCATTTGGCAGACGTCCTTATCCAGAGCGACTTACATTTATTTTATTTATACAACTGAGCAATTGTGGGTTAAAAGCCTTGTTCAGGGGCCCCAGCAGTGGTAACTTGGTGGTGCTGGGTATCGAACCCCGATCTTCTAATTAGCAGTCCAACCCCTGAACCAGGGAACAGTATGTGGGTCTTTTGAGTTGCCAATTGGTTAATATAAAGTGAGGTACCCCTGAGGTTATTACATAATTTTAATCTTACTACTTGAACAGATAGAACATCTGTAGTAGAACAGATATTGTTCAAACGTGATCTGCTTCCTGTTTTTGACAAGTAGCCCCTGATTTTCTTTTCTTTTTAATAAACTCGTATTAACGTTTTAATGACTTGTTTTGTTTCAGGAGTTTCTGATATTCTCCAACATCTGTATTTATTTGTGCAGTTAAGTGTGTGAGAGTTGGTGGGGAAATAATGTCCCGTTCTGCCTACTGTGTGTTATAAATTCCTAAAGTGTTAACTCGCTTGTCTAGAACAGCATCGAAAAGCCATGTGTGCGCATATGTCTTTTGTGTGACGAGATGTACACATCTGTCATTTCCATAATACTTCGCTCCCCATTGCGTCTTTTTTTTTTTTTTTTTTTTTTTTTTCCCCCCTCATTCGAGAGTGGCAGCTGTGGCCGCTGCGCTGGCTGCTTGCACGCCGTGCATTCTGGGATGGAAAAACGGCCTGCGACTGAACACCTGGACCGCCAGAATAGAGTGACGGGAGGAAGTCGGTATTTAACCCCCACTCTTTCACGCATAAGAGACAGCTTAGATAAATAGACAGGCATTAAGACAGACAGACAGACATACATACAGACAGTCCCTTGTCCGAACCACCAACTGTGCCCCTTTTTAAAAGCATCTCCCTCTCGCTATCTCTCTTTTCTTTTCTCCTTTCAGTCGCTCGGGCCGAGCTGTCAGCACCAGGGTGTCCAATTTTTGCTAAAGCGTGAAGCTGGGGATGGTAGTGGCAGCGGAAAGGGGGTGTTGTGGAGCGTACGGGGTGCCGTAATTGGCGCACCTGTTCATGAATTAAATCATCAGTTCCCCGTGTCTGCGTTTCGTTTGTTTTGCATGCACCGTCCGCAGCTCCGTTGCCGCTGCCTGTCATACTTGGATGCATTGACAAATTCAGCCGAGACAACATTAGGCTTCTTTTGCCGTTTGCTCGAGAGGCTTTTCTCAGTGACTCAACCTTTCGAACTTGACGATTAAATGTTCATATTTTAGTCTTAATCTTCCGTTAAATCAAATGGAAAATGTTTATTTTGAATATGGTACCATTTCAAATGCTAAATGATGCAAATGATGGCTTAAACGATGGATTAATTCTGAATGTGCATTTTAAATAGTTATAAATAAGTAGCCCTTTGTGATTCTCAGCTTTTTTGTGTGTATCTATGCGGCAATTATTCAACAAAGAAACTCTTCGCATTGAGCGTGTTTTGTTGACGGAGCCGTCTTCACGTGTTATAAAACCGTTAGCAGAACTGGAATCCCCGGCAGCAGAAGTTTTGACCGCTGCGTAGACGACACTTAATGGATTTCTCTTTTTAGACCAGCTTTGGCACCTTATTCGTCTGTGCAAAACTTTAAGGTGTGTGTGTGTGTGTGTGTGTGCGCACATTTCAGCGCTTGTGGTCAAAGTCAAGTCTTCTCGAAAAGGAAGCGTGTACGTTAAGTAGATTGGTATGGAGTGCATACCACAGATGTTCACAGGTGTGTAAAAGAGGTGGGGGAGTCAGGATAGCGTGTGTGTCGGTTTAACTGGGTGTTATTGCAGGCTTGCGGCTGAGCTCCGACCTTGGTTTTGTCAGCTAACGTACTTTATGAGGCTGCAGGAACCCAAGGACTGCCTAACAGACAAAGCTGCTTATTTACTGCAGGAACAAACCCAAGCCGTCCACCTACACGCTCGCATCCTTATTCTCCTTGGCCTTTTGTTATGTGGGTGTGTCATTCGTCCGAGGTCATTTTTTTTTTTGTGGACCGCATTCGCAGCAAACTGACGTTTGAGTCCAAAAACTTGGACTTGCATTGTCTTGCAGCCTTGATGATTCAGGTCATCGTAAAGGTTTGATCAATGCGGATGCTACAGATTAAACAGGGACATAACGTTGCTCGCTGACACTCAAAGGCAAAAATACACACCTTTTGAAAGGTTTCAGGGTTAAAACGCCAACGCACTAATATTCAGCTCGCATTATATACACTTTATTATCCATTGTGGTATGTTGTGTTTTTCGAGGTTATTTAGTTGAAGTTTTCATGGCCTACCAAGGTTACATATATACGCTTGTATACACAACATCTGTATGCCTACATATTTACGGAGTTTCAGTCATCTGGCAGGAAGTGCATGTTCTCACACAGCTACACATTTAGGCAGGGGGGTTCGTGTGTATTACAACTTTAGCTTAAATAATGTTTAACGAAAGTTTTTTTTGATATTGTTAATTGGGAAAGCAACAATCCAGGTGGGAAATTTCTCTGGGGCGTCTCTTTAGGGTTGGAAAATTTTTCAAGGAAACTTTATCTTGGGGAAAGTTAGGAACTTGAAAGGAATTATGGGAACTTGCAATTATTTAGAAATTTAGGGGGGAATTTATATAAAGTTGTGTGTATATACAAAAAAAATTAACATTTTGGTCATACGCTGAAATGCAAGCAAACTAATAAACATTTTAAAAATGACATCAGAGCTTGAAAACTGGGGAAAAAGTGACTAAGCGAGATTGTGTGTGTGTGTGTGTGTGTGTTTTTTACAATATTATCTTACTTTAAAGTTTGCTTTGTGTATTTGGATTGAAGTATATTGTAACACAATAATTTACACAAAACACCTTTGAAATATAAGTATAATATAATATGTATGTCATTCACATAAATGAAGACCAAGATATACATTTTTTGGCATTATTTTTTGAGCAAAGATATAAGAATTTTATAGCTGATAACTTGGAATATAGATCCTAGGGTATAATTATAGTAATCCTACAATTTAGTCCCTAGTAACCTACAATTTAGCAAATTCCTGGTTAATTTCCTAATAATTCACATCAAATTCCCATCCGGTTTTTTAGCCTTGAAAATTCCCAGGAATTTTTCTGCCCGGCTTCTCCTAAATCTGACTTCACTTATTTCCTTCGGTTTTGCTTTTAATGATTTTTATAATTAAAATTCCTGAAAAAGCTCGACAAAGAGAACCTACCAAACCATAATTTTCACGTTTCCTTGATATTGCACAATCCTTATCCGCACAGCCTAATTGAAAATAGAACTTTTTACCAGATTAAATGGAACGACGTCAAGGTCTGAGGATCAATAAATGATAGTTAGGTTTTAAAGCAGCAAAAGAAAAAAAATTCTATGCATAGTGACACATTTAGAAAGGGAAAAAAATGCAATTAAGGGATTTTATTAAGGCCACTAGCATGGGGAAGTGGTAGTGAAGTGGTAACTGCAGGATCAGGGTTCGATTCCCAGTACAACCAAGCTGCCACTACGGCGGCCCTGATCAAGGCCCCTAAACCTCCAATTGCTCAGTTGAATAAAAGACATAAAATGCCGTAAATGTAAATTTAAAAACGGTTTATATTAAGAAAAATAAAGCCATCTTGACTGTATGTTTTGTTTATTTGTAGCATATTGGATGTTTTTGTGACTTCTACTAGCTAGAATAAAAAAAAAAATGACACTCACACCCTCTAAGCTGTCAGGCATGGGCTATTTTCCTAATACGTCTAAATAAACACTGTTCCGTACGGCTGCGTTCTCGGTGACGAAACAAAGCCACACCTGTGCCTACGTTTGCAGGGTTTATTCAGCCTTCCGACGTCCGACGCCGTGGCCAGTGTCGTTCCCGGGTCACGAATGGAAGTGAATCGGTGTTGTTTTGCCTGTGCTTCAATCTGTGTTTGAACAGTTGTGTGGTTCTTTACACACAAAAAAAGGTGATGTGTTGCTGCTTATCTGAGCTCCTGACAGGAAATCACTGACAAAGGAAAGAAATTCTAGGTAATCAAAACATTTTTAGCTTTAAGAAAGGAAGATATTAGAACCAGAAAAGTATATTGTGGTCTAAATGTAGGATTACTTATTTTGTGTGTGTGTGTGTGTGTGTGTGTGTGTGTGTGTGTGTGTGTGTTCTTTTTCTGACTTTAAAACCAAGCTGCTTACAGCTTTGACAGAGTGAAGCGGTTTTTATATATTTATGCATCGTTTTTATCTGCTGTCTTTCTTCTGTCACGTTTCATGGGGTTCTAGATGCCTCTCACTCAGGCATGACCTGTGAGTGTGTGTGTGTGTGTGTGTGTGTCTGAAAATGTGTGTCCATGTGCATGATAATGGAAAGAGTGAATTGGAAGTTTTGTCACTTTTGAGGTATGATTTCATTGTCCATATGGATTGTAAATGTGACACACACACACACACACACACACACAAACCAGACATGGATGGACATTTTTTCCAGTCTGTGGTGATGAGAGCCTGAAAATTCTGTGGAACTCTGTTGCCATTGTTGCTTTGTCATCCAAATGCATAGTTCCACCTTTATTTATTTATTATTTTATGAAGATATTTCTTGGGACATCTTTTATCTTTTATCGTTAGGACAGTTGGGGGGAGACGGAAAGGGGTGGGATCGGAAAGGATCCGAGCCAGAATCGAACCCGGGTAGTCTGAGCGCAATCGTGCATGTGAGTGCCGACACCCTAACCCGCTACACCACGGCGCCTGCCAGGGCATCACCTTTAGGGTAAAGTGTTTAAACCATTGTGTGCACACGGTCCTCCAGACAGATTCGGTACCAAACCGGCACCAATCTAGTGCTAGTCGTAGGCCGGTGTAATTCCTGGATTATTGCAGCTCAGGTGAAAAGCTTCTTTGGGGTTTTCTTTCTCACCAAGGACAGGACATTTAGTTCTGTGCTTCAATACATTGCTTTTAATAATTGTTGTAATAACAAATAACTCAAAAAATTATCGGAATACACTGGGGTATCATTTTTACCCTGGAATGAAATGATCCCGGAAGCTTCCCACGCCTAAAATGCAGCATCTGTTCTTCACATTCTCATGTTGATCTCCAAAGGTCATTGCGAAGATTTCTTCCATTTCGCCACTGCGCTGTTGCTGTTTCATATCACTGAAGAAACCCTACACACACACTTTAACACCCACAACTTTCTGGACACATGCAGTCAAGAAAACCCTGACTCACACACATTTATATACACACTTTAAAATCTTCTTGGTTGCTTTAATCATCTTAGTTCCCCTCCTCTGTGTGTGTGTGTATGTCTTTCTGTGTCCCTATGTGTGTGTCTGTGTGTGTGTGTGTGTATATCTCTGTCTGGCTGTGTCTGAGTGTACCTGTATGTCCGCAATTAACCTGTCAGGTCCAGTTTAACAAACTATTAAATAAAATAAAGATTAAGGTTTTGTGGGAAATGAGCAGTTCTGATTTAACAAAAAAGGTCATAAGTTATTACGAGTTCCAATTTTAAGAAATCCTGTTGGACGTTAATCTGTTTCTCATTTTATGTAAAATTAGAGGGTTTTTTTATGACCTTTGCTAAAAAAAAAAAGAAAAGGAAAATTGAATTAATGTCTATTTTTTATTATTTAAAATGTTCTGGCAAATCGAACAAAAAACTATAAACAGTTTATAACCTGTGCTAAATTCAATCCGCACGTAAATCTGTGTAGCCTCATACGGATGTCATAATCGGTATTTTATTAAACATTAAATAGTTAAATGCCGGTTATGCCTGTCTATAAAATTTGTGCTTAAGCTAATAGACGTAATTTAAATCCCGACAAAAGAACAGACTGTATTTCCACTTTTTATTTTTTATTTTTTTTTAGTATGGCGTCTAGATAGAAACCCATCTGAAATTAATAGTCACTTCATACAGCTTGCAATATTCATCAAATATCTCCCGCTGCTTCGGTCACTGGCTTGATTGTTTTTATGTGAAAATAACGCTTTGGGTTCAAAAGCTCATCTGCTGCAAATAACACTTCTGGGTGAGAACACAATTGTGTGTATCTTCGACAAGTAGACTGCATTCACGGGATACTTCATTTTTTTGCCTTGGTCTGTGACTTTCAATTGATTGTACTTGTCTTTTTTTTTTTAAAGCAGTGAATAAGAGAAATCACAACCTGCAGCATAATTGCATGCATTTATTGCCTTGTAGTGCTAATGAGCCTGTTTCATAACACTCTTCACTGTTTAACTCGGTCTGTAATTGCCTAGCCAAGACACTGGTAAATGAGGGGTAACCAGCCACTATATATAGAGCACACACTCATAAAGAAGAACACTATATTCTGCACACACAATCAGAGCTAAGTGAATCACGCATAAGAAAGATTTTTATAACACAATTGCCCACATCAGTATTCAGCCCTTAAATATACAGCCAACTACAGCCTTAAGCATCTATTTAGAGAGTTTCATTATGGGAGTTCAAGTAACAGAAGAAATGCACGTTTTCAGTCTTTCCGGAAAGTGGTAGTCAGCGGTTAAGGTGTTGGACTGCTGATCATAAGTCCGTAGGTGCAGTCCGTAGGTGCAGTCCGTAGGTGCAGTCCGTAGGTAGCAGTGTCAGTCCGTAGGTGCAGTCCGTAGGTGCAGTCCGTAGGTGCAGTCCGTAGGTGCAGTCAGTTCGTAGGTAGCGTAGGTGCAGTTCTAAGTACCTGGTTAACCCTTAAAGGTTTGGTTGGTAGTGTGTCGAATTGCCATTAGAATTTTGGAAACTTTCTATGAAAGTGTCATCTTGGGAATTTTGGGAAATTTCCAAGTTGGAAGCTTAACAGGAATTTATTCGATTTCTTTAGAAATCAGAAAGTGGTAGTCAGCGGTTAAGGTGTTGGACTGCTGATCATTAGTCCGTAGGTCCAGTTCTAAGTACCTGGTTAACCCTTAACCGTTTGGTTGGTAGTGTTCGTAGAAAGTTTCCAAGTGTCGTCTTGGGAATTTCGGGAAAATTCCAACAGGAATTTATTCGATTTCTTTAGAAATTCAGGGAAATTTCTATAAACTGTATGTACCGACAATATAAACAGATCACTTCCTTGTTGCGAACAAAAATATAGATAAATACAAATTTGGATACCAATCAATTCGTTAGCTAGGAACTGTACGAAATAGTAGCTGACTGGATTTGTTCGGGAATCTTCCTGCATGGTCAGCAAAATGAGATATGAAAATTCAGCGTGCAACGAATCGTTAGTGAAATCAGGCATAAGAGAATATTTTAACGTATTGCGTAAGCTGATTAATCGATTAACTGGTCTAATAATCGTTGATTGGGCAACTATTAAAATAATCGTTTCTTGCAGCCCTAATGCGTTATTGCTATTTCTAATTGTAATAACAGTCAAATGCTGGATTATGCCGTGGTGTGTTTTTTTTTTTGTTTTGTTTTTTTTTAGTCGAACGAAAGATTGCAATGATTTTTTGCAGCTAGGAAAATCGCGACCGCCGATATTGTCCACTGGTTTTTCCATTCTTACTACCTTCTTATCTTCTTTTTTTTGCTGCAGATTCAAAGTTGTGTCTTGATGTATTAAGTTTGAGAGTGAAGAACAGATAAATACACAGATTTTTTTCTTTCTTTTTAGCGCCTCGTCCTTATTTTCTATCCCGTTTTTTAAAAAAAGGAGAAATATCTCTAATGCATTCTATTCATAAAAAAATTTGCCAGATACTGAGACATGTGTAAAGACTTTACTTCTATTTTCCACCGCAGCAAATTCCGTTCCTGTCCTTTGTTCTCGCCGTTTTTATGCTTTCCAAGCGATAGAATTGTTGCATGAATGCATATTGTTGCATATTGAAAAATAACATTTGCCTGAGCCTGGCATTTCTCTATCAGTCCCTTCACTTTTTTTTTCTTTTCTTTTTTTCCCCATCTTTCCCGGTCTCTCTACTTCCTTTATGAATGAACGAACAGCTTGGTGTCGTATTCAAAGATAACACTGTTCATTCATTCTTTTCAATCTCCTCTCTCCCCCCTTTTTTTTTCTACCACCTGCTATCTGAGGAAATAATCCAGCTTTGCTTTTACACTTTCCTGCAAAAAAAGGTCATTTTTGCTCTATGGCTTTTTCGTTTCTCAGAAAATCGACACACAAGATTACATGTGGTGATTTTTTTTTTCTCTCTCACTTATTTAGCTTTTCATGATGGATCTATAACCCGAGGCTAAACTAGCTCGCTTGTTAACTTTGCATGTCATGTTTGCTTCCTTTGCTCACACATTAGTCTTCTAGATATAAACACGGCTCAAATGACACACGGGTTCCTTCTGTATTAATTAGGGCTGCTTTTATTTACCCTCCTTATATTAAAAAAAAGTTATTTTTTCCTGAGCTTCGGGGTTTTATTTGTAGGTTTCATCTAATTTTTTTTATTTTTTTTTCCTTGCAAATGCAACCAAGGAATGGAAGGACTTACATGAATTCTGCCTTATTATTATTTCTGGAAACAGCCTTGGGCTTGCTTTCTCTTGCTTTCTAACTCTCTCTTGCAATTTGTTTGCCGCTTGCTATTTCTCTCTCTTTCTCTTTCTCTCTAGCTTTTTCTCTTTCTCGCTCTCTATTTCTCGGCTGCTCTTTCGACCTGGCCTCTGAAATATGTGCATGTTTGTATGTAATTAGCCTTTACGTGTCAGCCTGCCTGCTGTATCCACACTGAGCACATCCTACCCTTCTACCCTAAGCTGTGACAGCCAGGGTGCATCAGTCCATCCCAGTCTGTTTACACCTATAGTTTAGGGCTGTGTGATTGCAGAAGCACTGCACATTTTAGCTCTCAGATGGCCATGTTTAGCATTCCAGTCTATTTAAAGCACCTGATTTGACTCGTCGGCTAATTAACGAGGCCGTCCTGTTCTTAATTTGGTACATTAGTAGAGGGAAAACAAGTCTCAGTCGGGCTGTGGAACACCAGAAATGTGACACTCGATTCAGTAAACAGTTTTTCTTTCTTTTTTTTTTTTTTGCGGTTGACGATCATCGCCGTGTTTAGCGGAATGTGTTTCGTTATCAGCGTTTAGTTTGTGTAGAAGCAGATTTCTCTACGAGAACACGGTAATTGCACTTGAGTCAAAGCCAAGACAGTGGATATGAGACCTGATCTTGATACAGTTTCAAGTGAACCCTAGCGTAGTTCTTTTAACCGTAATCATGTCGTCTAGCAGTTTTCAGGAAGTAAACGGAACTGCTAAGTACTTTAGGTTGTGTCAGGCATTGTGTATTTTTTTTTTTTTAATTTATTTATTTATTTTTTTTCTTGTCGACCCATAATATGCAAACTTCATTAATGTCATATGAGCAGATCTTAGAATCCACAAACCGCACACAATACACAAAATTGTATTACTAAGACATAACACGATACAATAGATCACTATATATTACAATACTTACGTACACGTCAGCCACAGCTATAAAGGAAAGTCATTGGAGTTTTACATAAATACTATGTAAGCATTAACTATTTAACTTATAGTGTTTAAAACAATATGCTTCTATATTAAAATTAGAATATCGATAGGCTCATAAAAAAAAAATATAGTGATAATTAGCTGTATCGATATTTTTTACGCAGCCCTATAATTAATTATCAGGCCTTAAAAATTCATCCTTTTCTGTTGCTATCTTTTGTTGTGTATGTTTTAAGTGCTGTATGTCATTTAACCAGTATTTTTTTTTTTTTATTACCTTAAATTTATCTCTCAAAATCTGCTATGACGTTGACTCGACAAATCCACTTATGGGTGGAAAAGTGCTAATACAACCCGTGACAACATTTCTTCTTCTTCTTCTACTTTCGGCTGTTTCCTTTTAAGGGGTCGCCACAGCGAATCGTCTTTCTCCACTTAACCCTGTTCTCTACATCCTCTTCACTCACACCCACTAACTTGTTCTCATTTATCGCATCCATATACCTCCTCTTTGGTCATCTGCCTGGTAGCTTCATTTTTAACATCCTCCTACCAATATATTCACTATCCCGCCTCTGTACATATCCAAACCACCTCAATCTGACTTCCCTGACTTTCTCCCCAAAACATCTAACAAGAGCCGTCCCTCTGAAAAAACACCTTTCTAATCATGTAGATTAGTTTATTTGCTGCTGGATTTAGTGTTTTTAAAGATAAAAACAAAATAGAAAATGGGACACGTGATGGCGAGATCATGCAAGATTGCAAGGAACAAACCACAACCTACTGCTTTTTGTTTGAAGTCTTACCAAATTATAAATACTAACTTAAAAAAAAAAACCCTCAAACCTATAAACTAGCTAAAAAACATCTGGAGGCTTTTAACGTTTTACAGCTGTGCCTGCAAGAGCTATAAGTGATATTAATAATAAGCATGGTTTCGATTATATGTTGTCCTACAATCGAAAGTAATCCCAATTATTAAATATTAGATTTTATAGATTTTATTAACACTAATTTCGGACCAATAGATGTTTTTTTTGTTCTTCTCCACTGCATTCGTACCTACATTACTGAAGATCTGAATTCCACTGTAGTTCTGAATCCTGGTCCACACACCTTCCCAGTCACACACACACACACACACATTGAGTATATTAAACACGTAAGATAAATTCCGAGCACCGCCGATTTGTCGTCCAGCACGAGTGCAGCTAGCTGATACTGAAGCAGTTCTACATGACCGCTTGTATCTTGCAGCTTACTATACCATCTATCTAAAGTTTCCTGGATCTGGAATAGGGTGGAAGTCCACCAGGAAACCAGGTTAAAAGGCTCGTTTTGCCTGATGGTTATCTATATCGTCTCGTCCTGTCCGTGTGATTATTTAATTTCCTGGAAAAAACCAACCGGGTCTTTTAAACTTGTGCCACTCTCTCATCCATAAAATAGGACGAATGATTCCAGTTCAGTGGAGCAGGTTGCAGGTTGATACTGTTGCTTGGAGATAGAGGATTGGGTTACGCTGAATAATCTGTAGGAAAGCGGTGCGTGTCTAAGCAGGTGGAAATTTATAAACGTGTGGGTGTTTCAACTTGAAAATAGTATTGTGGGATATATATATATAAGAACGTTATGGGGCAGGACCTGGTTGTGTTTCTTGGATTCTGTTTTTCGACAAGTAAAAAAAAACTATCCTGGCTTCAATCTGTGTAAAATATAACAGTAACATTTTATATTATTTCATGATGTAATGCTGAAATAACTACCATGGGTAGTGGTGGCTCAAATGGTTAAGGTGTTGAGTTGCTGATCTGGAGACCAGGATGAGCTGGGTTAGAGCCCCACCACCGCCAGCTGTTGATCTGAAGACCAGAAACCTTTGGGTCCTTGAACAAGACCCTTAACCCTTCCTGCTCCAGGGGCGCTGTATCATAGCCGACCCTGCGTTCTGACCCCAACTTACTAAGATGGCATGTGCAAAAAAAGAAATTCACTGCGCTGTAAAAGAAGTATATGCGAGACAATAAAGGCATTTACATTTACAGAATAATAAACCCACTTTTACACTTTTATACACACTCACTAAAAATCTCAGCTGTTATAATTATATTTACCAACACAGACTGGCCACATCTCGGTATGCTGCCAGAATAATAAATGTTTTTTTTTTTCCAGGGATGCCATTTAAAAATTCCTGGTATTACTTAAGTTAAGAATATTGTAAAGAAGACATTTCCAAACCACAGTTTATTATTACAATTTGTAATAACAGTCTACTAATTGCGTGGACATTGATCCACTTTGCAAGCTTTAGGCACCTTGAAGGACATGCACCTCGATATGGATAAAAAAAGACTGTGTAAATGTTTCAAGGAACAATGTTTTCCTGGCTAGTCCACATATTCATGACTTGTTATTGCGTATGCCAGAGACACGATGCTGCTTTTTATGTCCTAAGGCCTGTGTGAAAGAAAGAGCAAGCGCAAGACTGATTGTCTTATTGGAAAACCTGGCAGCTTTAATAGTGCATCTTTATTCCTCATTATCATGCTTGAGAAACAGCCATCGTCTTTCAACACTCTATTCATGTAACTCGATATCACAAGCTTCCTCCTTCCCCACCGCCCCCTCCTCCCCTTCATCTCTCTTAATCCTTGTCATACTTGTTCAGGAAAAAGCGTTGGCACTTTCATAGATTAAACAAGGCTGAAGGAAAAAAAAAAAATACAGAAAGACAAGCGGCTGAAACGGAGCCATGCACGCACCTCCAAATCCTTCAGGAAGCAGAACGAACACGTCAAGCCAATTAAAGCTAATGCATGGTGACGCAGGGAATTGAGGGCAAGGGGATCGGTGCCATATGGCAGGACAAGCTGGAAATCAGGAAGGAAAGAGAGAGACAGGCTAAAGAGCGAGTTGTCGGTTGAGAACATGAGCTGTAAGTGTGGAAAGGATATGGAAAGAGGGGTAGATATTTGGACAGAAGTGACAAGCTGATCTCTGCGGTGATGGTCCACCTGAGAATGGTGACGCAAGAGATATCAAAAAAATATGAAGGAAACATCAGTCGATCAGTCGTAATTTATTGATTTCGCATCCATGCTTGAAAATGTTGGCTTGTTAGTTTGCAAGGAAATATTTATGCATTGAATTAATTTATGTCAACAGGGTCGAAAATAAACACGAGGCTTTGGAATTTGCCGTTCAGGACATTTTTTAATATTAGTTAACCTCTAAATATACACGTCCATTTTTCTCAGAATCTCACATTTACATTTACGGCAGTTAGAAGATGTAGCAGATGTAGATCACACGGCTTCCTGATCATTATATATGCTTACTGCATAAAATGTAGCATAATGCTGACATCTATATGCATATATATTCATAGTTTTAGATTTAGTACCATAAAAATCATTTTAAAACGACCCGGTAAATAGAATAGTTATTGTTTGTGTCGTACAAGAGTCGAAAACTATTGTAAGTCCATTCATCTATTGTCTGTACACACTTATTCCCAATCAGGATCACAGGGATCTGCTAGTGCCTAACCCAGCTGTCATTGGGGGAAAGGCAGGGGTCACCTGGACTGGTCACCAGTCCATCACATGGCCACATACAGACAAACAACCACACACACTCACAACTTGGTGACTAAACCTTTGTTGGCAATTACAGGGATCAGAAATTTCTTGTACTTGGCCACCAGGTTTGCACATATCTCGGGAGGAATTTTGTCCCACTCCTGTTTGCAGATCCTGTCCAAGTCATTAAGGTTTCTATCCTGACGCTTGGCAACTCAAACCTCCAGCTCCCTCCACGGATTTTCTAGGGGATTAAGGTCTGGATACTGGATAGGCCACTCCAGGATCTTAATGTGCTTCTTATTGAGCCCCTCCTCTGTTGCCTTGGCCATGTATTTTGTCATTGTCATGCCGGAATTCCCATCCACGACCCATTTTCAATGCCCTGGCTGAGGGAAGGAGGTTCTCATCCAAGATTTAATAGTAAATGACCCTGTCCATTGTCCAAGTTTTTCTGTGCCTTAAGCAGCCAAACACCCCCAAAGCATAATGTTTTCCACTTCCATATTTGACGATGGGTATAGTGTTCTTGGGGTCATAGGCAGCATTCCTCCTTCAAGAGTTAATGCCATTGAGCTCAATTTTGGTCTTCATCTGGCCACAACACTTTTTTCCAGTTGTACAGACGGGCCTGTAAGTGTGCTTTCTTGTGGGTGCTGCAGGATTTTAGTCCTTAATAGCGCAGTGTGTTATCAATTGCTTTCTAGGTGACTATAGTCCCAGCTGCCTTAAGATCATTGACAAGTGCGTCTTGTGAAGTTCTGGGCTGGTTCTCATGATCATTGAAACTCCACGAGGTGTAATGACTTTTATGCGTTTTATCACTGTTATAGACTGATTCATTTCTTTACAAAAGATTAAAAATAGTTTTTCCAGAATGGTTTTACTGAAACATGTACTTCTAATGTAGACTATAAAAATTGAACTAAAAAAAAAAAACTGCATCAACATTATAGCACCCTGAATCAAACCCAACGTATACAAAAATTTTCAGGACTTATTTAAACCTATTTTAATTTCCTATAGCAAATGTCGATATGTTGTTTATTGCTTATCAATTAATATTTCAGATAAACTAGATAGTGTTGGACAAAATGTTTAGCCATAATAAGTGTTGGAAAAAGTAGTGAAAATGACTATTTCAGTAAAAGTTTTGCTACTTAAGATAATAATTCACTTAAGTACAAGTAATTAAGTACAGGTAAAATAAAATTCTAACACTCGAGCAAGAGTAAATAAATATTTTGTTAAAAAAAAAATACTCAAATAAGTACTTCAGTGTGTAAAATGTCGTTTTAAACCCTTCAAGTGCAAGTACTTGAGTTATAAAATGAAAAGGTTTGATGTAATTTATTTAACAGAAACAGAATCGGGATAATAAATTATACCAAACTCTACTTAAGTGTCAGGCAGTTAAAACTGAACTACTAAATTCTATAAACAACAAAAAGTTATTCGAAAGCAACTCACTTTAAGCTCAGCATTTAACCCATAAAATCTACATTATGTATAAAATTCCCCAACAAATGTTTAAAACCTTAAAAGCTGTATTTATATTATAATCTATTAAGACTTAGCATCTGAAACTGACTAGCGGAGAAAGGCGAGACCAGGGATGTTTATCGTCATCATCATCACCACAGGGTCTGTTTATATTCTCTGCAGACGTATTTTCTTCTAAATGTTATAATTATTATAATGACAATAATTATTCTCAAATTTACAAATGAATTTACGGCTTTTTTTTTTTTTTTACTTTGTGCTTCTTGTGGAAAAACAAATGTAACAAAGTTATATCATTTGTTTTTGGTCAACTAAAATAAAAAGGTAGAGTAGCACAATTTATAAAACTTAATTTAGTTTTATAACAAATATCTGTAATTAATAACTTTTCACCACTGGCAATAATACAAGTATTAAAGTTACAGTAAAAAGAATTATGGTTTGCGTAGTTCATGAGTCTAAATGTAATAGGAAATTTTATGAGTTTAAGAATGACATTTAATTTTATATATAGTTTTAAAATTGACTTCACAAATGATTTGTATTAATGGTAATTGATTTTATGACTATATTCTGTAAAAGTAACTCTTAATTCTGTAGGAATTATGACCTAACGAGAAAGAGATTCGTGATCAGTAAGAGCGGTAGGTATGCCCTTACAATAAACAGAAGAAATTTAACTACACAAAGCTGATTTAAAACCATTTTAACCAGAAAACAGCTACTAGCTAATGTTTATTTCACACTTCTTTTTGTATAACGTTCTGTTTATGCAGTGTGCTTACAATACACTTGCTAGTTCTTCCGTGTGTTATTTCTGCTATGCAAGAAATATATTTTGGGCTGAATTCTTACCGAATGTATATTATATTCACACACTAGAAACGGCACAGCACAACATATTGGAAAATGTGCTACTGCATGTTGCTTCGATTTTTATTTTTACCCCTAAACCTTACACTCTTCTGTTTTAACCAACAATCTTTCTGGCAGTCCTAATGGAAAACAAATTTCTTTATGATTGATGAAAATGGTGGTGTTTTCCAAAAAAGGTCTTACTGGAAAATGTACTTCTAATGTAGACTATAAAAATCGAGCTGCGTCAACGTTATAGTAACCTGAGTTAAAAAAAAAATGTATACAAAGAAATCGTTAGGTCTTAAAGATTCTCAGCCGTAAAGGTACAGTATGACCTCTTGGAAAATGCTAACTGTAGCCTAATAGCACTGGAATTGTACATACCGCCTATGGAGTCCAAAGCCATGCCTCTCCTAAACACATGAATGGGTACACACTTTACAACCAGACACACCTTTACTACATCATGTGTTATTCAACAGTGAGAAAACTTTATAGTTCAGTTAGTAACAGTCCTAAAATATCGAACATAAAAACATTCCACGCTGCTGCTTTTGTTGAGCTGATGACTACATAATCTGTGTTACTATCAAAACACACCAACATTGAATCACACCATATTCCTACTTGTCCAAAAGAAATACAGCAACCATAGTGACATTTTTTTTTCGACCCTTTGAACCCTGTAGTCGACTTCATCTTGGAAACGTGACATCTGTGTGAACAGGGTGTGCAGAGGCAGAAAAAAAACATATGTTTATAGGGAGAACTGTTTGGAATCGTTTGGATCGAATCTAACCAATTGTTCGGACATTTTATATACGGGTGTGTATATATATATATATATATATATATATATATATATATATATATATATATATATATATATATATATATATATAAAAAAATAAACTTAAATAGACTTTCTACCAGCAAAACAGAAAGTTTTCTGAAGACAATCACCTATTATAACTTCAATAAGAGGAATAGGAAAAAGGAAGCTAATCCATTACACAGAAGAAAGGAAGTGCTAACTCATGGTTAAGGTGTTGGACTACCAACCTGAAGATTGTGGGTTCGATTTCCAGCTTCACCAAGCCACAACTGTTAGGCCTCTGACCCTCAACCATCAATTGCTCAGTTGTATAAATGAGATAAATGTAAGTCGCTCTGGATAAGGGCATCTACCAAATGCTGTAAATGTAGGAGAGACCTTCCAAAATGTCTAAACCATTGAGATCTTACTCAATCCTTTCTCTGTGTTTGCGTTCCTAAAAGCTTTCTTGTGCATTTGTCTGAAGTTTTGCTTCATTAGTGCTGGTTTTTGCTCTCACTGGGAGGATTTAAATGAGCCATCGTTCTGACCTTTATAATCTCTCTCTCCCCTGGTTCAGGTCTGTGCTCCTAAGCCCTCAGACAGCAGGGTTCGACCCTGTTGCGGCTGTGTGTTGGATAATTGCGTCTCGTGTGAGGTGTTTGTCTCCATTTAGTTATTTCTCATCTTTACTTATTGAAGGGGTTAAAGAAAAAGCGGTGTAAGGGTGGGCAAGGAAATGTGTCGGCTAGACACAAATGACCGGCCATTAGCGTGCCACTGCTGCTTTTGTTCTTTAGGCAAAGCGTGTCTGCTGCTGTGAATACTGTAATTGATTTGACTAGGGCTGCGTGCGAACAATACCAAGCTTCTTCTTCAGCCTGAGGAACCTGGATATCTAAAATTTTATGCACCGATCAAACCCAAACATATAGTTAGAGCCCATGGATGGTGCGTTCAAATCCAATCAGTGGTGCTAAATTCAGCTATTGTTTCCAAGTTAAATAAACTAATTTTTTAGGTTTTTTTTTTCTTCAGATTTCACCAGCATATCTGAGGAAAATGTTGCTATTGCGCATCGTGCTGTCTGCTTTTCTTTGACATTCTGCTTTTGCTTTGTTTTGTATTAAGCATTTAACAGCTGCCATGTATTAGCAGGCTAAATTATCAGCTTTAGCTGTAGCTTTCACATGCTCACAAATATGTAGCTCAGTACACAATATTTTTTTTAGACATATTTCTGGTGATTTTTATGATTGATACCCAGTTTATTGTTTTAACCAGCAGTTGTAAATCTAAGAAATGGAAAAATAAAACGCTTTTGTGAAATAGCTTGTTAGGTTTTAGCCTCAGATTCAAAATATTTAGCTTTTTAAGTAGCATCTTTAAAAATGTTATAAATATCAGTAGAATGAAAAAAATTACTAGCTAGTTAAATTAACTCATCATTTCGATTTTTTTTTTCTCTTCCCAATCGTTTAAATGTGTAAATAAAAAAAGACGTATTATTTTTTTTACTAGTTTGTTAGTAATTACAGATATTCAGTTTTCTATAGCCTTTTTTATTAATCCTATTTGTTCTGGTTTAAATGTGTGTACGAATAGATGTACACACACCACAGATCATGAGACATGACTGCCAGGACAGATGGAAAGGTAAAAGTAAGTCCAATGGAATAGACGAGGAAACTAGGCTTTGGGGATTTAAAGATGCAGTTCTAAAGCGAAAGAGAGATTGGAGCAGAGAGGTTGAATTACTCTCGGCTGCTGGCCCCGAGGCCCCGACTCTCCTCGGCGGCCATGCTGCGTTTGAAGTTTAATTAAAGTTTAGATTGGGTATCAAACGTGGCCTCACCTGCTTCGAGTGAGGGAGCAGGGTGAAAATTGAAAGGCGGTTGAGTGACCTGTCTCTGATCCATGGGCAAAGCGGCTAGGATTAAGTTCTATCTGCATGAAGCACACGGCTGGCCCCAAGAGCTAGCAAGGCGATGACTGTGTGTGTGTGTGTGTGTGTGTGTGGTTTAAAGATGTCAGAGCGCACACACACACACGATTTTATCTTAATCTATT
Organism: Bagarius yarrelli; assembly: GCA_005784505.1. Lineage (NCBI taxonomy): Eukaryota > Metazoa > Chordata > Actinopteri > Siluriformes > Sisoridae > Bagarius > Bagarius yarrelli. Next base: position 134,281 of record VCAZ01000029.1, read on the forward strand.
AGGTTAGTGCTAGGTGAGCAATATGATAATGGAAAAATTGAGCCGTGTGTGTAAGGCTGGATGCCATAATTATAAAAGATATAGGTATTGTGTGTGTGTGTGTGTGTGTGTGTGTGTTTTATTGTAAATGGTGCTCCTTATTAACATGCACATACACTAGTGTAATAACCTGTCTAATCTATTCTGACTCCTGCCCTTTTTCTTGCTGTCTCTCTGCAGTGTGAGGAGGAGTGTGTGTCCCATGTTGCACTAGGAGTGTGAGTGTGTGTGTGAGATGCTGGCCTGTTTGCCAGGGCCAGGTGACCTCTCCCTCCAGCTTCTTCCCCACTCGCAGATGAACACTGGACTTCAGAAATGTAAGTACTGATTTACACAATTATGTAACAGTAAATAAGAAAAAAAATTAATCTGTCTTTCCTAATAAAAGAGTGTTAAAGTTAGGACGTAAAAACGGGATGATAATGGACACAGTAGATGAAGACAAAATGATTACAATCAACAAAATAAACAACTGAATACTGATCCTGCCTTTTTCTTGTTCACAATTATCCGCTCCTGTGCCAAAAAGCCTCAGGTTTATCTGTGCCAATATGAACGACACCCCTGAGTGACAGCCAATGCCCAATAAGCACTGCTTTTCACCACACACCTGTCAACCTCGCCCCCAGTCTCATCACACACACATACACACACTTCCAGGAAACCCTGCTGCCTGTCCAAGCCTGTCCTTTTCAATGATGTTGAGCACTCGGTGAAATTAGGCGCTGTTGTTCGGAGGCGCAGCAGGAGAGCGGCAGCCATCAACTCTAACCTCCATCACCTCCACACACAGAGAGCACCTGCTGCTCCTGCACTGACATTTAGCTCTACATCTCTCTCTCTCTCTCTCCCTTTCTTTTTCTCTCTCTCTCTCTCTCTCTCTTCCTTTCTTTTTCTCTCTCTCTCCCTTTCTTTCTCTCTCTCCCTCTCTCTGTGTGAATTTAACACATTGTTCCTGTGTCTCCCTATCACACCCTGAGTGTCTTTTTCTCTCTCTCTCTTTTCTCTCTCTTTCTTTCTTTCTCTGTGAATTTAACACATTGTTCCTGTGTCTCACTATCACTCCCTGAGTGTGTCTCTCTTTCTTTCTCTCTCTCTCTCTCTTTTTTCACCGCACTCCGAGCTCTGTCTGCCCTGGCCCTTTCTCTTCCATCACTCTCACTGTTCTCTCAGCGGTGGACAAATGTGGGTGTTGCCTGACATGACATGTCACGAGATTGGCAGGAGAGCTATTTAGCGAGGAAATGTCAGGGGCCATTTTGTTTAGTCAACAGCCCATGACAGAGATTGAAAGAGAGAGAGAAAAAGACAGAGAGAGAGAGAGCGGTGGATTTTCTACACTCAATAAAATAAAGACAGACTTTAGACATTGTCCACGGCATCACCGAGGCACAGATAAATCTTGTCCATGTCTGGTGGAATTTATACACACCGCCCATTTATCTGTAAAAAACGGTTAAAAACTATAATCATTATGTAAACCTTATGATTCGGTCGCTTTCATAATCTTGTGTGTGTTTGCATCATAGCGCACCTTAGCTAACATGGTTAGCGCAAGAAAAAAAATACCTTTTTTCTATATTTTTTTGAGGATTTTTACATGATTGTGCATTTTCCAGCTTACAAGTATTATTAAACTGAAGAAAGACAAAACGAAAATTACATTTTGCCTGGGAATAAATCGCTGCTCATTTATTTCGTTGTAAATTTCATTGATCAGACGGTATTGATTAAGTTCCTGTAACAGCCGTGCTGACATTATAATATCATTTCCTTAGTAACACTTGAACAAATATTTTAAAGAACTGAATGCTTGAACATGCCCGGATTGTCTAATCAAAGGACCCAAGTTGTCCATTAGTCAAAAAGGCCATCAGAAACACAGTCTCAGGAGGAAATCCTGGTGCTGTTTTAAATATTTCAGGAGCTCTTGGTGGGTTCTCAGTTGGTAAATACATGCACACAATCAGCGCTCTTAATCCAGTGCACAGCATCAATACGGATGGTATGTTATGTCGCGAATGATAAGTCAGGTGGGAAGTGGTAGCGTTGTTGGTGCTGGTCTGATACCTGGAAGAACAGGGTTCCATTCTCAGCTTTCCAAGAAGTTACCACCGTTGGGCTGCTGAGCAAGACCTTTAAACTCCCTAATTGCTCAGTTGTATAGAAGAGATTAACGTATGTCGCTCTGGATAAGGGTGTCTACCAAATGCAAGTCAAAAAACCAAGGACCTAAACTAAATTGCTTTGGAATGATAACCCTACCATTGCTAATTATTTTCCTATATTTTCTTATGCTTAAAGCATGCCTATCATTTGTTTTATATTTAAACTGTGGTTAGCTGCTTGCAAATCAATAAAACACAATTAATTCTTACAGGCTACCAGTGATGAGTAAATTATTCGTTTTGCAGAAACACGTTAAAATAGCGGAAGCAATAGGCTCTGTGGGCAGCAACCTGTCCCATTATACACCAGGAAACCACGGCAGGGATTGCGTTTGTGGTTTTGCTTCTGACTTAATTTTAAAACAAAAAAAAAAAAGAAGGCAATAATGAACAAACATAAGGTAGAGCTAAGCACAGTCTGGCACGGTTTCAGTCTAAATGTTTAAAAGAATGCGTTACATGTTTTTAGTTTTGTTTGGCACCTTTTGCAATTTTTTGTGTTCGCTCATAGGGTATTATTTCTGAGCCTTGCTTGTCATTCTCGCTTCCTTATCCCTATCTCTGCCCTCTCAAGCACACCTTTCCCCTGTGTGTCTGTGTCTTTACCTCCTCTGCCCTTCTCAAAACCCCCCCCCCCAACTCTCTTTCTCTCTCTCTCTCGCTGCCATGTCCCTCTGTAGAGCAAGTTCTCCTGGGAGGCTGACTGGTGATAATGAGGACTCAATCTCTGTAGAATGGCAAAACCCAGTTAGACAGACAGACAGTGTCAACAGTGGCAGGAGACATCACTCTCCACTCGCAGTGGAAAGCTGAGAGGAGGAAAGGAAGCGACAGAGAGGGCTGAGTGTCACAGAAAAGGAGTGAGCTAAAGAGCGTTGACTCGGGGGAGAAGGGGGGGGATGGAAGCGAGGCGCTCTGCAGGTGTTTGGCTAGCATATTCATGAAACGCTTAACCACAGGAACAGCGTGTGTTCTGGTGCATCTGGAGTCGGCGAGAAAACACCTTCCGCTCCTCCCTCGGAGACTGACTGATCTCCGGAGGATTCGTTCGCAGTGTGAGCTTGACCCATTTCTGGGCCTCATTACTTCTGTGCACTCTGTCTTTTCATGTCCCTCTACTTGTTACTTTTTGTGCGCGTCTCTTCTATGTCAAGACCTCCTTTTCTTTTTTTTTTTTTTTTTTCCTCTTTTTCTGTCTGTCTCCGCCCCATAACTCAAGTGCACACGCATTCATTCTCTCCACGTCTCCCCCCCAGTTCCTGTCTCGCTTTTTGTAATTTTTTTTCCCTGTCTCTCTCTCTCTCCCTCTTACCCCCCTCGAGTCACTCTGCTTTTCCCTCCCTGTCTCCCCCTTCATCAGCCGTGTGATTTGAGAATAGCAGTAATCAGACTAGCCCCAGGAGCCCCCATTACCGGCACACAGGGCTGTTCCCTTGCCATTGTCAGTCTCCACTATTCTCTCACTCTCTCTCTCTCTCTCTCTCTCTCTCTCACACACACACATACACACACACACCCTTCAACAAGACACGCCTATTCAGCCTTTGGCTCCCCTGCCGAACACATCAGGCCACTCTAACTCTTCTTTCACCTACTTCTGCCTGATCGAAAGCTCATCTTTCACCCACTTCTGACTATAGCACCATTTACATGCAGCTTTTCTCCAGGGAAGAATCGCTAAGCCTTTATTCTCATTCTTCTTTTTTTCTCGCCTTATAGCTCATTTCCTCTTAGCTTGTGCTCCTGCTGGCTTTAAAAAGTGGAGTAAAAGGAGGACGCAGGAAAAAAAGTGATAGGGCGACAGCATGACAGATTTCGACGCTTCTTTTCATTAACATTGGAATCGGAGTCTGCGGCTGATGTTATATGAAATCGGTTTGGTCTGTTGTTCTTGTAGAACCTTATTATTGCTAACACTGCCAACTTTTATTTGTTTTTTTCAAATGAATACGGGGCCAAATTGATTAAAGACGTAGCTTATATTAATGACTACAACTTAAGGCGTCCCTTTTTTTTTTTTTTTTTTTTTTTGATCTGTATCCCAAAATAGTGACATTTTGCAGATAAATCTTTCAAACGTCTTTTAGATACGATGCTTCCTCTGGTGGACAGAGCTTTCAATCATCCACCTTAGGACTGGGCCAATAATTAATATCGTATCAAATTGCGATAAAATGTATTTAGATAATGATGATGAGCTCTCGATGTTTTACTTGATATGGATTAAAACCTTATTTTCCATCGTCCTCCGGGTAGGACACTGCGTTCCATGAGTAAAAACTTTGTGTCGTACAGCATTCAGAAATATTTTTTTGAAAGCTGTGATTTTTGTGATTGAACCTTGCAAACCATTTTAATATAGAATAAACACCTGGTACAATACGTGTCTTTATCAGACCACCAAAAGCCAAACGTACATTGACAAAACGACAAAAAAAAAAAACAACTCACCATTTATCTATAAAATAATGTTGTTACTCTGTAAAAGATCCAAACATCTAGTCTAGTAAAATATTTAGTCTGGACCCATTTAAACATCTACAAACGTAACAGAAGCTAAGCTTAGAAAGTGAGACTGAATCGGGACATCTGAGGTAACACGAGGCAAACGCACAAAAAAATTGCGACTTTTGTGTCGCATGCCTTTTTAAACATGCCGTCTAGACACTGTTTTCAAATTAAAAGTACCGAATCAATACACTAAACAGACAGCATAGGTGGTAAAATTGTGTTGTGTCTATAAAAGTAGGTTGTCTTAAGCCAAATGTTTAATCTGTTTTTAGATACTTTAAAATATACATAATTAATGGACCCTCTAATCTTTGTGTCTTTGTTAAGATACTATTATTTGTGTAGCAGCATTAACAATATATAAAATAAAATAAATATTGTATCGATCAATATGGCAAAAAAATCTTGAGATTACATGTATATATCTGTTACCCGCGAAACCATCGCCGAGCTGAGCTTATCGGTGTTTGCCAGAGACCACAAAAAGAACACGCATCCCGCATTCCCCACCTTGGCTGACCTCATCACAAGCTACATCCCAAAATCCTGCCTCTGTCCACTGTTTAAGGGCATGTTTTTGCTTTAATTGGTAAGCTGTCTGATCTGCTACAAAACTACACCAGATGTAATAATTACAAAGCCCCAAAGCGTTTAAACACGATATCTGCAACCACATCTTTTTTGGCGGGCTATAAAGTTAACTTGTACTGGCTTGGGATCAAAACGATTCCAAAATATTTATAGAAGCTTTCCCTTCAAAAATGTGACTAGACTCTGATCTGAAATGCTCAGCGAGACGGTACAAAACAGAGACAGAGACATAGATGGTCAAGGACGGAGATAGACAGCCACAGGGAGTTGGGATTGGCCCCTTCAATTCAGTTGCTGTGTCTCTATAATTGCTGCTTATGAAGGCCCCCCTCAGAGCGGCGGGCTGCTCATCAGTATCCAGTCTAGCGGCCCACTTGGTGATGCACTCACCAACATCTCCATTGGCATTGTGTGCCACCCTGACAAAGAGCTAATCTGACAGGAAGCCTGCCCACGGAGAGATGTGGTGAATTTGAGACTGTTTTCACTTGTCCCTAACTTGTTTGCTTGCTCACTTGGGTTCCATCTTCATGCATCTCCTTGCAGCCAGGTAGAAAGCTGGTGTCACTCTTAATGGACCAAATAGCTGTAGCAGGTGAAGACTAGCACAGCAAATGGCTCTAATGTCCATCTCTGAGACTGCCACGTTGGACAGGGATAAAGCGTGTTTGGTTGTAATCTAAAACCTCTACTTTCTCTACTTACCCTAGAGTTGCTCCAAGCCTGGGGACATGACCAAACCAAAACCGGCTTATCTCTCTTTTTCCATCTTGTGCACTCTCACACTCTTTCTCTCTTTTAGCACCATCTACCTCCCGCTTTCTCTCTTTATCTTTCTCTTCACCCGAGGCTGGATGCAGTAGTGGGTATTAACTATCAGACTGTAGCAGTAGTTCGATCACAGAGGTCAGATGCGATACTCCACACTTTAATATAGCTCTCTATTTATGATTCATATAAAGAGAGAAGAATGCAGCTACGGTGGAAGATAAAGGGTCAAAGGTGCCAATGTTGGGGGAAAAAAATCAAGGAGAGGGCAAAAAAAAAACCCCTACTTTATAATTCCATACCAAACTAGGCCTTAAGACTTTCTGCAAAATGAATATTGTGTCATCAGTTCCATAAATTGTTCTCTCTTTTGTCTCACTATTCGTCTCTATTTTTGGCTGTCTCGGTCTCCTTTTTATATAATACTCATTAAAATCACAGGGAACATGGTGTAAAATATTAAAACATTTATGTGACGAGTATATTAAACAGACAAAATATCCATCTATATGCTGTTCTATGCAAGAAAAGCTAAAAGGCAAAAATCTTAGAGAAAAGGTTTATTTGTACTACACATTTACCCAGGGTCTATCGGTGCCACCTTATATATGACTATTTATTGTCAATCCTTGATTATTTACACACTACAAATCTAAACACAGCCATTATCAGTTTTATTTGCTGTAGCGGTGTTGTTGATTACATCATAACAATCGGTATATGCATCCTGCATCCAGTTACATAATTTTGCGTTATTTATTTACTTTTATACTTTTATTTAATATTGCATTGCTGTATAATATATATATATATATATACTTGCTTTCACTGACATGGGTACTTTTTTTATTATTTATTTATTTATTTATTTAGCTCGTATAACCCACGTCTTTTTACGCTTATACTAAGGGTGGACAGTATGACCACAGTAGGACAGTATGACCAAATGCGTATGAATATATTGCAATATAGTTATTTAAAATAGGTAGTTATTCCACAAAATCAACAATAAGGACTTTATATCATAAAAAGACTTAAGAACTTATTAAATAAAAAGAACTCATTACTTTTGTCCTCTTTTTTTTTGGTTCTTGATAAATATGAACCTTAAAACAAATTCCACTCTGTCACATTTTACAGTTGTGTGGACGAACTATATTATTGTAAACTTTTCTGAATGTGTATCTGTTTACAGGTTTACCATGGACACCACTTAAAAATAATATATATTGTTTTCCCCGCATGTTTTTAACAAACTCTCAGCGTTTTCCTCAGTCTCACATGCTTGCAAAATTTAGGCCGTCGGGTAGTACTTCTCATTTTTGTTTGTAATGACTGACAGGATGATATATGTATCCTGACATACCGCCCCGGCTTTAGCTCATACTAAACATTCTTTCAAAACCTTCCACACTGTTTGTACAGTTATTACCTCTACTTACGTTTACTCCAGTTGGTGTCATTTAAGAGTATGTGTTCCCATATATATATGTTATATCACGATACATAAAACATGTAAATGATGGTCTGATTTGTCAATAGTGACGGGTATCACCAATGGCAATAACCAGGAAAAAATACTAATCAGTAAATAAATAAATGACGCTTAGCTAGCAAAAAAAAAATTCCCATGAATTCATGTTTGCCATACATCCCTTTCTAAGTGTTATTCCTGGCCTAGTATAGAAATTTCCTGTGTGATGCTGCAAGAGAAAGCAGGAGAAGGAAAATTGCAAGCAAAGGCGAGTGCTAAAAGAACTACTTAGCCTCAGTGTTAAGTGATTAGCGCTGAGTGTTTAGGAAGAAAGAGACATGTATTTGTTTTTTCATTAGCAAAGTGGTTGAAACTCAGCCAGCCAGGACTCTGCTCTTGGTTTCTGCCTTTAGGTTTGTCCCACAGCATTAATCTGAAAATACGAATGCATTTTTTTACTGGTTATGCACATTATTCAGCTTAATAATGATCTTTTAGCCCCGAATACAGGATTCTATCCTGACTAGCTCTGGGCAAAATGGCAATATGACCAAGATAGTGTAAAGTATCCAACTTGCTTTGTTATTCATGCCATTTTGATTTGATTTGTAGAATGTTTAACAGTGGACATTGTCACAGAAAAGCTTTACAAATATTCATAAATTTACAGTCAAAGAGACAGTCAGAGGTGAAGATGGCAAGGAAAAACTCCCTGAGAGGAAATTGAGGGGAACCAGATTCATTTGTGTAACACCAGAAAGCGTGATTATAAATAATTCACCTTGTACAACTTTGTACAATATTATAAAAAAAATAATAATCTATTTTGTAACCAAGAAAATTCATTCTAGTTTTAACTGATTGCAAACTTGATTGCAAACCTGTTGCTGGCAATTGCTGCCCTAAAGCTATCATAGCAATTGCAGTCCTAAGCCATGGTAGCAAAACTGTCTCTTTTGATTGCAGTCAGATGCTATCTTCATGTTTTCCCAGTGTTTCAATCCATAGTAATCTTATCTCCCCATGCTGTCCATGTGGGGCCGTCCCCAGTAGCAGCAGGAGGTAGAGCATCAGAATGGGCTCTGGAATTGTCTCTGGAATTTTAGTGTTTGTCATACTGCTACTTTGTTTTTAAACACCACAGTACATTTTGGACAGTTGTAATATAGGTTCTCCGTGCCATCTCCATATTTTTTTTTTCTTCTAATTATTACTTATTTAACTCAATTTGTATAAACAAGCTGTATATAATATTTTAGGTTGAATGTGACTTTAATATACGTGCAATTTAATTAAATACAAAACCGCGAATTTGCATTGGGCGTCGCAAATAATGTAAAAATGCGTAATACGTTTGCTGTGATCATGTGATATTTACTACAATAAATACGCACTTCGATGATTTACATTTTTTCATATGGCAGCTCACCCTTTCAAAAGTGAATTATATTTTTATCTTATTCATAGAACTGCGCAATTGAGGTTTAACGGAAGTTACCAGCAATGGTAACTTGGTGGTGCTGAGGATCGAAGATCCTTTTTTAAAAGAGTGATGAAAAGGGGGAGATAGAGAAAGAGGTGGGACCGGAAAGGACCCAAGCCGAAATCACTCCCAGGTCGCCGGAGCGCAAACAACTTGTCTTGTGAAGTGTCTTAACCCACTTCCCCAAAGCGCCGGCCTGCCTTTGCGTGGATGCAAATAAATTGTGACATTATCCAGGTTGGCGAAGAAAGTTAAGAGGAAGAGGATGCGTCATAGTCCGGCCCCTTGACACTGAATGAATTACACTTTAAATGCAAGATTATGTCACATCTTATGCGTCCAATTTGCAACTGTTTGCAATATACTTTCAAAAGACCTCTGCAGGAACCCTGAAATTTAAGATACTATTTATTTTCTTGATGCTAAAAAACATCCCGAAGTAATTTATATTAAAAGGTGATACGCATGTTTGGTGTGAATAAATCATAAGCTCTAAAGATCTGAAATCATAAGATCTGAATATTCACAAGCTTTGGCATCATCTAAGCTTCTAAGATGTGACCTTATACAGACTACTAGGTAACTTCAGCGCTCCACAAAAGTTCACAGTCACCACGGAAATGACAATACTTACTTTTAAGCGCTATAAAGGCTGGCATAAGGGGGAGGACGAGAGCGAGTGAGAGCTTTGTAAATGATTGACCTGGAATTTTCTGTGCCGTTCTTTCATCGATGTGTGGAATTAATATTAGGCTGCTAGAAAAGTGACCTCGACGTGAGTAAGCCTGTGTGAGCGGCCTTGGTCTTCGTGAGAAGCTTGATGATGAGGGAGCCAGGGGCAAATGAAAATGCATGCAAACTGTGTGTGTAGGAAGGATCACAAGTTTTGGATCAGAGTGGCAGGGTAGTGCAGGTGGGTGCACATCAGAAGCCCTGTCACCCATCTATCTCCCCGCTCCCTAATTCTGCCTTTCCCCTTGCACTTAGAATGATAAAAGCTTGTTTTATACAAAGACTTTCTTTCAGAAGCCAGGCAGCAGCTTTACAGAGAACACTTATCATCAATTTCTCTCTCTCACTCTCTCTGTCTCGCTCTCATCTTTTATTCTCTTAGTGTCTTTTCTATTCTATAGGTGCATCATAGGTGTCATATCAACTTGAGAAACCGATTTTTTTTTTTCTTTCTCCTTTGGGATCATAGTGCTGTTTATCTAGTAAGTACCAAGTGCAGCTTTATATAGAACAATAGTCTATCTATATCAGGGCCAGCCCAAGCCTTTAGAAGGCCCCAAACAGAATTTTATTTGGAGGCCCCATCCTGCCCCTAATATGACTAATTTCTGTCGATTTTGATTAATCAAGCTCTATAAATGTAACATTTGGTTTCTCACATCATACAGATTTGACCCTTTTGCATTTTTTAATTAATGGTAACAACCCACAAGAATGGGTTACTAAGTGGCATACTTAATGTGGTGTATTAAATAGTAGCTAAATAAACCAGCAGACAAACAGCATTTAATGTAAACAAGGTAACCACTTTAATGTGTCGTACAGTCGACTGCAAATTAAAATAACTTGAGATAAACCATATCCTTTTTTTTCATTTAGTATTGCATTTTTTTGTCTAATTACTATTATCCATTGACATAATATCAAAGAAATTAATGTACTTTTTGAGGCCCCCTGATTGCCTTGAGGGCCTTAAGCTGCTGCTTAGTTTGCTTATACCTTGGGCAGCTTTTACCTATAAACAGCAAAGGTGGAAGTAAGTCATAAGTCTTAACGTTAAAGTCTCCAGCAAGTCAGAATCAATTTTTGTTAGAAATAAGCAATCAAAATTAAGTTACTGTCATACAAATGTTTCTATATTAAAATAAGTTAAAGCTGTAATTGTTTTGGATTATGGGAGTTTTTATTCATGTTCTCAAAAGTTGAAGTCATACCTTGAACTCGTCTGTATTTGAGAAAACAGAAATTTCTTAAACCAAATACATTTTTTTTCAATTCAAGTCTTTCATAAATATTTGTCAAGCAAGTCTAAAGTCCTAAAATTTCGACTTAAAGATATTCGAGTCAGGTCATGTAACTCGATTCACCCCACCTCTGATATAGTTCTTGTCTTTTATATTTTTTGATTGTTAAAAAAAATCCTCACAGGTGGCCGAAATCAAAGGGTTTACACTAAAACTAAAGTTATTTTCGTGTAGTTTTTATTTTTCATATAACATCTTCAGGCTATGAATTAGCACACAATCTTAAAATGTGTAGTATAGTGCATGTGTAATTATGTAGGCACTTTTTTGTAAATATCACGGCTTTAAGCAATTATATAAAACAAGAAAATAGCCTTTTAAAAAAAAAAATCATCATGTTCAAAAGGATATAAATCACTAAGAATTCCTAACCAGGTAAAATAAATATTTCCTAGTCATTTTCCAACCCTAAGGGAAAAAACTGCACCTGCATGAATATTTCATTTAGATTTTATAAAATAAAATAGTTTTTTCTAGCAAATTTGTAAAAAAAAAACCATTTCGGGTGAAAAACTAAAACTGTTATGAAAAAAAAAAGTAATGACTCTTTCAAATACATTCATTTCTATTAAATGTCACACATTATTCACTTTGTTCTGACCTCAAGCAAGTTGCAGTCATCAAGATAGTGAGGAGAGAAAACGAGCACACTTTAATTAATCAGCTCATTTAGACACAGGACCACAGTTATTATAATAACAGGCTCAGCTGTTGTCCTTTTTGGAAACGCGGTTGGAGGTGTTAGTAGTCGGGTCAAGTCTTTTACATAACATACGCAGTAAGTCTGGATGTACTGGAGCCTAAGGAAATTAATATTTTTCTTTTATTTATCTGGGGGTTTTTTTTGTTTTGTTTTTTTAAGTATTTGACTATCAAAAGTTTATAAGGAAATGCTATAGGGAAATGTTACATGATGCATGTAAAAAAAAAAAAAAAGGAAGTATATCATCTTAAAATATGTGGGAAAGGGTTTACGGATGCTACAGATCCAGTTTTCAGACAGTAATCATCCATTAGAATAGCTGTAAATTGCTAGTTCTTTAATCTAGCTGGATCGGTACAGCTGCAGCAAATGTCTGTCATTAGTAAGCACAAAGTGCTATTGAAAAGGTAGTAAATATAGCCAGATGGCTAGCACTAAACTGCAGGGTTGTCACTCGAGCGGATAAACCTAACTAGCTTAATAGGTATGTAGCCTAGATCGCTACTCTTTCACTATAAATTTAGGCAAGATAAATGATGAAATGTTTCGTAAATAACTCAGTGATTATTCTGTAACTGAAATTCTTCGTGAAGAAAAATATTTCGTGAAAAAGCTGTATATGCTAAAACACACAAAGTTTAGTACCACAAAACATTTTAAAACGGTATCACATTCACTTATTAATCTTAAATGCACCTTTTATAATGCTTGGAGTGGTGTGTGTGTGTGTGTGTGTGTTCCATACACACACATTGCAATTAACCTATGTCCAAACATGATGTTTGCTTTTTGATTGTCTAAACGCATTATTTAGTCATTAGAAGTGTGTCAAGTGTGCTAAAAACAAAATGTGCATGCGCATCAGAAATTACCTCTGCAATGGAAAATTACCCCTGACAGTTTTACAGTCATTTACTGGGTGAAGGATATGTATATATTTATTTCTTTATTAGGCATATCTTTCTGTAGCATATTAGCTATAGTACAGCATTGATGGAACGTAAATGTTTGCTAAAGTAGCTGCTTTGCAGTGCTATGATTTAAATTTAGTTATATTATTTAGTTGCCCAGAACGATTCTCAAGAGTTACAGCCAATTACTTGCTTTGCACAATATGACAGCCCCACTGATAAAACGCATTGTGATATGTATCATATCATGGGGCCCTTGCCAACACACAGCTCTACTGATCTGAATTTATTGTGGGTTGTGCCAGATTTAGGAATGGATGTCTGTTCGTTGTGCTGGATGGAGTGGAAGCGTGTGTCTTCTTATCAGCTAAAAGTCAAAAGCCTTTTTGTGGCTTCACTAAAACTGGTAACCGGAAAATATAAGGGTGTTCAGGTTCAACCTCTCTTTTATTTCCTCTGCTGTGGTTACTCATAATTCTGTTAAATCTCACCTCTTTATAAATTTTACTGACTTTTTTCCAGCTTAGAAAATTATTTTTAATTCATTTTTCTATTCCCCTTTTTTTTATTGTCAATTTCTCTCTGTGTCCACAGGGGACACTACACAGAGGATGAGATCAGCCCAGTATCCAACACCTGCGGAACTGGACGCTTATGCTAAGAAGGTGGCCAACAGCCCGCTGACTATTAAAATCTTTCCAAACAGCGTTAAGGTCCCACAGCGCAATCACGTGCGGCGCACTGTCAACGGTTTGGACGCGGGTGGTGCGCGCTACAGTCCCTATCCTCCTTCACAGTCTGCAGCCAAGGCTGGCCTTTTGGCCATTGTCAAGGCACCCATTACCAAGGGCATCATCAAAGACTTCACCGGTACACGTGTGACGATGAGCGCCCCTGGAAGTGGGTATGGCCCGGCACCAAGCACTTTAACAATTCAGCATGCACCACAGTCGCTTCAAAGACCCCCACAACATCAGCAAGGCCTCCCACAACATAGTCAGGGTCTTCAGCCCCTACAGCAGCAACCACAACACCAGGGACTTGCGCATCATGCGCCCTCATCAATGCCCCTGCACACACAAGGTATGGGAAGGACACAGCCTCTTTCTCACCCTCCTCCTCTTGGTCATCCAGGTTCACAACCTCCACCTGCTCTCTTGCTGCAACAACAACAACAGCAGCAGCAGCACCTCCAACAGCCCCCAACAGGCCTGCAGGGTGGCAGTAGAAAACTCACGGATGCAGATGCCCCCCCCAATGTGACTGTTTCTACCTCAACCATTCCTCTCTCCATGGCTGGCACCTTGCACCAAGGCCGCCAAGCTGATTTGAGCACAATTGTGCACCAGATTAACCAGTTCTGCCAGGCTCGGGCCCAGGGTGCCGGGGCCACATCCATGTGTGAGGGCCAAATTGCTAACCCAAGTCCTATCAGTCGTAACTTGCTCATCAACGCCAGCTCCCGGGTGGCCATGCACAGTGGTCATTCCAGCGCTGTACCTACAGGCCTTGGACACTCTTCTTGCACCATTGGCGCACCAGATAAATCAGTAGGTACTGGAGTGCCTATGCACAACATGGGTGCCATAAACAGGATGGCTGTGTATCACAGTGATTTGAAGCAGCAGCAGCATCTGCAGCACCAACAGAACCCTCAGCAGCATCCAATTTGCCACCAACAGCATCAGCAGATGATGTCATGGAACCAGCATCAGCTCGTCCACTTACAGCATGTATCGGATGGGGCGGGGCACCCTTGTAAAATTGCTTCTCGGGACCCAGGCTTTCCTTGTAAAGGCATGAACTATCCACCTGAGCTATGTGTCGGGCAGCCTTACACCCTCAAACCTCCCATGGATAAGCCAACACCTTCACCTCCAGTTGTCAACAACAACACCATGCCACCCGGCACCATCGCGCACTATGCCAATGGCCAGTACTACCACCAGGTGCCTGTGTGGGGTAGTATTCTCCCAACACCCAACAGCGACAGCTCAGGCTCACAGGAGATGCCTGCACCCTTTCATGGCCCGGCAGGCAATGGAACGGGCGGTACTAACCCCACCCCTGGGCTGGACTGTGTCCCCACGGGAGGAACGGCGCATTATCGACCTGCAGGAGTGGCAGGGGGAGCCACAGTTGGCCAGACTAATCTGATGCAAACAGCAGATTACATGGGAGGGGACTTCCAGACGCCCTGCTTCCGAGATCAAAATCTGGGCCTGATGGGGAAGATGCCCAGGCCTCCCACTATGGCCCATGGCCAGCACCCAGGGTACAGATAAGCTCCTACACAGGCTCTGCTTACAAAATCATCTACTCTGCTTTCTGTCTTAAAATTACTCAATAGCATTATAACACATCAGTTCACAATAACAAATCAAACAGAAAGTGGATCACTGAAAAATCATTTAACAAAAGCAGTGTTTTCACTATTGTCTTTTAAAAATTATTATTCTTGCAAGTGATCAATTTTTTTTAAAGAAGGAATCCACTTTTGATTATTGGGTTCACATAAATTCACCCCATAGAAATAAAAATAGAAAACATGATGCCAGACAAACATCATGAATATTCAGCGCCGTTTCTTGCTGTGGTTTAGGGTTTAATATCAATTAAATAACCTCAGAAATGTGAGGTTTCTTTTATTCGATTTTAGGATCTGGCCCGTGTCTGTTAGGCGTTTCCAGATTTCCGACTAAATTGCTCAAAACCATATATATCTTGTTCTTGGGGCTCACTCCTCGTCTGTATTTTGGATTGATTAATCTGTGAATGGGATGTTAATTCGTAATTGTGACTATGATTTTTAACCGAACATCAGAAAATCATTGAGGTCCAATCGGGCGCATTTTAGGCTACTTAACAAGGTGAAAATGTCGGAGGCACAATTTATGTATCAATTACAGTCAAAAGTGCTCCAACAAATTAGGTGGCTTAACTGAAGTCTTAATACGTTTAGTTCAATGAAGTAGGCAGCATGATTGTGAAGTTCTATTTTCTTAAGATGCCAATGTGCTCTGACTGAGAGGATTTTTGAGCTTCAGGAGGTGCCACTGCACGTCTGCTTCGTTCTCTTATGGTATAAAAAAAAAAAAATACTTGAATTAAAAAGAGGGCCTGTTCTCTAGATGGTTAGCTGGTTTGTAATCAAGTTAGCAGGACTAAACTTACTACTGGAGAAGATTGTGTATTGTGGATTGTTACTAATATCATTTAGAGACTAACTAACAAAGCGAGATTACGATCTTACGGTTTTTTGTTTTGTTTTTTGTTTTTTTCCTGTTGAAATAACTTCAGTTTAGAAGTTGCTACTGATGCTCTAATGACATGTGCTTGAATAGACCAAATTGATCACTTGCAAGATGGCTTGTGGGTAAATCAAGGAGGACTTCGAGTCAAAGGTGAAACAGCAGATTATTTTATTGTACACTGGCTAATCTGCTATACTACTGTAACTTTTAAGAAGTGTAATGACTGTGTGAATGTTGGATGGGTTTGCGTGGGGATGGTTTCAGTGGACGAGGAAGTGAGTGTGAGCAACGTGTGTGTGTGTGTGCGTGCGTGCGTGCGTGTGTGTGTGTTGGTTGGTGGTTTTACAATCACCCACTCTTTGCTTGCCTCCCTCTGGAACAGCCCTTATAAAGCCTTAAGTATTTGGTCCTTGGACTTTCCTTTGAAAACAAGCATGGTTATTATGAAACCTATAATATTGATAATGATGAAAGCGACTTCGAAAGACTATAAAGGAACAGCAATTTTTTTCCTTGTTTATTTTTATTAACTAAAGCTTTTGTTGAATAGAAAAGCAATTCCTTAGGATTACTTTGCAACAAAAAGAAAAAAAGAATAATATTTTATTGTAATTATGTTTTATAGCTATGTGTAGTTTTGGGCTGTAACAAAAAAAAAACCTTTTTATTCCAAGTTTTAAAGCTTCAGTTTTGCAATTTGTGACTATTTATAATTATAAACTTGATTTTTTTTTTTTTTTCTTCCTTTTTTTCCTGTTATTTAATTTTTTTTTTTGGTTTTTTGCTATAGCTGTGAAATGAAGAGTCTAGAAGACTTTCTCATATCCGTCACTCTGTGGCTGTTGGGTGAATGAGCAAAAATGAGTGTGTGTGTGTGTGTGTGTGTGTGGAGAGTTGTGCTACTCTTTTTGTAATATTGTAATAATAAAATAAAGTTCTAATTTATGCTTTAAAATCCGCTTCCTCCTTTTTCTTTTTTTTTTTTTTTTTAAAACTAGCTCCGTTGAATGAAGTCGATTTCACGTTAGTCATTTGGTTTGTGTGTGGTCTTGTTGCTACACACGGTTTTGTTTTTTGACGCCAGGCCCCAGACAGCACCTGTGCAGGAAATGTGATTCTGCTTCTGGCCAAATTCAGCACACGACTTTGAAGTGCACTTTTTTTCCCGTCTGATAGAAGCCGACTTGTGACGACTGATGCTCAAAATCCTGTGATTTATACCTCAGAGAGAAAAGAGCGTTGAGCAGCTGTGGGTTTTTATCAGTGACACTATATAAACATTTCCGGGGGGTTATAAAGACACTACAGACTTTATAGGGGAAGTTAACAGATGATGATCACTGCCCTAAAATCAACACTAAGTTTTAACCCTTAAAGATTTTACTTTGTGGCAGAATGGAAGAATGGGGGAGGGGGATTATGGTACGGGGGAAGTGGTGGTCAAGGTGTTGGACTGCTAATTAAATGATCGGGGTTGGATTCCCAGCACGACTTGCTCAGATGTGTAAAAGAGAGAAATGCATGTCGCTCTGGATAAGAGTGTCTGCAAAATGCTGTACTTTTACAAATCAACGATGGCTGAAACTTTTAGCATTTTGCAAGTAAAGTTTGTTCAATAAATCTTTTAAAATGTACTTAATATTTGACTTTTCATTGATATTCATATTAATATTCATGTATATCTTAATATTAGTATTTATCAGTAATTTATTTGATATTTGAATTCATTTCATTCTGATTTTATCCAAATAACCAAAATCATATTTCTATTTTTTATTTTTATTTTATTTCAGCAATTTGCCAAGGATTAATTTAAAGACTAATTTAACATCATAGTAATTTAGGTTTTTTCCCCAATAACCTGTCATTTCTTTTATCACAGGTTATTTTATCAGCTCTAACGGACTTTTCCCCATTCGACGTCACTTTTTTCTGTCTTGAGGTTTATTTATAAAACAGTAAACGATGACATCACCGTCCTTTATAAAGTCTTTATGATAGTGCTGAAACTGGCGACTCCTTCCATACTCCTTAAATAAAGACATCTTTAATCTATAAACTGTGCTGGTAAAGACAATGAATCAACCAATCAAATTGAAGAATATATTAGTGCTGTGGTTCACTGTAACCTCTAATCATAAGAGGTTTCTCTGTATGCCATCTAATATTGTAATGGAGTTCTAAAAAATACATAGTAAATGCAAATGATGGGTGGAGAGGAAACGTGTCTTTCTCTCTGCTTGTGTCTCCGCTTCCCTCTTTTCCTTTTTCTCGCTCTATCTGTCTTTTCTCTTTCTGTTTCCTTCTCTTTCTCGATTCATGTCATTCTCTCTTTTCCTTTCTCTCCCTCTATCTATGTCCTACCTCTCGCTGTCTCTTTCCCTCCCATTTCTTTCCTCTTTTTTTTTTTTATCCATTCCCTTCTTTCCCTTCGCTCTCTTCCTTTCTCTTTCTCTCTCTTCCTCTCGCTCCCTCTTTTTTCTATCTTTCTTTCCTTTATTTCTCTCCCTTTCTCGCTGTCTTTTTTCTTCTCTCTTTCTCTTCCTTTGTCATTCTCTCTCTCTCTCTCTCTCTCTCTCTCTTGCTTTTTTTCTATTTTTCTTTCTCCTTTTTTCTCTTCCTTCCTTTCTCTCTCTCTCTCTCTCTCTCTCTCTCTCTCTCTCTCTCTCTCTCCCGTGCACTGCGACAGCTGGCGTACAAATGGATGAACTGCGTCGTTTTGAGTCAATAGGACCGTAAATCAAAGACTCGTGGCAGCAGGAAATAGCGCAGTCTGGGGCAGCTCTGGGGAAACAAGTCCAGGTCGGGGTATATTGAAGGCGTCTGGGAAATGGGAATTGCATGAAAACGACGCAGCGGGACAGCCGGGTGAAACTCAGTGTGAATAATATCGACCAGGCGCGTTTTTACCCCCGAATTTGTGTGAATGTCAATTAAAGAAGCAAAATCAAGTAAAAGATGCAAAAAAAACCCCAAAACTGAGAAACAGCAGGACAGAGAAACAAATCAGACAGAATTTCACTGCTTTTTAAATCTATCTATCTATCTATCTATCTATCTATCTATCTGTCTATCTATCTGTCTGTCTGTCTGTCTGTCTGTCTGTCTGTCTGTCTGTCTGTCTGTCTGCCCCTCTCTTGCTGTCTCTCCTTCCCTCTCTTCCTTACGTTCTCTCTCTTTACTGCTCTTTAAATCTATCTGTCTGTCTGTCTGTCTGTCTTTTTAAATTCCTTTTTCTTTATTCCGGAAATATGTTAAAAATGCAAAGTTTATTCAGTTGCACTATTTCACCTGTTACCGCTTATAAACACGCATAAAACACTAATGACACATTAACAAGTTTATAGGTAATAACGTTGATTTATTTCCACTATGAACAACCACCAAATTTAGCAACAGTAAAAAAAAAAAAAAAAAAAAACCCCGCATGATTTATAAACACCCGTTAATTAAGTTCGTCTCGCCGCTGATAGTCATTGCTCCACTGTGCCACTAGAGGGCAGCAAATCCAAGCAAGACTAATTAAATTCACTGAACAGTGTAGCCATTTTTATAAATAAATTTGGATTTAATACAAGTGGTAGCACAGTGGTTAAGGTGTTGGACTGCTAATTGGAAGATTGGAAGGGTTTGATGCCCAGCACCACCAAATTACTACCGCTGGGCCCCTGAGCAAGGCCCTTAATCCCTAAAAGATGAGTATGAGGGTGTCGGCCCAAATGCTGTATATATAAATGTAAAAAATATCTTTGGCTCTACACTCATTGCATAGGTTTTAAAAGAAGCTGTTATATTTCCTGTAGTAAGTCTTGCCTGCCATGTGTTGCCTTTTCCAATAATTTATATTTTCCAATGTTCTCAGCTCCTGTGTTGATTAAAGAAATGTGCTCCACTGCTAAAGTAACGCTTTCCAGAGCATCCAAATTAATAACCGCAAAGCTAACAATTCAGTTTGCAGAGCGTTTTGGGATTGTAGATCTTTGATTATTAAAAAAAAATAAGCAAAAAAAAAACAACAACCCAGTAACTATATTTGGATTATGGATTATGGATGCTTTTGTATTTCATTTTCAGGCTTCAAATTAAATTCTACAGTAAAATCCAATCAAAAAAGTTGGGAACGATGTGAATTAGCATCAGTATCGGTTATCGGTGATCTCGTACACTTGCTAGCGGTTCTGTTTGGTTACGAGAGCAGAATCTGGCTACTATATAAAGTTTTGCAACGTACAAACTGTACAGAAATACACACAAAAAAATGACCTCGTTGCTTCCTTTTCCAACAACAGACAATTACATCAGATAAATAGAATGTAAATATTTTGTAATGGTACAATAAGCACATCCTGCATCATTTCCTGCCTCATTACATCCAAACGCTTTGTCTTACAGTGCAACTTTTGTGCAATTTGTTGGCTGTAGTCAATTAAAGACACATATTTGGTTATAGAGTTTATAAACTGGGCCTTATCTGTGAGCTGCTGGTTGCTGAGATCTAAAGACAGGTTTAATTAGTGCCTAATGGTCCTCCGTGACTGCCTAACCAATTAATGCGGCCCAGAATTAAAAATACAGCTTAAATTTAACATGATGTTTCTACAGCTCCTGCTTTTGCTATACTGGACTGCTTGCCAGGGGTTTTGTCTCCTGCTCTGTTAGGACTACACGAGTGTTGGGTCTCCGCCGGCTGACCTCACGTAGAAACCCACCTCGGTTGGGCTCTGGTAAGAGAGCGAGAGAGCGAGAGAGAGAGCGAGAGAGCGAGAGAGAGAGAGAGAGAGAGTGAGAGATACACAGATACACATCATATGCATCAAAACATAAATTTCCTACACGTTTCAGGGTCAAGCCATAAAATTGTCGAAATATTAATAGCTCTTCTCTCTCTCTCTCTCCCTCTCCTTCTCTTTTCTCCCTCTCTCTCTCTACTTCTTTCCCTCTTTCTCTTCTCTCTCTCTCTCTCTCTCTCTCTCATGCGCTCACTCTCTCTCTATGGAAAACAACCAGTAAAACTTTTAAGAATCCAGCATTTAATCAATCTTAATTAATGCTTATTACTAATGATGGAATCCTGAACACTTCAACCAATCAGAGGACGACTTCGTAACCCCTGAAATGTGCCGTATGCCTCAGAGCCAGTGGTTCATGGATGTGACGTCTAAGCTTGAGACCAAGATGTATGTATGCAGGACGTTATTAATAATTACATACCGTACTTTGTAGTCACCCAGATGAGGATGGGTTCCCTACTGAGTCTGGTTCCTCTTAAGGTTTCTGCCTAATATCATCCTTTCCACTGTTGCTCATTAAAGATAAATATGAACCTATTTTTTAAACATTTATATATTTTTTGCTGCTTCGGTTCAATGTCTATTGTTAAAAAGAGCTACACAAATAAAATCAAGTCTAATTGTGAAAAATGAAAAAAAAACAAAAAAAAAACAGAAATTTATTATAGTGTCTGTATGCAGTGTGTACTATTAAAAATGCTGGAGATGTGCCGTCTGTTTTATTACTATTTTATTATTACTGTTTTATTATCTAGCAGTGTTATTGTGAAGCGGTGTGAATTTTTTGCCCAGCATGGTGCACAAACTCTGCTTATATTTATTACCCTGTGCTGCAGCATCTTAATCTCAGTCTCAGACATCACATCTATTACCTTTTGGCTGAATACTCCATGCACACAAACTTAAAAACACTTTATGGTTGGTTGAGTTCCACAGGACGATAAATAGAACAACTGGCTTAATTGCCACCAAACGGACACGGAACAAGGCCCTAAACCCCTAATTGCTCAGTTGTATAAGGACGTCTGCCAAATAGCAGTTATGATTGTTTGTCTGTCTAAAAATCTGGCTACACGAGACTAGCAGCGGCTAAACATGTTAATTTATACACTGTC
The DNA here is from genome assembly GCA_005784505.1 of Bagarius yarrelli. Classification (NCBI taxonomy): domain Eukaryota; kingdom Metazoa; phylum Chordata; class Actinopteri; order Siluriformes; family Sisoridae; genus Bagarius; species Bagarius yarrelli. The sequence goes on from VCAZ01000029.1 coordinate 156,124, forward strand.
ATCCAGCAGTGTGTGTTCTGACTAATCTTACATTAAATTTGCATTAATTCAAGAATTCAATTTCCTGATTGGAAAATCTTTTAAGTCACTAGTTTGCTGGTGAAGGTGTTTATTGATGATTACCTCTTTGAGGTCCAGGACGCATTAGCATGTGGCATTCTCCAGGATCCTCGCTGATGATGCCCAGACAGCGGTTCCATTTCTTCCAGTTGACTTCTTCCACTCTGGAAAATGCACAAATGCACTATTTACTTATTAATAAGCTGGTGATTTTGGTTAGAGATCGTGTGTTTGTGTGTATTAGAGAATCGAAGCAGTAATGTAACGGTTTCCAGTGCAGTCCTGCTAGAGAAAAGAATCCTTAAAAGAAAAACCAAAGAGACAGGCTTATTTTTAATTTAAAACACTTTCATTTCTTATATGTATTACAATAAAAATCATGAAGCATTAAATTTTCATTTATCTGTTTATTCATCTTCTATACCTGCTTATTCCCTAATTCGGGGTCACGGGGATCTGCTGGAGTCTATCCCAGCCGTCTCTAATAGGGCGAAAGACAAAAGGGGAACACCCTGGACAGGTCGCCAGTCTATCACAGGGCCACACACACTCACACTCGCTCCTATGGGCAATTTAGAATCACCAATTCAACCTGACATACATGGACTGTAGGAGGAAACCGGAGAACCCGGAGTAAACCCACGCAAGCACGGGGAGAACATGCAAACTCCACACAGAAAGACCCCTGGAATCAAACCGGGACCATCTTGCTGTAAGGCAACAGTGCTAACCACTAATGATGCCTGTCTTATAAATTTCAGCTATATACATATATATATATATATATATATATATAATTTTCCTCATGAGATCCTGTTTCATTCATTTTTACCTGAGAGGAATTTTCACACATTTGTTTAAAATTAAATTATAACTCTTCAGTTTGGTGTGTAACACCAAATTGTTTCAAACTATTTACACATCGATAGCTAAAAAAGATCATTTCTTTAACCTGAGACACCAGCGCCAGTCCTCCTCTTTTCTGCCCAGGTTCCTCCTCACTCCTGATCGTAACTTGGTTTTTAGACAGCATGCAGATCTCTCCAGATCCAGGATGGTGATCGCACGCTGGGAAAACACACACACATTTTACTGTTCGTTAACTAGCATGAATAATGTAATTATTAGGAATTGTTTATTATTGATTATTATTAATTGTGATTAATTGTGATATGTTTTCTGAACCAATAAAAATGTACTATTAATTAAGCTTTATTAAGCTCATTTCTTTTATAAAATGAACAATTTATTAGATTTTTTTTTTTTTTTTTTTTTTTTTTTTAAAAGGGCAAGTTGTCGTTTATGAAAAAATATAATTCCTAATTTCCTTATATATAAAGACGAGGTTGAACAAATGCAACTATAAATTTCAAATATCACAGTTTATTTATCCTTTTTCTAAACTAGGTATCCTATACAGGGTTGCACAAGGCAGAGGACACCCCGGAGAGGTTTTAATCAAACACTACAGACAATTAAGAGGTGACAGTCAGGCTACATCGCCTGTCCATGGACTGGAAGAGGACTTTACTGAAAACCCACTGAAGCAGAAAGACAACATGCTAAATTCAGTGCATGTAGGATGGGGCGTGAGAACATATTTTATCTTGAGGGGGTGCTGAGGGGCGGTGTTTGATGTCACGTGCCGTGCCGCGGTAGGACATTTTTTATTTACATTTTACATTTTCTAATTGCTACAGCCTCCCCAGCACCCCTAGTTACCTCAGCTATTTTATATATGAGTGGCAATCATTTTTGATGGACACTGTACAGTGTGTATACCTGCAGTTTCCAGATACCGGTGCTTTCCCTGGACATTTTCTCCACAGTCTTACTCATCAGGGCGATCAACATGTTCAGCAGCAGAATGTATGTGAGAACGATGTAGGTAATGAGCAGCACATAAAAAATGTGTTTGTACTCATACTCCTCGGTGAACTCCAGGTCGCCCATGCCGATAGTGAACTTAAACAGCTCCAGAGTGGTGAAACGATGGTTTTAAAGGTGGGTTTTTTGCAGACGACTGTCGGATCTTCTTCATACATAGATCGCCCCCGCTTACTTTTAAGTAAAGTGACTACAGCTGTTTGGAGAGCAAAAGAACAAAACTATTTAGCCACCTGGAATAACATTTTTGTGATGGAAAGAATGATGAGTAAAAAAAAAGTACCTGCTGAAAATCCGAACAGGAAGACCAAGTAGACAAAGAGGAAGCGTAAAATGTCGCTAAGGATCATCTGGTAAACAGAAGGAATCAGAATATAAGTTCAACCTGAAATCCTTAATAAGATAAGATAGGGATGCACCGATACCGATAGAACACTCAGATACCAAAGACCGATATTTTTGTGACATTGACATCTGTCAATTACCTCACAGGCAGACAGACAGTTTCAGACAGACAGACAGTCACCTTCTGAATCATAACGCTGTAGATGCCCATGTGACGGGTTCCTCTAGAGAAGTAGAGCAGATTTACCCAGCACAGAGCCAAACTGAGCACCAGAAAGGCGAGATACTCCTGCTTTCCGCCAAAATACAGCCCCATACAGATGATGAAGAACACAGCCTGAAATAAACTACAGAACCAAAAGATATTTCGTAGAACATTTTGTCCAAAATTTAACAAAATTTGAAGACAAATAAACTTTTTACACAAAGAACTCACTGAACATTGATAGAGCAGGTGGTGACAGTGCTTTCAGCTGTGACTGACGAATCACAAATAGCGCCAAATACACTATACTACCAAAAGTTTATGGACACCTAATTAACACAAACGTGTAATTTTAAACATCTTATTCCAGATTTACTCCTGATTTTGTTGTTTGATTAAGCTTCACTGTTCTAGTAAGTCTTTTCACTACAATTTGGAGCTTGAATGTGAGACATGTGTCTATTCAGCTACAACAGTATTAGTAAGATCAAGCATTACATCAGGTAAGGAGGTCTGGGGTGCAGTCTGTGTTTTAGATCATCCCAAAGGTGTTTAGTGATGTTTGTCCAGAACACTCAAGTTCATCCACTCTAATCAGAACACGCCACGTCTTAATGGAGCTCAGGGGTTTCGTGCACAGGGGTGTTGTCATAGTGTTTGGGTCTTATAGCTTCAGTGAAGGAATAATGTAAAGCTACAACACACAAAAACATTCTAGACGACTGTGTGCTTCCAAATTTGTAGCAACATTTTGGAGAGGAACCGAGTATAGATTGGGATGGTGAGGTGTCCACAAACTTTTGGCAATATAGTGTAATCTCATTTGGCACAAAATGATTTGTCTTGGTTTTATCTGATTTTATATTACAAATGCCTGCAATTTTAATAGGTGTGTGCGGTGTGTGAACATTTAAAAGACGTTAGTGTTACTATGGGCTGATCTAATCTATGTCCTATATGAGGGGGCATCAAAAAGTTTCAAGACAAGCCAACGGTACAAGCCGTGCATGCGGCCTTGTGCTGCCATCTCTTGGCATGTCTTAAAACATTTTAATACCCCATCGTATGTCATTAGAAACATATACACAACTGTGCCCTGTGAGCAGTGTTAGGCAAGCTAACTTCAGTCTCCGACGCAATCATATAACGTCATAATAACTAATTCTCAGCCCAGTTATTGGTTTATGACATCAACTTCCGGAGAGAAAAAGGTAGCGGTAATGCACCAACTGCCATAATACACAAATACCCGTCACACAAAAGTACTTTTGGTCGATCACACAGCTCTATGAATGGCAGTAGTGTCACTTAGATGTAGCTTGTTTAGATGTTACTATGCTACATGATCAACACAACAGCTTCACTACTGAGAAATTTAGTTAAACTTGAAGGGACGCTGCTGCCCAACACTGATTGTGAGTCTTTGTGCCAGTTAATATTTATCATATACTGTGTGTAAATCATTTTTTACAGAATTTAAGCACTCACAAAAGCAGCTCCGAATAGCCATCTACCAGCAGTGTTTTTATCGTCGGCCGCTTTCTCTTTATATTCATCAGCTACAACAAAGCATAAGGTGTCATTAGTCTCGTATTAGACTGATGAACATATATGTATTTTTGTAAACGATGTAAATACAGACCACAGTAATGAAGAAGTAAATTGATCCGACAGCCATGATGATTTGTCCAGTGAGCATTAAGTAGCCATCAGGAATGCTTCCCTCACTACTTTCTTTTATATATTTCCTGATTTTTGTCTGCGGCTGGATTCATAAGTAACATTTAAATCGGTTAATAATCATTTCTTTCGTTTAAATCAGACTGACTAGCTGTAACGCTGACTCACTTTTCCTTCTTCACGGTGATAAGAAACAGCTGTAAAGATGATGAGATATAGGAGATAAACAATAAACTTAAACAGGAATATCCGATGCGCAAATCTGTTCCATTTGTCCTCCAGCAGTTTATTGAGTGGTTCAATCTGGAGCATCTCGAGACGATTCTGGAATGGGACACCGCAGCATCGGTAACTCTGTTAAGGATACCTGGATGCTTGCACTAATCATAATTGGTTTGATTCTAAAAGCCACATTACTTAGCAGCAACATATGACATAAGGCATTCATAATTCATGACAACGTGTACAGTAAGTATGTATAAAAAGATGTAAAGCATATCAACTCATCAGTCAAGTTTCGGACTTCTCTTACGGGGATTTCTGTGCCGTAAACAACTATCTCCAGGACAGAGTTCGGCTCATAGGTGTCTATGGACTCCAGGTCGTATAGAGAAGCATACACCGGGCCATACGCCCACTCCGTAAACTTCCGAGACAGATGCCTGCACTCTTTTTGTTGGAACTCACGATGCACCATGTGCTCAAACAGCTGAAAGAACCAAAAATATATATTATTCTTTTTATATATACAGTATTATTATAATATGATATTTTACTATACCATGCTTAATGTGGTGTCAGTAAATTTGGTGCCAGATGGACTGCTTTGAAAATTTTCAGATTTAACACTTATTAGTGTTTTCATACCAAGCTAATGTAAAAAAAAAAAACAAAAGCACCGGTTCTGCAAAAGTACAGATTACAAGTACCGGTTCTACAAAAGTGTCATAAAAGGCTACGGTAGGCTAACAGCTAGCACCGAGAACTACAAGCTATTTTGTTGTTTTTTTTATTTTTTTAATACAGGACGTATTTTTTTAATACATATTTTTTAATAATTACTCTGGTTGTAACAGTACTAACCTTATGAGAATTAGTAGCATATGGCTGCGTTAGCCGTAACAGGGAAGTGTAAATATATGTGTGTGTATATGTAGTTTACAGTTCCTTACAAAAGGTCCTAACTGAAACCTGCTGGTACGCCATTGAATATTAACAGATCTGTTTGTTACATATATCTATACATATATTCATACTGCACTGCCAGTTTGCACTTCTGGTTAGCTGCTACATGCGCAAGTTGAATCTAATCTAATTTAATCTAATCTAATCAAAAAAGTTGAATCTAATCTAATTTAATCTAATCTAATCAAAAATGTGCTGCAGTCATTGTAAGGATCTTTATTACACTATATATCTTTGTTCTGGCACCAAGATGGTTGAATAGACTTCCCATTAATGTCAGAACAGTAGAGTCACTGACTGTCTTCAAGAGTCGATTAAGGACCCATTTCTTTCTCAAACATTTAGCACTTAACATAAAATAGCATCTATACTGCTCTTTTTCAGTGGTTTTTGTGGATTGTTACACTTTAATTTGTAATGTAATGTTCCAGTATTGATCTGTTTAACGATGGAACTCTAAGCACTTTTGTACTTCGCTCTGGATAAAAGCGTCTGCTAAATGATGTAAATGTATAAAGGAATCGAAAGATTTATGTAAAGCTTCCTGGTGACATTGGATATTGAATTAAAGAAAATTGTTAAGACCTAGCAAACGTTTTGATATGAATACTGTATGACATGCTGGTGTAAATCCTTATCATTGACATATAAATGAGACTGGGACACATACTGCTGCCTTTGTGTAATAAACCGAAAATGGGGACGAGTGTCTGAGAAAGTCATGTGAAATTGCCACAGTGCCCTAATGGATGATATTTTCCAAAATATATTTTTGACATTGCAGGAGGGAAAAAAAAGAATCACAAGACTGGATGAAATGAATAAGCCTTTCAAAATCAGGAAGCAACAACATAATAACAGAACAAGACGAATTAGTGTTCCTCAAGTCAGACCTTGATAACCATGATTACATCCTCATTTTCTGCTGATGGATTTTCACATTTAGTCCTTATTGTACCCCAAGTGACTGGCGCCCTGTCCACAGGGTGTACCCCTCCTGTCTTTCGCCCTTTCAGGGACAGCTGGGATAGACTCCAGCAGATCCCCGTGACCCAGAATTAGGGAATAAGCGGGTATAAAAGATGAATAAATGTACCCCAAGTCCACTAGGAAACCGGTTTAGCTAACAAATTATTTAACATTAATATAACTCTTACCCCAATCTTTCCTAATTTTGCAGCCAGCTTGAGAGAAGTAAGACCCTGATTGTTCTCAATGTCCTCCAGCTTCGTCTCTTTGGGATTCATAGTAGCATCTTTGGTAAGAATGTAGTCGTACATGGAAATGATGAAGTCTGTATTTTCAGGGCTGTTGTCAGCCACCATCACAAGAGCGTGGAGAACCGTGTTGCCCAGAGTGTCAGTACGTCTCACGTCTGCTTTCTTCATCAGCAGATCCACTATGTCTTTCTGATTAGTACAGGCTGCCAGAGAAAGCGGAAGCTCCCCTGTGGTAAAGGGTTCGAAATTTATAAACCAACATTTAAAATCCTTATTAATATTAATTAAGCTACACAGAAATTATCCTTGCTCTTAAAGTCAATATTCTTTAAACAAAATGAATTTTTGTTTCACTTTATTATTATCACTTACCAAAATAGAAACACGTTTCACCAAGTGGCTGGAAAAACGTCCCACAGGCTCTTGCATGGACATCAGCGCCTTTCTGAATGAGCAGCTCAGCAAAGCGCTTGTTTCTTCTTTCAATGGCTATATGAAGAGCTGTCTGTCCTGCACCGATCCCACAAAAACAAACAATGTAGCTATAAAACTATCGCACATCTGGAGAAGTTAAATCGAACATCCAACAGATGTCACCACCAACACCTGCTCCTACTTTATACTGAGAAACGAAGAGGTGCCAACTACTGGATAATTATCATCTAAATAAAAGATACAGTAGAAGTTAGCAGAGCAGAAAAGGATTGACAGTTTTTATTGGGAAATTACAAATCTGCTGTTTTGATATTGTCACATGACATACGACATCACAACAGAGCGATTTCAACGTAGGATAATGTTTAAGTTGGATTTCTTTATATTTATAACTAGAATCTAAATTATTATTATTATTTGGATACTACAGGAGAATACTAAACAGAAGTACGTAGGCAGGGGGTCATACCTAGAGTCTATTACAGTTATGGGCAAGCAAATATGAACTGTATAAAGAAGTACTATTAAATCACCCCTTATCTAGATGGTGGAACCTTTTTCAGCACAAATGCATCCTATATACTTTAATAATGGTGTACTTTTAGGGTTAAATTAAATTAAATTAATATTATATAATAGAAATATTAACCCAGCAAATTCAACCTTCATAGTATTTATACCTTCATAGTAGTAGTAATATTTATACCTTCATAGTAGTCATCTGTATATGCTGCGTTCACTAACTTATCCAGATGTCCCATTTTCTCTGCGATACCGAGCAAGTGCTCCACGGTTGAGTTATCTCCATTTCTCAGGTTTAGCAAAGCTTTCATCAGGGCCGTCTTGCCATTGGGCCGGTCTAAAGGACATTTGACATAATAATTCCATTTATACTATATATTTCTCAAATATTATCAATTACAGTAATTGACACTTAGTCCTTACATTCACTATTTGTCAGCTTCTTGTTAGCTTTTTGAAGATACTCCTCCAGACCCTCCAGCCTGGTGACGTCACCGCTGGATACAGCATCAAAGAGCCTATTAATGTCAAACCTATCCTGCAGATGTCTTTCGTCTTTTATTCCTTGTATGTCGCTAAAGGGAGAAAAAGATAAACCATTCATACAAATGTGATTTTACTGGTTATTAAATAGGATAAAGATAAGGAGCTTTTATTGTCATTGTAGTGATACAACAAAATTTGTTTGAAGACCAGCAGCGATAAAGAATTACACATTCATCTTCTATACCCGCCTATTCCCTAATTCGGGATCACGGGGATCTGCTGGAGTCTATTCCAGCCGACTCTGAAAGGGCGAAAGGCAGGAAGGGTAACACCCTGGACAGTCGCCAGTCTATACACACAATCACACTCACTCCTATGGGAAATTTAGAATCACCAATCAACCTAACATACATGTTTTTGGACTGTGGGAGGAAACCGGAGAACCCAGAGTAAACCCACACAAGCATGGAGAGAACATGTAAACTCCACACAGAACTAACTACTAAACCACTGTGCTGGCTAAAGAATTACACAATATATACAATTTACACAAAGGATAAATGCACGAAAATATACAATATACCAGCATATACTGTATGTGCAGTGCAGTGGGACTTAATTCCAATTATTAGTAACATAAACAATTGCTCTAAATACGAATACAGGAGTTCCCTAACCAGTGATATACTGCGCAACTAATGAAATCTATCACTTAGTCAATGCTACTCACTCAGAAAAGTTTAGGTTTAATTGGATTTGGCGGGGAAAATCTCCATGGTCCTCTGGAAGGTCAGTGTCCATTGGTGCTTTGTCCTTTCCAAACACTTGCCGATCTTTTCTAGCTGCTTTTGCCTTAGCCCTCTCCTCATATGTACTGTCATCTGTCTCCAAAGAAAAGGTTTCCACGCCATCCATACTTGTCGTTCCTTGTAGTTTGTGTGACAATTCTGGGTAAAAAAAAAAAACCCCAGAAATTCACTGTAAATTGTTTTTATTGTTAACTTTGTACTGTCATGTTGTTCTTTTAAACTTTGTATTCTTTCAAAGGCGCTATATTAAAAAACATTTATTCATTTTTATATTATTAATTTAGATTCAACACAAGTATTGGGATTATGTTACCAGAAATGGTATAAATTCCTGTCAAACAGAAATTCTGTCATATTTACGTCCATGATTTATTCAGGTGAGTTATCTAAATCAAAAATATAATTATTTAAGATGTTTTGTTGGGCAGTTTTAAAGTATAATAAATATAATGAATGCCAAACACGTATTCATTAATTTTTATAAGGGTGTTCTTCGGTTCTTCCCTATATTAAACCTAACAGCAGAGAAATACAATAAATTTAGCTTTATGCCCCCTAAAAAGACAAGTAATACAGTGTATTATTGGTGGCCAAGCATATTATATGTATTACATACACAGCTGAGTATGTGCAACAAATCGGTGGTCAAAAATCAATTTTGAGAATATGTGTTCAAACCTGTGTGTTTGAGAAGAAAACTTCCTTCATTACACTATCAGACACCAAAAAACATTAACACAAATAAACCAATCCGTTAGCTCCTTGCTAGCTAGCTTTATAAACTATTTTAATTTAACACATACCTTATCATATACCATTATATACCATATACCATTATCAACAATTTCTGTAGTTAATTGATCCTAAATATTTTTATGTAATTTTACATAGCTGTATTTATAGTATCCTGATGTAAATGATCTCAGTATACTTTTTCTTACCAAAATATGCTTTTGCTAACTTTTTTTTATGTAAAACTACAACAATTTTAAACAAAAGAAATTCTGTCATAGTATGAATTCCATCTAACTATAATTTCCAGTAAGAAAGAGGAAGTGACACAGATAGAAAAATAGAAAGCAGAAGAAGTCTTAGTAGTGGTTTAGGGACTGTCTGGACCCTTATTATTGGAAGTTTTTATTTTGTTACCATAGCAACCGTTCATATGATGATAACACTTGATCAAGACAAGGAATTGTGTAATTTTCTGTTGCCACGAAGTTAGAGGCACGTGATTATCTGCAATGACTTTGTACACAGTAATATTAAAATTTTCCTTTTTACTGGAACTAAAAAGGTCCGGATGGTTGTCAAGGTTGGTGTCAAGTTGGCAAGCTTAAGTGACTGCTGACTCTGACTCAACCCCCCTAATCATCCTTGAGACAAATTGGAAAAACCAACTAAACCCAGATAACATCATCGTCTGATCTCACTAATACTCGTGAGGCTGAATGAACACAAAACTCCACAGCGAAGCACCAGAATCGTGGAATTAATCAGAACAGCGAAGCTAAAGTGTCCACAAACTTTTGGTCAAATCGTGTAAACAGATACTTTGATTTATAGCTTAGCTATACTTTGGTACAAGGGCAACTATTTATAAAAATATTTGTTAAGATTACTCAAATACTGACTTACGAGTTACGAGTTGAATCTGATTAAATGAAAGGAAAATTCGGAATCCAGATAAAAACTACTAGCAATCGACTACATAAATAACATTGAAATAAGACGAAAAGGTAGTGGGAGGTGTGTGAGATTTAATAATAACCTACAGTAAGATTAAAGTGTCCATAGTTACACAATCACTCTCAAAGCCATTACCATGAAATTTACTAGAACATTTTCTCAGGTTGGAGATGGAGTTCCTGTACACTGATACGATAGCTTGTTTTGGTTACATAGAAGACACCTACTGTACCCCTACTTTCCTGCCCGGTTCCTCAGATCATCTGAGTTTGGTCTCTTGACTGTTCCTCGTTATCGGATGTCCACTATTGGTGTTAATGCACCTACATTATGGAATGCAGTACCTTTTACTTCGAAATATACCATCTCTGTCCACCTTTAAGACTAAAATGTATCTGTTTAATATGTATTTTGGATAATGTGGCTTCCTTGGCCTTACGTGTTGCATTGTCTATAATAGTTTGTACTATTTTCTTCTTCTTCGTCTTTATCACATTATGTAACTGTTCGTTTCACTCATTGGAATAAAATGATTGAATGTGAGTCCATGCAGATTCACCATCTCATTATACGTAACATGAGGGAAACTAATTATTAAAATCCCATTTTTCTAATTAACATTTAATTGTAACAAACGAACGCCATCAAATTTAACGAATTAAATTAAATTTTTGCGATTAATTGTTGACTTATGTGAGAGTAAATGGGCAGGTTAACCCTACTGTTAAAGTACACTGATACTTTAATGATACAGTAGTTTTACAATAACTAACACGTAACTGACCATAAGCGTAGATGATGAAATAAACTAGATTTGGTTTCAAAAGTCAGTAAAATTCCTGTAGAGGATTAAATTAATTTTATTCAATTTCAGGCTGAATTAAAAAAAATGCGTTACAAAAACATAAAATTGTATTTGTAGGTTTGGAAACAACACATACTGGACAGTTTGTTGGAAGCAGCAACAGCGGGTAAAGTGGAACCATTAATTTTTAATGTTTCTTTATGCTGCTGTAACAACATATGCATTAGCACGTCTCCATAACACAAAATCTATAAGTTGTTCTGTTGCTGAGGTTGACATGTAAAAAAAAAAAAGTGTGTTTCCATAATGCAAATCGAAATCAGGAAACAAGACAAATATCATAGATTAGCAAGACAGCTGAGCGACGGGGGAATGCATGCTAACCACATTACTGTACTTATCTTTCATATCAAATTATTGATTTCCTTGTAATGGATTGCAGATCTTTCTATAACTGGGGCGTGGCTGTTGTTTGTTCGTTTATTAATCAAAAGTCATGCTTCTTTCGCAATAAGCAAAATGTAAGTGCAAGATAAATCTTATAAAATATTAAATTACATAAACATTTTGAAATAGAAATTGCACATTTCAGAAATGATTTTTTTTTTAAAGATGCTGCTGTATTTATGTACAGGACAATAACACATTTATAACATAAAAGAGAAAATTATAGATAATGCATGCAATAATAGAAAAAACAAAGTAGATGAGGGAAAAGGAACTTACCAGAAAATCATGAAAAATATCCAACCAGTGGTGAAATATTATCTTAAATTGTGTTAGTGCCTTTTACTGGTTAACAGCATCTTTATTCTGGAACTCAGCCACGACTTGGTGAAAATGAAGCATAAGAGGAAGCAAGTGGAGAGAGAGAGAGAGAGAGAGAGAGAGAGAGAGAGAGAGAGAGAGAGAGAGAGAGAGAGAGAGAGAGAGAGAGCGAAGAGAGAGAGAAGAGCGAGGGAGAGAGAGAGGGAAAGAGAGAGACACAGAGAGAGAGGAGAGAGAGGAGAGAGAGAGAGCGAGAGAGAGAGAGAGAGAGAGAGAGAGAATAAGTGTGTGAGAGAGAGAGAGAGAGAGAGAGAGAGAGGAGAGAAGAGAGAGAGAGAGAGAGAGAGAGAGAGAGAGAGAGAGAGCGAGAAGGGAGTGTGAGAGAGAGAGAGAGAGAGAGAGAGAGAGAGAGAGAAAGAGTGGGAGAGACTCCCCGGTCCATCTCAGACATAAGAGAATCCCAGAGAGACCTCCAGACTCATTTACGATTGATCTGGCCTTAGATGGTCTTTCTTATTTATTGTGTTTTACCTCAAAATGCTTGTAAATTGTTGCTACTGCATATAAAATGTTGTTTTTTGGCTTTGTGATGATTATATATTCGATATAATTTCAATATATTATATAATTATTTCTTTTTTACATAACTGCACTTAACACAAGCTCTGTTTAATAAGATTTAATATGATTTCTCCTGCTACATACATGTTTAATGTAGTCATGTCATGACTACATTATACCATAGTAACATTTTGTTCACACGACCAGGGGCTACTTTAGTATCCAGAAAGATTATTTCTCGGTGTGTCAGAGCGATGAAGGATATGTAGCACACACACGGCTGGCAGAAACACTGTGTTTGCAGATGTGGTTTGACAAAGAACATAAAATACTACCCACTTCTGCACACTTATACATGGTGGTTGGACAGCCATACTCAAACACACACACACACACACACAAATGCCAAACAAACATCACATCATATGATTTGGGGAAAAGAAACTACACAAGTTAGAAATGATTAAATATACTGAAGATACCAAACCTAGAATAATATTAAATTATTATTACTACTATTATTACTATTATTATTATTATTATTATTAAGTATTTAGGGTAATGTTAGTGTTATAAAAGGTCTGATGTGTGTGTATGAAAATAAAAATAGAAATACACATTAAACAAATATAAATGTATTCTGTATGTCTGTGTCTTTTTACTTGTTTCAAGTTTTACATTTTGGGTGGGTTTTTTTGGCAGATCTTTTTTTTCTTCTTTTCTAGAAATAAAATGCTTCAAATTCGAATTAAACAAAATGTTTTCCTAAACTCATTTATTTATACACGGTGTCAGTGGCACATAAAAAAAATAGGACATTAAACACGAATAATTTTTATTGTCTTTATGGTTTTCAAGATAAACGCGGTTGTTTCATTGCATTAAACATTAAAAACTTTGCTGCTATTTAACCTTTAAACCACAAGATGTCACTAGTGTACAGATGAGAAATCAGAATCTATTTCCGGATTCGAATCTTTTTGAATCACTCACTGAACGCATCCGAGTCGAATGAATTCTTTTAGTCAGTAAGGATTCTGACTACTTATTCCAAATATCTTTTGTGTTATGTTAATAAAGGCAGATTGTAGAGCACATTGTGATACAGATTCTGCCTGCTTTTGCTATTGTCTTCGTAATAAAGAACGAGTGCAATGAATCCCACAGTTCAAATGAATCAGATGAATCAGTAATCGCGATTTTGACTCTCATGTTTCTGGTCAAGCAGGACGTTACTAAACATCTTAGCTACTTGTTCTTACAGTTACTAGCTAACAACAACTTAGAAGAACTGAATTAATAACATTATCAATGTTATTGTTAGCAACAAGATAATCAGATTCACCAATTTATTCAGATTGAGATTATTCAGATTATTGTGTTTACATGTCTTTTTTTTTTTAATCTGATTGTTCTTGTATTCCTATAACAATCTGGTCATTAGGGTCAATGTAAACGCAGCTAGTGTGACATGCGAGTCAAGTCCTTGATTCCTTTTTTTTCTCATTTGCTTTACTCTGAGCTGGAGGCCAGGAGTGATTCTTCCTCTTCATGGACTGGATGCTCTTCAGGTGTCTGGAGTGTGACAGGACACTGGCTGGGTTCTGGAGAGGATAATGCATATTATGAGCATCAATTCTTATTTTTTACACCTATATGACGGTGTCATCAGACTTATTTACTCTTAAACTATGCCACTACATGTATCTACATTCCAAATTTATAATAATATATTAAATATATAAATGATACCCAGGTTGTGTTCCCAGTTGGCTTCTTTCACGCTGCAGAAAGTACAGGGACAAACATAACAATTACTAGAATTATTACCAATTTGTTAACTTGTAAGTAAAACATATCTGACCACATAAACATGTAAAAAAAAAAAAAAGGGATTTGTGGGGGTTTATGTGGCTGCTCCAAAATTCTGTCATTTGACATGGGAAAGCAGTCGTAAATAAAAAATATTACTTTGACCAAATTTCTAAGAAAAAAATCCACAGAAAGAATAAAAAAATCTTTATTTCTGTTATGATAAGAAATGTCATGTCTTCATTCCAGGACTCTTAATTTTCATATTATGCTCATAATTCTTCTAAACAAAGTAGTCCAATTCGAATGTTCTCATAAAATGTAACTGAATTGAAAGGCGAAGTGAGTAGATTTATGCTTAAATTAATTAAACGGGTCAGAGCTTTGAAAAGTAATAGTTTTGCCTGAATTTTAATGTGATCCTTTTTTTACTCATCAATTTTATAGCATTTATCCTACACAGTTTCTGAGGGAATCTGGAGTGTATTCCGAGAGACTCAGGGCACAAGGTGGGAGACACATTAAACATAGTGGGCAACTACATACTTATTCTTTACCTGAGATACCAGCCACTTGTTTCACATAGGTTCTTCTTCACTCCTGAGCGCAACTTCAGATAGCATGCATATCTTTCAAGATCCAAGATGGTGATGGCACGCTGGGAAAGGACACATCCAGAACATTTACAGATACACAGATGTACAATGTGCTGTCACCAAGCTAAAAGTAAACTAGAGAGCTAATAAGTGAAACTATCTATCTCTATAAACTTGGTAGTGTCATAAAAATGATGTCACAAGTTTTGTGGACACATTTTCAGCAAACTCACGTAAGTTTGTCCTCCCCAAACTATCAAACAGTCGTCTAGAATTCCTTTGTATGTTGTAGCATTAAATTATTTTCACATTGGAAGTAAGAAAGCCCAGCATGATAATACCCCTGTGAGCAAACTCCCTGAGCTTAATGAAGACTTGGTTGGAGTGGAAGAACTCACAGAGTACTGACTCTAGCTCAAGCCCTTAAACTGAACACCTTTGGAAATAAACTGGAACACTGACTGCACATCAGACCTGCTCACCCAACGATAGTGTCTGATCTTACTAATACTATCACAGGGTAATGATTGAATCTCCATAGCCATGTTTCAAAATCTAGTGGAAAAGTTTTCCCGAAGTGTGGAGGCTATTATATGAGGAAGACTGAGGTAAACTCTGGAGGAGATTGTTCCAAAAACACATATGGATGTAATGGTCAGGGTTCTAATAGGTTTGCGTTTCTTGCTTAGGGGAGTGCAGCAGTGAAAGCTTGGTGGTGCTGACTAATAACCCCATGATTTTCTGATCAGCAGTCCAACACCTTAACCACTTTTCCCCTTATGTTTCTTTATATAGTGCACTATATGTTCACTATATGTTCACCTGCAGTTTCCAGATGCTGATGCTGTTCTTTGAAATGTCCTCAACATTCTTGCTCATCAAAGCGATCAACATGTTCAGCAGTAAAATGTACGTTAGCACGATGTAAGATATGAGCAGTACATACAATATTCCTTTGTACTCATAATCCTCAGTGAACCCCAGGTCACCTGTGCCGATTGTGAATTTAAACAGCTCCAGAATGGTACATGGGATGGTTTTAAAGTTGGGCTCTTTACAGCCTCCAGTCCCATTTTTTTGGTATGTGTCCAAAGATAATTCTTTCTTGATGTCTTGATGTTTTATTACAGTCACTACAGCTGTTAAAGAGCAAAGAAAGGAAAGGATTTCGGTGAATGGAATAGATCATTTTGGAGATGTAATTATTGAATCAGTGAATGGTACCTGCTGAAAATCCAATGAGGAAGATGCTGTAGACAATTAGGAAGCGCATGATGTCACCTAGGAAAATCTAGCAAATAGAGTGAGAGAAGTCCGAAATAATTACTCAATTATAAGTGAAAGTAATAAAATGTATAGGTACTTAAGTAAGAGTAATAATGTATGGAATGATACAGCAAGGCTACTCAAATTACTAGTTATATTTTCGATCTAATTAAATAAATTTCTGAATCCAGAAAAAAAAAAAATACTTAAAATCAATAAATAAATCAATGTTTACAGATCGCCAGACTCACTATTTTATTATACGTAAAATGATGGAAACTAATTATTAAAAATACATTTTCATAATTAACATTTAATAGTAATTGGAAAAACACCACCAAATATGGCAAAATAAAAGCTCATTTTTGAGATTAAAAATTAATTTGAGTGAGAATAAAATTAAGGTCAGTTAAACCTACCCATAAAAGTACATTTTTAAAAAAAAAAAAATCTACTCGAGTAAATGTAATGAAGCAAAACTTCAGCATAGAAAAATGTCAATCACCCTCTGAATCATGATGTTGTAGATACCCATGGATTTAATTCCTCTGAAGAAGTACAGCAAATTTAGCCGTAGCTCCAGCACAGAGAGCGTACTCATCCCATACTCAGAGCACCGTAATCCGAAGTACCGAGAAATACAGGCCGATACCCGATCATATACACCCGAACCGTAGAAATACAGGCCATGCCCAGAAGACAACCCAACTTGTTTAGGAAACTACAGCACATGCAAGAGACATACAGATGTGTTTAAAGGGACATGTAATAATCTTTATGGTTGAATACTTGAAATCTGATGGTGGGCCTCAATGATGGGCATCAAAGCCATTTTTTTTTGGAGGTTAAAGCGTCTGGATAAGAGCCGTCTGCTAAATGAAGTAAATGTTCTTTAGCACAGGTTTATTTTTTTACATGCTCATTTAAAATTTTTTTTTCAAGAACAGCAAAACTATTATACTATTCTAGAAAACGTAAGTGATTAAAATATGTGTTTTATAATTTATCTTTGTAAAGGTTTTTCTCTATGAAATAATTGTTCTGATGATTTTATCTGATCTAAGTTTTTTTTTTTATGTTAAGAGAGGGTGAGTAAACAACGTCGGGGTTGTAACCCATAGCATAACCAAATAATGTAATAATTGAATCAAACTAATAATTTTTTTATTAATAAGAAAAATTCGCAATTTTAACTAAAATAATTTAACTATATAAATTTACTGTAAATGTATACAACAACCTGCCTATTATCTATAATTTACCTATATTCCATATAACTGGTTACTGTTTAACTGTGTAACTATGTAATGCAGAAAGTAATAGTTGGTACTATATAAACGCTTAACTTAATGTTAACTATTATAGAAGTGAGATTAACTAAGCAGAAGGGGTTTAGCTAGCTAATTTAGGTAGTTCCGTATTAGTTATTTCATAATAACTAAAAATTATTAGAGAGCTTCCCAAGCAAAAATAATAATCAAAATAAAGTTGGACATAAAATCTACTCCTGTTTCCCCCTTATTGTGTCCGTGTGTGTTTAGAAGGTATTACTGTGGCTAAGTTTCTCAGTTGGTTTCATCACTGTGCCAAATTTCATTTTAGAACAATAATTTTGTACATTGCTTTATTCGTGCACGCCCCCCCGTTCTGTATTTTTACTGTTATGCAGTGTTTTTTTTCTTGTAAGATTTAACGTAAAAGTTTCAGTGCTTTTTAATTAAAAAAAATTTTTTTTTAGATCTAATCACTATATAGTTCTTGCAGGGTGGCATGTTGGTGATGTTTTTTCACTTTAAAATAATGGTCCAGATCAATAGTAGTAGTTATTACTTAGTAATAGTAATTAATAAGGATTTAATGGATTTCACAAGTAATTCAATAATAAATCTATTTTATATCTGAGACATAGTGTACAGTTATACATTTCTGTGGGGCATCAGTGATATTCTACCAGACAGATTGAAATCTGGAGGATGGGGTTTGCATCCTTATGTTTTATTTGACAAGAGAATATCATTATTATATTTTTTATTTTTATTTGATCCCTCATTAATTAAAATGTAAATCCTAATAATTTACATTTTTAAATGAAATAGCATTAGTATTCTTATTCTTATTATTATTATTTATTATTATTATTTTAATATTTAAGTGTAAATAAAATAAACAAAGAACTTATATCCGTTTATGCTTTGGTAGGAGTCACAATTCCAACGTGTGTAGTCGACTATGGGGGCGGGGTTACTGTTGTGATTATTAAATCATTGGTGATTAATTGGTCATAGTTTTGCAAGTAGTACTTAATGACAAACATATTTTCTTTAGTAATTATCGAATAAATAATAAGGAACCCCCTTTGTCCTTAATTAGATATTAAATGTTAATACTACATGTTACTTTCTGCATAGCTACATAGGATTCTAAAGTGTTCCCCTTTCCCCTTTATATAAAACTGTTTAAAGAAAAGCACTTACAAAAGCAGGTCGGAATAGCCATCCATGAGTAGTTTCCGCAGAGTTGGTCGATTTTTCTTGAAATCCACTATCTACAAGAGAACGTAGGTTAGACATTGTTAGACTTGAATTAATGTTAGTCTTGATTTAAAAAAAATAAAATAAATAATACACACCACCACAATTAAGAAGTAAATAAATCCAAGTTCTATAATGACAGAACCAGCAAGCAGAAGCTAGATTGTTAAATAAAGAAATAAACAAACACATAAATACATAATAAATAAATGAAATTCAAGCTTGTTTTATTAGGATATTTAATATTGTGCACTACTATTTATCTGTTATTAATATAGTACTTTGAATTAATATGACTGATAAATTGTATGTATATAATATGGTTAATTGATTTATATTATATATTTTTTGGGGGGGGGGTCTACTGCAACTTACTGTTTCATTTTCATGGTAGTAAGAAACAAGAGTAAAGGCGATGACATAAATGAAATAAAAAATAAACTTGATATAAAAAAAAAATTTGGCAAATCTGTTCCATTTGTCCTCCAACAGTTTATTAAGTGGCTCAATCTGGAGCATTTCCAGACGGTTCTGAAAGAAGATAGCACAGTTTAGGTGTTTACATATATTTACATTCAACAATTGCTAATTATCAGTCAGGAGAAACACATAATAAAAGGTAGACGGATATTTCACATATATAGGCTTCTATAGACTAAACTTCTCTTACAGGAATTTCTGTGCCATAAACTACTATCTCCAGGACAGAGTTTGGCTTGTAGGTGTCCACACCGTCCAGATCGTACAGAGATTCAGATACTGAGCCATACACCCACTCCGTGAACTTTCGGGATAGATGTCTGCACTCCTCTTGTTGGAATTTACGCTGCAGAATGTGTTGAAGTAGCTGGAGGAACCAAGAACATGCAGGGGTTTTTTTTCAGATTTATGCCAGCAGTTTAAAATGTAAAACCCGCAGTGTAGTCTTTATCGGGTACATCCTGTAAACCTGCCTATCTGTACAATATTTCTGTACAAGTGTCAAATCTTCTGCGGGTAATGTGCTAAATGCTAAAATGGAATCTATTAAAATTTGGATATCTGACTAAAACCACCAGCTTGATTATTTAGCATGTATAGTACTTTTTGATTACTGACACATTCTTACCCCAATCTTTCCTAATTTTGCAGCCAGCTTGATAGAAGTAAGACCCTGATTGTTCTCAATGTCCTCCAGCTTCGTCTCTTTGGGATTCATAGTAGCATCTTTGGTAAGAATGTAGTCGTACATGGAAATGATGAAGTCTGTATTTTCAGGGCTGTTGTCAGCCACCATCACAAGAGCGTGGAGAACCGTGTTGCCCAGAGTGTCAGTACGTCTCACGTCTGCTTTCTTCATCAGCAGATCCACTATGTCCTTCTGATTAGTACAGGCTGCCAGAGAAAGCGGAAGCTCCCCTGTGGTAAAGGGTTCGAAATTTATAAACCAACATTTAAAAACCATATTATTTATTTAACCTTCCCATCAACCATGCATGAAATAGAAAAATCACCTAGATCTTAATGTTGAGCAATTAAATTGTAAATTCTGAAAAAAAAAACATAATTCGAAGATCCTGTGTTCAATTCTTGAGCCAGCCAAGCTGCCACTGCGGAGCAAAGCCTTTAACCCTTAACCGCTTATACGGAAGTCTGCTACAAGCCAGAATAGTAAATTTGAATATTTGTTTATCACTTACCAAAATAGAAACATTTTTCACCATGTGGCTGGAAGAACGTCCCACGGGCTCTTGCATGGACATCAGCGCCTTTCTGAATCAGCACCTCAACAAAGTGATTGCTTCTCCTTTCAATAGCTATATGAAGAGCTGTCTGTCCTGCAACGATCCCACAAAAACAATAAAGTAGCTATAAAACAATCACACACGATTTAATCTGATGTTAAATCAAATATCTTCTTCTCCCAGCACATGTTTAGTCAGTCACCACAAACATCTGCTCATATCACTATCAGGATTCCACAGAGCCCTGATTTAACCACCAAAATCTATTAGCATGTATTGGAAAGATTAGGTGACTATAATAGAGCAATTGTTGCGACACTAATGCTTGCTAATGCATTTATAGCACAAAGAAAAAGGTAGTACATGTTTAGGAACAAATGCCTTTTAGATACATTGTAAGTAAAGCTATCAGTAAGTATTTAGGCATAAATACTTATTTATTATTACTAGTATTGATTAACTCTAATGCTATGATAAAACAAGCCATCTATTCCGCTTTTCATTTTTATATTATATTTCTATTTATATTCTTACATGTTAGGAAATATAAATATTTTAAATTAATTCAGTAGTTTATGTTTATAAATGAACAATGTTTTAAATGCTCACACCTTTGTAGGATTTATCTGTGCGTGCGATGTTTACTAGCTCATTAACCTCATTGTTTTTCTCTGCAATGCTCAGAAAGTACTCTATTGTTTGGATATTTTCTCTATTTTTCCGATTTAGCAGAGCCTTCATCAGGACTGACTGCCCATTAGGCAAATCTGTAGAACATAAGAATTAATAATTGATAATAGGCTTAGGAGTCTGTATACGGAAAAATGGGAAAATGTATAGAAAGTGTTTACAATCTGTGCTTGTCAGAGTCTTGTTCATTTTATTCAGATACCCCTCCAGGCCATCCAGCTCCGTGACGTCACCGCTGGCCACGGAATCAAAAAGCGTCTTCGTGTCAAATCTCTTACACTGATTTGATTCCTCGTTTAACCCTAGCATTTTGCTGCAAAAAGAACAAACGGACATTTTATGCCCTATTTACATTTTGTAATAAAGGTATTTTTGAGCCACATTGCTTCAGATTTTCCACTGATATTTTGATTGATTGATTGATTGATTGATTGATCAGCGCATTCTATTAAAATCAAACTGCACTGAAATAACTGTGGAAAATATATGTTTATTGAAAGCTGTTAGGTGAGTCAGGAGAACAGGTTGATCAGATATTCAGTATTTCCGCACTTGGTGTATTTTCCCCAAACTTACTTAACAGCGGTTGGGTTGATTTGAATTTTGCACTGAACAGGACCATAGTCTTCACTGAAGGAGGTGTCCATTGGTACATTTTTAACTTTTTGTCTCAATTTGTCCTTTTCTCTTTCCGCATCCGTCCTGTCATTTTTCTCCAATTTAAAGGACGACATTCTTTCCAACTTGTTGATCCTCTTCGGTGTCACAGATTTGAGAAACGAGTGAGGAAACTTGAAATTTAGAAATGTATTTAGTTAGAAAGTACATACTAGGTAATATTTACTTCTTTATTGACTGTCATTACATTAAATGAAGTCATATATCAAATAATGTACAGCAAGATCAGATTAGATTAGATTAGATTAGATTAGATTAGATTAGATTAGATTAGATTAGATTAGATTAGAGTAGATTAGATTAGATTAGAGTAGATTGGATTAGATTAGATTAGATTAAATTTAATTAGAGTAGAGTAGAGTAGAGTAGAGTAGAGTAGAGTAGAGTAGAGTGAAGTAGATTAAAGTAGAGCAGAGTAGATTAAATTAGAGTAGATATGTTTAGAGTAGAGTAAATCAGATTAGATTAAAGTAGAGTGGATAAGATTAGAGTAGTATAGATTAAAATAGAGTAGAGTAGAGTAGAGTAGAGTAGAGTAGAGTAGAGTAGAGTAGAGTGGAGTAGAGTAGAGTAGAGTAGAGTAGAGTGGAGTAGAGTGGAGTAGAGTAGAGTGGAGTGAAGTAGATTAAAGTAGAGCAGAGTAGATTAAATTAAAGTAGAGTAGATTAGATTAGAGTAAATTACATTAGATTAAAGGAGAGTAAAGTAAAGTAGAGTAGCGTAAATTAAATTAGATTTTAGTAGAGTAGATTACATTAAAGTAGAGTATCTGCACTATAGAAGGATTTGACTGTGTGTCTCTTTAAAGTTGTCAGTTTAAAGCTGGTCTGATATGAACTGTTTAGTAATACTAATGCTCCTATTAATAATATCAATAATAATCAGAAACATAAATAAGTAGTTAGTTACTATTAGATATATTATTTATTTATTAGATACTTAGTATGAACAGCAAGAATAAAAGTAGGTCTGGTACATACCGGTCATTCAAGCACCTTTCACTATAACAGCGTTTGTGTAGAAGCAGAAGCTCAGACGTTCAAACAAAAAAAAAAACAGTTTCTAAAATTAAAAGCCCCTTTCAAGGAAGTGATTACTTGCAAGTAATGAGAAACACAGATACATAACCGGATAGGGGGAGGTGGGTGTTATGTCACGTCTTAGTTTTGTTATCTGAAACATAAAATCTCATGCATTTTCATGTAAATGTTCCTAATTTGTGTGATTTAGCAATACATACTCAGGTTAAAATGTGGGATTTTTTGGCTATGTCATAACAAAAGCAACCCTAAGTTACTGAACACAAAACATACTAAAAGAGGATTTAAAGCTTTTTGGAATCTTAACATGTGGTAATTTTTCATTTCCTGTTACACAAGTTCACAGCTGCAAAAAAAAGCTGTTTGCCTGCAGATGTGGTTTCTTTTAACACATATATATATATAAAAAGTCAACTTACACACTTATAGCTTTTACGGGTAATTTTCATCAAATAAAATAATAAGCAAAACCAAACAAATGATCTGATCTACAAGCGGCAACAATTTTATTAGGGAATTAGGTAATAAATTAGCATAATAAAAAAAAAGAAATGATTATATTAATAATGTATTAATAATTAACGAGCACCACTATAATAATTAAAGTTCTAATGATTATATAACATCAAAAAGATGTACAAATTGTTAAAATCCCTCCATTTAATTAATAATTAAATTATTTATACAGCATAAACAGAATAGACTGACATGAACAGGTTATGGTGGATCCAAAAGTAATTAATTTTAAGGTCACATAATATTTCCATTTCTTAATTTAAGAAAAGCACCAGAAGCCGACAAGACTGTAAATTAAACATCTTTTAAGGTGAAGTTTGTTTTTAGTTGTTTTTATTGCTGTGGTTGACCAACTTGTCATTAAAAACCATCGCCACACCGACTGCTGAGTCTACGTCCCTGTTATAGACAACAGGAAAAGAAAAAGTCCGCTCTACTTCCTGTCTCAAGGCTGCATTTCGAGACAAGGAGCTCCCACTACCAAGAATCCGTTTCACCCCCGCAGCCAACAGCACATGAGGGGGCATCATAGAGGCTAGGTTAGCGACGATCCCTGCGCAAATGGCACGTGTCACGTGAGCCAGTGAGAGGTTGGTTGGAGAGATTTGGGACACTATAGCGAGGCTGCTGGGGTCGTGCCGTTCTCCTAGAAGGGTCGGGGTCACGCAGAGGTCAGTGCTGGGTTGGGTGAGGGCACAATCGATCAGCTTGGAGTACACTTCTGAGTCACTGACCTCCAATCCTGGGCAATGAAGAAGAATAGACACAGCACAGTGATGCATCGGGTGGTACCAATCTTGCATTTTGTCAATAATGTGATAAAATGATTGTATTAGATACAATTAATCGTGTAGTTACCAAATTCCTTCATCCAAGAAGTCAACATTCCTACAAACGTTGCCAAAACATTGCCTCCATTAAGTGCTGCAGCCACGGCCAGGTATGTGTTGTTGAAGTAGGGAAAGTTAACGATAGGGGACAGAGCATCCGGGACACTCGCAGGTGTAAAATCAGCAGGCATGGAGAACGTCAGCTGTGCCGAAGTGCTTATGTTCAGGACTGCATAAGACATGAAGTGAGCACGCGTGTGACAAAATATAAACAGTCTATCTGTCCATCTGCCTGTCTATCTGTCCATCTGCCCTGCTCATCTGTCCATCTGCCTGTCTATCTGTCTGTCTGTCTGTCTGTCTGGTGTCTGTGTATATGTTTGTTTATATTTATTTGTCTGTTTGTCTATCTATCTATCTATCTATCTATCTGTCTGTCTGTATTTATTTGTCTATCTATCTATCTGTCTGTCTGTCTGTCTGTCTGTCTGTCTGTCTGTCTGTCATGGTGTCTGTGTATATGTTTGTCTATCTATCTATCTATCTATCTATCTATCTATCTATCTGTCTGTCTGGTGTCTGTGTATATGTTTGTGTCTGTATTTATTTGTCTGTTTGTCTATCTATCTATCTATCTATCTGTCTGTCTGTCTGTCTGTCGGTCTGTCTGTCTGTCTGTCTGTCTGTCTGTCTGTCTGTCATCTATCTATCTATCTATCTATCTATCTTCTGTCTGTCTGTCTGTCTGTCTATTTATTTATCTATCTGTCCTGTGAAATGCTGGCTGTGCATCAAGAAAAAAAACTAGAACCAATTCATTAGTTTTAAAGTCGTTACCTAATTACATTTTACTGGAACTTCCATTTACAATAAGTTCACATTTAACTGAAAAAAAGTGTCACTTCACCAGAAAACAAAACCGTCATAATTCTCTACTTCCCTCATTGAAGTCATATAATATCTATAAATGTGACAATAGTGCTTATGAGGACTGGATTTTTTTACAGTGATGTCAATTTTACAGTATAGTGATGGATCTACCTTCTGTTTTTGTAGAACCATTGACTTTTTGGTCCATAAAAATGGACCTGTACATGTCAGTCCGACGTCCTTTTGGTTAATAAAAGCTGCTACAGAGTCCAGACCCTTTTTCTGTCATTCTACAAAACTATCTGAGACGCATCATCAAGTATACCTGCATCAGTCTGATTCGTCATACAGGAGTACACACTGCACTGAAAGTCTCCCAGCGCTGCTCCTACGGGTGTGTTAGCGGGAATCCCGTGCCATTCAGAGCAGGTGTGTCCAGCTAGAGACCCAGAATCCACCAGCACGGGCAGCAAGTGTAGCGGGAAACCAGCACCTTTCAGGCTAACAATAAAACATACTGATCATTTCAGTAAATGCAAAAATCAGGGGCATGTTTTCATATAATATCTGTCATATTCATATAATAATGACTGTATAGAATTAATTTACTTTTGCGTGTACGTGTAACATATATAACGTACTAAGTTGCTTTTTAACTGTCAGCATCATAAAATAACAAAAACAATAAAAAAATAATGAATAAATGTGTGAAACAAATAAAGAATAAAGGCAGATCTATTGTACAACACTATGCACCTGTCCCAACACCCAATTACGCCCTAAAGTCTTCTACGAAGTGTGCAATTGTGGAACTTTTAGTTCCTAATGAGGACATGAAGTTAGTGGGTGTGAGTGAAGAGGATGTAGAGAATAGGATTAGGTGGAGACAGATGATTCGCTGTGGCGACCCCTAAAAGGGAACAGCCGAGAGGAGAAAAAGAAGAGTCTCAGCTATGGATATGACAGCCGTGAACCCTCTGAATACATGCTATCTACAACTAGTTTATATAGCACGCAAAACTGTAAACAATTTCACTATAACTGGTTAGATTTTGTTTGACACTGAACAAAAACTGTGATTGGTTGCTTTACATGTCAGTCGGATGTCCTTTTGGAGAAGAAAAGCTGCTAGCAGACCTTCTGTTGATAGTTTGAAAGTCAGTGTCACTGATATGTTGCTATACTGTCTCATTGATCATTGATCATTTCCCTGTAACAGCAGTTCCTTTCTTTTCAACACTATTGCACACATCCATCCCATAATAACATCATGACTTAAATAGCATTATAACTGTACGATATACCCACATCTCTGTATTCCACTGGTTGGTAGTGGTATTGAAGTAGCCCCAGCTAGCAGCGTTCTGCGCACTCATGATGCAGCCCTCCAAACCACACAACATGGACACTACATAATCCTGGATGGTTCCTGATGCAGTGAAGTTTGTAAGAAATTCAGGACTGTAGAGAGAAAATGGTAGTCAGAATGCTGATCCTGGATACTTTCTACTATATCATCCCCTAGTTTATCCTACACAGGGGGGCTCGAGGAGACTATCCTGGGGGATCTTGGACACAAAGCGGTGGACACTACAATAGAAGAGATGCCAATTAGAATCCAATGAATGTCTTTGGACCATCTGCAGAGGAGTAAAGGCAAGTCTGTCAACTTTCACGTCACCCCTAATACCACCTCATCCTGAAGACACAGTCTGCCCAATCATTTCCCGCGGAAGCTCTACGGCTTGTCTAGTTTTAGAAACTTTTCTATAGATCTATATGTTGAATTATTATCTGATGTTTTGATCTTTTAATTGATTAAGTAAACTTTTAAAATGTTAATTAATATATTGTCAAATATTGCCTACTTTTACATTTACAGCTTTTGGCATTTGTCCTTATCCAGAGCGGCTTACATTTATCGCTTTTATACAACGGAGCAATTGGGGTTTAAGGGCCTTGCTCAGGGGTCCAACAGTGGCAACTTGGTGGTGCTGAGAAACGAACCCCATTAAAAAGCAAATCAGAAAAAAAATGTGGCATTAGCAAATTCATGATAACAGAAATTTGGAAACGACTAATAACATAAAAATGTTCTGACCTGTGTCTGATGTACCAAAGGATAGAGGCACAGCCATAGCCGGTGGCCACATTTAGGTGTGACTCAGGTTTGGGCAATGATGACAGGAAATCAGGAGTGCAGCGGCCATCCTGCCATGTGATCAACCGACTCACATCCTGAGGTCTGAACGTGTGACTTCCACAGTTACTGTACCAATCACAAGCTGAGACAGAAACAGAAGACAATATGAGGAATTTGAGATTAAGACTGGACGATGGAGGAAAAAGTCAAGTTCAGCTACGGAAAAACATTAAAAGTTTCGCGCACACTGGTTAGAAATGCAGGTGTGTATTAACACAGTTAGATTAGAACTAATACATATTAAAAATTTTGATAAGACTCTTACTTAGGCCATGGGTTCCCAACCTTTATTCCTCTCTCTAAATCTTAAAACAGATAAAGCTTTCTATTCAGATATTACACAAACTTTTATATGTACACTATACGGAGGAAATGATTAGGACATATGAGCATCAAATCCTTAATTAGATTAATACAGATACTGTACAAAAAGTGACTTGTAACTTATACAGTACTGTAGAAATGTGTATGAAAGGCCTTTAATTACTATTGCAAAGATTGATTGATTGATTGATTGATTGATTGATTATTGCACTTAAAGAAATCGCACAATGAAAATGTCGCAGCATTTAAAGAGATAAATTGTAAAGTTTAATTGCTCTAGGAATGAAGGATCTCCTAAAGCGTTCAGTGCAACACCTGGCGAAGAACATTGAACATTATATTCCAGATTCAGTCTCACTTTTACCTCTATAACATTACATTTACAATATTTGGCAGATGCCCTTATCTAGAGTGACTAGATTGGGAAAATAGGGGTTGAGGGCCTTGCTCAAGGGCCCACAATGGTGGATTGGTGGTGCTGGGAATCAAACCCAGGTCTTCCTGGCATTAGTCCAACACCTTAACCACTAAGCCACCACTTCCTCTCTATAATAAATTCTTAAGTGTGGCTGTACAAATTTGTTTATTCAGCCACAAATGTGTTATTAAGATGAGGCACTAATGTTGGGTGAGGCGGTGTGGGGTGCAAAAGATTCTTAATTCATCCCATGGTGTTCAGCTGGGGGTAAGTCAGAGTCATAAATCTTCTTAAAGTCATAACCTTATTATTTTTATTTTTTTTTTAGAATCCTGGCTTCGGGGTAGGGTTATTAGATTAATGTGCACCTGTGTTAGGTTTCCAGAACAGAACCCCATGCATCTGTCCTGACACCCCAATGCATATGACGTCATGCAGTTTTTCTTTAGGGAGAACACACATGCACTGGTCAAGAGTAGCGATGATCCGTACTGGGTCTTGCTCCCTAACCTGAATATCAAAAATCAGGTTATTGAAAAAACATGTCACTGTCATGTCACAAGGTGTTATTCTGACGCCATCAAACTTACATGTTCACGCGCGCCGTCGATGACGTCAGAGTTGGTCTTTAAACTGCAGCTGTCTGTTACGATCTTTGATCGGGTGTCAAACAACACAACTTTAATTGATGTGGTTCCTAAATCAATGCCCAGAACATACTTAGCTGGTGATGCAGGTGATGCAGGTGATGCGGTCATGATGTTTAATATGACTTTTAATAGAATGTAGAAGCTGTAACTTTGTCTACAGTGCTAAAGTAGGAAAAGAAGAAATTTGCGTTGAATAGGTTTGATCCTCTGTGGACACCGTAGTTACAGGTCAAACGTAGCGCAGATTAAGATTTTAAGTAAATAATTAAAAAAAAATTACTTTATATCCGATAAAAAATGTATATAAATATTACATAATTTGTAAAAAAAAAAATAAATAAATTTTTTTGTATAAAATTATATTTTCGTTTTAAGCCTAAGCACTGCTCGTTCAACACATAGTGTCCTAGGTAGGGTGTATAGGAGCTGTTATAAAGCGCCCTCGATAGGGCACTAGTAAAGAAAGTAGGAAGAAAATAGAATCAAACTACTGAAGGTGTTTGTTCCTTTGGTGTCAACGCACTTATTTAATTTATTTAATTTTACGATTCTGTTATTTTAAGCATACTCCAGGGTTCATTGCGAAAAAACAAGATAGTTTTAAAGCATTAACTACTAGAAATAGGTACAGGGCAGTATAATATAAACGATATATCGAAATGCGGAAATAATAATTAAGAGAGGATTTATTTATAGGCTTAACTTTTAAGAAGGACTGGACTGGAAAAGCGAATCTGGATTGAAGTGACATGGTAACGGTCTACAGGTGGCGGTAATGCAACTGTGTGGATGCCATTAACTGCTATAAAACACAATAGAAGAAGAAAAAAAACATGGCTGCCGATGAATGATCAGGGTAGCTTTTTAGTCGTACGTTTTTTGTAACAAAAATACAGATTTTCTTTAGCAATAATTATGTTTAAACGCTTTTTATATTGTAATAAATAGATTACGTGCTTATGTACAAGTTAATATAAGTGAAGCATTTTATTATTATTTATTTACGCGTGAATCTTAATCCCAACGGTAAGCTAATCATCAGGAGTTTAAACGGAAGCTGTGTATAATAATGAATATGAATGAATGGGATGTAGTCACGTGGTGTTTTAAATCTTATAAATAATATTGGTGTGTTTTTAGTGATTCTGACGGAATGGCGGCGATCGCAGCTAAACGCGAAGGCCCGCAGTTTATCAGCGAGGTTGCGGTGAGGGGAAACGCTGGGGTGCTGGAGTACTGCCGCACTTCCGTTTCCGCTCTTTCCGGGGCCACCGCAGGCATCCTGGGCCTTACAGGCTTGTATGGCTTTATCTTCTACTTCCTCGCGTCGTTTTTGTTATCTGTGCTGCTCATTCTCAAAGCCGGTCGGCGATGGAACAAGTGCTTTAAATCCAGACGTCTGCTCTTTACTGGAGGTCTCGTCGGCGGCTTGTTCACCTACGTGCTCTTCTGGACTTTCCTGTACGGGATGGTGCATGTGTACTGAAAAGCAACTCTACTCCAGATGTTCATTAGTGCATAGGTTCTATCTCTGCAAGGGCAGATTTCTAGTTGTTAATTTCTAGGCATGATGATGTAATTCCAATGGTTTTTTTTGTTTTTTTGGTATCTGATTGCACTGGACTAAAATCCCATCTGATTTCAACTCCTTCAAGGTTAAAGCCATTAAGATACAGCCGTTTTTTTTTTTCATGCATCTGTATCCTTGATCGGGGTTGCAGTGGATCCTGGGAATCCACCTAAGAGAAGACATAACATTTACAACAAGAGGCAATGTCTTTAATCAGTCCACCTCCTGAAATGTTATTAAAAGGTTGAAGAAAAGTAAAGAACCGAAAGAAACCCCACACAAGAAACCATGTCAAACTGTATATACACACACACACACAGAAAACTCAGCCCAGGATTGAACCAAGGAGTTAAAAAACTGTGATACTATATGATGTCCCACCTTGATATGTGATGTCTATCACAATTCTGATTAAAGGTTAAAAGTATAAGCAGCACTGAATAACACCCAAAAGATGAAAATAAAAGGGCTTCTGAATTATTCTGTGGTGAGGAACACATAACGGTGCACCCATTTTCGCTAATATTATCTTTAACAAAGAATTAACAGAAATAAATGAAACTACTGTTGAAAAATAGACAAAACTATTTAGAAAGGAAAAATGCTGATGTGTTGTTTTATCTTAGTTTAAATTTAATCTTAGTCATAGTATTTATTTCCTAAACAGAAATTAAGAGTCTCAAAAGAGAAAACAAAAAAAATGACACTTTTTTTTGGATGATGTAACACCTCACTTGCGTTTCATTGTATGTGGATATTTTTGCGGTTTTCTCTAAACGAATAAATCACTCGTATGATTGAAGTATGATTTTTTTTATTTATCTTTGCAAACCCTTTTTACATTCATAGGCATGCATGCATTACTTTTCTGTAATAAGCAGCCTGTGTACAAAAATTACTCAAAACACAAGAAATCAATGTAAAAATAATCAAAACTGTTTGTCTGTACCGTCGTCCTCCAGCATTTCATTCTTTAACTTACCATTTATGACATTTGGCAGACGCCCTTATTCAGAGCGACTTACATTAATCTCATTTACACAACTGAGCAATTGGGGGGGCCTTGCTCAGGGGCCCAACAGTGGTGGCTTGGCAAGGCATCGAACCCACAATCTTTAGGTTGGTAGTCCAACACCTTAACCATGAGCCACCACTTCCCATTTTCATTAATGATTATGGTGTTACACTGCTAATTGTTAGATTATGGTGTTACACTGCTAATTGTTAGATCATGGTTCGATTATCAGCACTACCAATTTGCCACTGTTGAGCAAAACCCCCTAACCTTGAAATGCTCAGTTTAAGATAAGTCGCTCTGGATAAAAGAGTCTGGCAAACGCTGTAAATGTAAGCAGATAGACCATTCAGTAAGGCTGGGGGGATTCACAGGGGGTTATTGGAGTTCTCCTTTATCTAGAACCTTTTCAAGCACCTGTATATTCTTTTAGTTTTATTCACGTATTTATTACAAACTAAATTCTTTATAAAGCAGGTAACAGGTTTCATTTTGACCCTTTAGATTGTATTAACAGAAATTTTTCACAGAATTGTTCAAATTTGGCACAGCATGGAATATATTTCTATGTGAATAAATACTGTCTTCTTCATTTCTCCTTCACAGTATACAGTTGTTCTCTCCTCAAGCTTTTTTTTCCCCCTTTTATCCTCTATGTCATTTATCTGGACTGTGTGGCGTCTCGGATGAGGAGGCCTGAGCCCCATGCTTTCTGTCAGGACTGCGGTGAGATCTGGATGTTGTCGTTTTAACATGTTTATCTTCATGCCTGCGATGGTGATGTTTGTGTTTTCTGGGACTGCGAGACTGTGAGGACGACAGCAGCTGGTTCTCCACGTCCAGTTTGTCTTCCTTCTTGTGACCATGCTGTCGGTGTCCTCTGTGCCTTGCCTCTCTGGACCTTCCTTTAGGTTTTCTACAGGCAGATTAAAATATCGGATGCTATTTATCCTAAATTCATCACCAAAAAAAATCTAGGCAATCAACATCCTTACTCAGCTACAGTCTCAAACTTCCTCTGTCTGTAGAATGAGCTCCCAGTCATCAAATAGACGAGAAGCATGTCACAACAGAACACCCCCTGTGCAAATACAAGAAAACTACAGGTTATAATGGAGCCTTTCAGGATTTTTTTTGAGATTGTTGAGGCTTAAAAACATTTGCTATTGCAACTTCCAGAGTTTACTTTTATTGTTTATTGCAAGCACAGAATTCTGCTTTAAAACCTCCACTAATAAACTGACAGAATGTATTTAATGACTTGCTATGATTGCTGAACTCCTATAAATAAATAAAAAAAGTCTTTTGGTAAGTGCACGCTGTGATGACATCACCCGACATCTTCCTGCATTTCTGAGAGAGAAAATCAATCAATAAATCAATATTTTATACAACAAATTACTATAAATTTATTAGATTTTTTTTTTTAAGGTTTAAAAACTAGACACTGCCACATGTTTTTTATTGTTGATTAACGGAACCAGTGGGGTAAAAGAAATTCGAAAGACTAATAATAAGTGGATAAATAAGTACTTTTATTAATTGATTAATTGACTAATAAATACCCACAATGTCTTTGGAACAAGTATAAAATTATCCCTCTGGATGAATAAATATATGCAGTTGATTTACTCGGCATGTATATATTTTCTTGTTTGTTTGTGTATCTAGATATTACTGTTATTATTTATTAATTTTGGTTATTTAGGTTTCTTCTTCTTTTTTCTTTTATGCTTAATCAGGACTGAGTAGGATGGGCTATTTGCATAAATGTGTGTGTTGTGATCTCTACTGGTGTCTATTATCTGTCATTAGGCGAAAGGTAGGGGTTACATGCTGGACAGGTCACACCAGGCCGTTGCAGGGCCACATAGAAGATGTTTTTAGACTGGAGTACCTGCAGTAAACCTATGCAAGCACAGGGAAGAACATGAAAACCCTAGACATTCCCTGCAGGGGATACCAACCTGGGACCTTCATGCTGTGAGGCAACAGTGCTAATAACTATTCGATTAATACTAAAGGTTTATTACTGGTAATTATTTGTTATTGTTAATTCTACTGTTGAGTGGAAACAGAATTAAATCAAAAATTTCAATATATATTCCAAAATACCATTCATTATCTAGCCAATTATAGACAAGTATTACATTTGTTGTATACCAAATATGTCCAAAGTTGTGTGGTGTAAACCTGATCCTCACACCAATGGTGGTGTAAACGGCTCTTTCATGAACATCTGGAGTTTACAAAATTCCTTTGTATAATCTAGAACTACAATTTTTTTTTTTTTACTGGAACTAAAGGGCTCAAACGCGCAATGCATGAAAAAGTTACACGAAGAAAAGATTTGTGATGGTTGCAGTCAAAAAAACTCTGCTCTGCTGCCTACCAAACATCAGGACCCGATCTAAATAATCCCTACAGACGCCACACGCCAATATCAAGTCAACTACGCAAGAGTGGAGCTTAAATGAAGGATTAGTAAAAAGCATCAGGTGTCCATAAACTTTTGGTCATATATTGTGATTCTTCTTCAGCTTTAACTCAGATGACCATCGTCTATGTACTTATAGCACTTGTAACCCTTTCTGTTCCTTTTTACAACTATCCTACATTTATGGCACTTGTATTATTAATCTATTATAGTTCATTTATATATCTAAGCAATTGGGGGGTTAAGGGCCTTGCTCAGGGGCCCAGCAGTTGTAACTTGATAGAACTGGAAATCAAACCCGAATCTTTCAATTACCAGGCCAACACCTTAACCAGTAGACTACCACTTTTCCTGTAATAAATCACAGGAGGTCATACTTACAATACCCATTACAGCAACTCCGGACCCAGTGTTCACCACCGTGGGGACGATACTGAATTTCCCTGCCTGGAAACCAGAAGTATAACACTTAGGAGTTGCTTTAAAAAAAAAAAAATTTTTTAAATGTTATATTATGGTAGCATGAATGGTGTTAAATCTTACCTCCCCGCTGACCATGATATCGAATCGAATGCCGTACACTTTAAACAGTGAGCGATAAGTCTTCCCATTCGCGTCTCTGTAATAACGAGCAAACCTGCAAGCCGAGTCAGGAAATGAATTAAACCAGGACCAGTACTGTGATGAGTATCAAAGACAAAGGATTGTAATATTTTCACACATTTTGTCATTTTGGTTTTGTGGTCTGCAAATGCGAGACAGATTTTTAAATAATTTCTTTAAAAACTTTACATAATTTAAAATAATATAAAGGAAAAAATTAAATAGATTAGAGGTTAAGGTGTTGGGCTGCTAACTGGACGATTGTGGGTTCGATCACCTATGCTGGGCCCCTAGGCATGGCTCTTAACCCCTTATTACTCAGATGTATAAATACAACAAATGTAAGTTAAGTAGGTTAAGGGTGTCGACCAAATAAAGATGGGGGAAATGGTAGCACGATGGCTAAGATGTTGGACTGCTAGTTGGAAGATCAGGGTTCAAATCCCAGCACGACTAAGTTACTACTGTTGGGCCCCTGAACAAGGCCCTTAACCCTCAATTGCTTAGTTAAGTATATAAAAGAGCTAAATGTAAGTCACATCTTCTTGTAAATACAGTAATCTAATCTAATCTATACATATCCATCCCATATACATGTGTATATACATTTTCTAGTGTGTGTGTATATATATTATAGTCATATTTTATACTTTTTATGCCTCTATACTTATTCATTTTTTTTTCAGTTATATTTTATTTATTTTTCACTTTTACTTTCATGTTTACATGTCGGACAGTTGTGGAAAGCATGTTTAAATCTGAATTTAAAAATAGGGCAGCGCGGTGGTTTAGCGTTTAGCACTGTTGCCTCACAGCACTTAGGACCCGGGTTCGGGTTCCCGGGCAGGGATCTTTCTATGTGGAATTTGCATGTTCTCTGTGGGTTTACTCCGGGTTCTCTGGTTTCCTCCCACAGTCCAAAAACATGGATGTTATGTTGATTGGTGATTCTAAATTGCCCATAGGGGTAAGTGTGTGTGGCCTTATGATGGACTGATGACCCAGGGAGTCCCCCTCCTGCCTTTCACCCTTACAGAGGCGACTGAGATAGACTCCAGCAGATCCCCGATTTAGGGTAAAAGGCGGGTACAGAGGATAAATAAATGAAGGTGTAATAAATGTGAGCTAATATAGATTTATACAAGTAAGTCAAACGCCGTTAAAATGTTTCTGTCGCTGTTTTTAAAGGGAAACAACATTTTAAAAAAGCTGTTGAATATTTCTAAGGTTTACAGCTTGAAATCCTATAAATGTTCCAGCTACGCTTCTTTCATCAGCGTTTTTGTGTCTGTTTTCATATTTCATGTTTTATTTTTCACAACTGCAAGTTTCAATTTACATCTTTAAAAAGTTCTTCCCGCTGTTAAACATCGAGTTTCCGCTTTAATGTTATATTAATGATTGCGATTTTGTTAGATTGTTACAACAAATGTGTGTATCACAACCAAAAGTGCAAATCGTAGCTTAATTAAAGCTAATCAGAAGGTCGTGAGTTTAAATCCCAGGATCACCAAGTTGCTAATTCTAGGCCCTTAAGCATGGCCCTTGACCCTTTAACTGCTCTAAATGCAGTGATTCTGCCAGCATTATTTAAATTAAATGTGATGATTTACAAAACAGGAAATTAACTCCAAAAAAACTCATAATTAGGTATTAAAGATAAGATAAAACTGTATAATGAACACACCGGAAGTTATAGCCGTTCAATTCTGAGCCATTTGAGAAGTCCAGATGAGTGAAGCTGTACTCAGGGGTGCATTCAGAGGTATCCAAATTACAGTTCCACTCAATCCCCACGCCAACAGATCCACCCTGTGTGTGTAAAAGTAAGTCATATAATCGTGGTTCCGTGTGTATAGTTTTTCATTTTTTGTCATGCATATAAGTGTCCAAACCTTAAACATCTCCATCTTTTACATTTATACTACAGCCAATACCCCAGAATGTGTACAACATTGAATCAAATCTGATTGGTCGAAAGATAATAATAGTTTTTGGTAATAATTTTATAATAAACAACTTTATTTTCTATAGCGCCTTTAAAAGTAGGATCTCAAATTGCTTTACAAGATCAACATGCACCAAATGATTCCTGTACACATGACAATAAACTCTTGAATCTTGAATTTTAAATGTGTGTGTGTGTGTGTCCATTCATCTATTATTTGGCTTTTGATTCTACAATAAGTTGCAAGGAACCTAAAGCATATTCCAGGGGACAAAATAACAAAACATCACACACACATACATTTACACGATACAATTTAAAGATGCAAATCAACCCCCAGAAAAACCCCCTAGTTCCCAGAAAAAACCCACTGAAGCAAAGAGGGACATGCAGAGGGATGAGACAAATATAAAGAGGGAGGGAAGTGGTGGCTCATGGTTAAGGTGTTGGGTTACCAATCCGAAGATTGTCGATAAGGGCATCTGCCAAATGCTGTAAATGTAAATGTAATGATCTTATAATGAAATCCAGTAAATTAAAACTTGTTGAATCCGTTACACTTTAATCCAGAGGCATCAATGCTAATCAGTACTGAGCTCAGAGACATAAGGACAATAATGGACATTAGTGTCACTCACCTTGACAGCCATTTCTTGGAAGCTGTGACCAGTCCAGTTGACCAGATCTCCCAATCGGAACATGGGGCAATATGGATGATGGATTTTGTCGTAGTGGCACGACTTCAGATATGGAACATGGGGCAATATGGATGATGGATTTTGTCGTAGTGGCACGACTTCAGATATGTGTGATTGCTGGTAGGGAGAATGTTAGATCTGGAAGGAAGGAAGCGGAAGGAAGGAAGGAAGGAAGGAAGGAAGGAAGGTCGGAAGAAAAGGAAGGAAGGAAGGAAGGAAGGAAGCGGAAGGAAGGAAGGAAGGAAGGAAGCGGGAGAAAAGAAGGAAAAGGAAAAAAAGGAACTCCAGTTATGGCTTTTAGCAAGCTGAGGGAGGTCACACCACAGGCAAGCTGTCCCTGTGACCCCACTACAGCATGTGTGTGTGTGTGTGTGTGTGTGTGTGTGTGTGTGTGTGTGTGTGTATATAAATAGATGTTTTATGTGTGAGCTAATCTTAGGCCAAACATAGCCCCAAGGTTTGTCGTAACTACATATTCTCATCTTTGACACATCCCTATGATGCACATGATACAAACGAACTAAAAATCTGTTAAGTAAATAGACATATGTGTGTATTGTATGTGTGCATGTGTGTACTATATGTGTGTGTTGGTGGGCAAAAAGGTAGACATCATGTTCTTTTGAAAAATCTACCTTAATACTATATAACATGCAATATATTTACTTTAACGCTATTCATGTGAATCTGAGGAGTCATTTAACGAAGTCACTAGTGAAACACACAGAGAGAAATTACAGCATGACTCTTACTTGGAAAAGTGGAACTTGGGAAACCGAATGAAGTTTCTGATGTAGACGGTAAAGTTTTCCGCTTTTCCCAGCAGAGGCAACCTAAACATTAGACCAGCCATGACGTGTGTCTTTTTTTTTCTTATAGAAGCAGCAGCAGTGAGATAAATTAATGGTGTTAATGATATGACTGTGTAAGTAAAGGTGCTGTTTTCTTACTTCGGTAATGGCTTGTGCTCAACTGGACACCAGCCATAAATTTCACATGTGTCTGTCTCATTCATACACCGTCCTGTCTTTATGCCTGAGCCCAGACATAAAGCAAATCAAACACAAATGTTTGTTAACAAATCCCCTTCCCCATTTCATCACATTAAAAATCTGAATCTAAATAGTATTTAACTTGTACAATAAAATTCGTATATATACTGTTAATACGCAGCTGATTATATATCGATAACACGGTAAAGCAATTATTAAAAGCATTTAGCTAATTCAGCATAGACAATTTAAAAAATTATCATACATTTTATCAGTTATTTTAACTAGGGATGCACCGATACCATTTTTTAAACACAAGTACCGATATTTTTCACTGGTACTCGTTAATATCGATACCGATACCGATACGGGACGTGGCACTATTTGTATTGTCTTTTTCGGATTATCTGTTGCTATTTTCTCTCATCATCAAGTCGGTTGCCAAAAGTTAACATTACTGCTAGAGGCAAAAATTTCATTTTACTTAGCCAGGTTTTCTGTGTTTTCTCTTTTTGGTCCAGTCTGTTATAATTCTTCACATCCTGAGTCTCATTACACCAATGTATATATCTATAATTGCTTATTTAAAAGTTTATTTATATAATAAATCTATATAAGATAGGAACTTTTTTCTATGCCTTTACAATTGATTTGATTACATAGGTAACCAACGTAAGAGAAATCATGCTTCTTACCATGACCTGCTACAACAGACTCTCCCTCTGCGCAATCATCATCATGAGAACAGACACCATCAGGGACTTTTGGGCTCTGACGCATCAAAATAAACATGTAAATTACTGTGTTATTGACTTAAATTTTTTTTAATATCACTGTATTATTGATAGATTTTTTTTAAAATTTACATTCATAATATTCAGCCAGTGAGGACAGTGATGTCTTGACAAGTAAGAATAGTGTCAGTGGTGTCCATTTCAATAGTAAAATACATCTCAATACAGTGCTTGGAATATTTACCTCAGTGCAATAGCCCAGGCTTTGGTTTGGTGTCTCGAGGTAATTTGTTACAATGAAGAAGACATTATCCCCCTTTAAACAAATCCAAATTTTACAAGAATTGATTTTTATATTAAAAAAAACTGTAACATCATTTTTGAGACAATAAACGTTGTATGTATATATATGATTGAAATAATCAATTATAGATCAAACCTTAAAGTATGTGATTAAAATAGAAAAAAAAGAAAAAGGAGTAAATAAAAGAAATAAAAAAGAAAAAGGAGGAGAAGAAAACACCCTATACTTTCAGACCTATACGTATAAAGGAAACGTATAATCAATCGTTAGTCAATACTGGAAGTAAAATGTGATTAAGAAGTTAAAAGGAACAACATATAATAATAATAAGAAGAAGAAGAAGAAGAAGAAGAAGAAGAAAAATGTGATGATGATGAAGAAAAAAAAAGAAGGATACGTATTTCCATAATATTTTTACACCAAAATTTAAGTTTAAACATAAAAATATAAATGAATCATTGACTCTTTGTTCAAGCATAGTTTTCAGATGAAATTCTGTACTTCCTGTCTACTTGTGCCTGTTTTCCTGTTTGCTTTTTACTTTTGCATTTACAAGAAAAAAAAGTGCTACAAATGTAAGAGCAAAGATTTTACTTTCTTTTTTCGTTTCAGAGGGAAAAAAAGATGCAGAACTAAAAGCCACACCTGTGATCGAGCTCAGTAATGCAGACTTGCGAATTATATTCTCTTAAAAAAATGACAGGTTATTTCTGTTGGCGAATAAAAGCTGTTAACACTCGATATAAGATATAAGGATCACTTTTCTTTAATTTAGATAAAGATTGATTATCTCATTTCTAACTTTTCCTGAAAAATCTCCTTTAATGATTGCGAGCATTTAAATTCATGCAAATATCAAACATTTTTAATTACTTCCACCGTTTAACGCAAGCAGTACACCAACCTGAGAAGGTATGACATAATCCTCAGCACCCCATACATGAAGCCCAAGCTCTGTGGTATTAGTAAGAGTGACACCCTTAACCTTTGTGAACACTGAGCTCTGGACTGTCTCTTCTTTCTCTTGGTAGCCTTTCTTCCATATAAAGACCCACCTACGAACATAAGGATTGCGAATAAATTATTAGCAGTAAAAGCATGAACAATACACTGTCTATCAAAATGTTATTGCACAGTCTGCAGAAGACTGTGTGTTCCATCTCTGGCCAGCTGAGAAAATGGGTTGATGCCACCAGTGCCCACATTAAAATTAAAAAAGATATGCTTTTTTATGAATTTTTGCATATTCAGGAACTCATTTATTTTCTATACCTGCTTATTCCCTAATTTGGGGTCACAGGGATCTGCTGGAGCCCATCCCAGCTGCCTCTGCAGAGGCAAAGGGGTACAGGTTTCCAGTCCATCACAGGGCCACTTACTCATGGTTTTGGACTGTGAGAGGAAACTGGAGAACATGCAAACTCCACACAGAAAGACCCCTGGCTGAGAATTGAATCCAGGCCTCCTTGCTGTGAGGCAACAGTGCTAACCACTAAGCCACCGTGCTGCCCTTCAGAAACTCGTATAAATGGGAAATGTGTAATATTGAATATCCCAGACCATTAGGCAGAAATGTCAGTAAGAACTGGTGTGACATTGAATCCTGATAAGTCATTTATTCATCTTCTATACACGCTTATTCCCTAATTCTGAATCACGGTCGCCAGTCCATCTTTAGAATTTATCACCAGTCAACCTAAAATATGTGTTTTTGGACTGTGGGAGGAAACCATAGAACCCAGAAAACCCCCTGCCCAGGTATCGAACCAGGGACCTTCTTCCTGTGGGGCAACAGTGCTAACCACTAAGCCAGCATGCTGCCCCAATCCTGCTAATAATTTATTATTATTTTACCAAAAGTCCCAGAAAAAGATAACTTTAAAGTATAAATGATAGTTTGATATATTTGTGACATACAGTACAGGTTTTCCATCCAAAGAGTTAAAGGTATCGACTTTATATGCCCTGATTAATGTAATGTACCAATACATCATTTTTCTATGTAAATAAAGTACAGGTACAATTTGTTTCAATAAATTTATATTAGATTAGAATAGTTATATGGACTTCATCACAAATTTTAATGCCTAGTTACTTTTCACCCACTTTGTTTATCTCAGGCGTGATTGTCGGTTAAAAGTTAATACGTTTTTCTACATTATTGATTAAGTTTTAGACATTTATGTATATATATCATTTGGCCATTAAAACTGTCTGAATGATGGATCAATGTTTATGTCTAATATAAGTGACATTATTTAAGCAAGAAATAAATCATTTGGTCGTTAAAAACTGTCTGAATGATGGATCAACGCTTGTGTCTGACATAATTTACAGTATTCAAGCGAGAAATAAATAATTATAAAAGTATAATAAAGTTTAATAACATTGTATTATTTTTATTATTTAGACTTGCTATTGATACAAGTTGTTGTTGTTGATGATGATGATGATGCTGATGATTTATTATTTTATTTTTGTCTTCATTATATCTTCTCAAAAGATTAGAAAACCAATATAACAATAATTTATCAAGACACTCTACCAAAAGAATTTCTTACACTACAATTTTTTAAACTTCTTACGTTCTAGTACGCAACTAGATCACGTTGTATGCTTTTATCTATTCATTAGTTATATACTAACCCTTCTACCAGTTCATAAGAACTTTTTTACCGTAATAACCTTCAGAATAACACGGACTGCGTTAAATGCGCACATACCCGATTATGTATCCAATTACTGCGAGCTGAAAGAGTCTGAATAACACTCCGATCCTCTTGTTTTTTGCGACGAAGAATTTCTCCGTCTTATAGTCGACGAGTGAATAGAGAAATGGACCGCAGCCGGTTGCCATTGCCGGTGCCGGTAAGTCGGCTAATCTGCGTGCGCGTCAGCTGCTCTTAACCAAATGCGCCGTCAGTGCGCTACACGGACCAACCTCTCGTGTGACTTCGTGTCTGGTGTGTGTGTGTGTGTGTGTGTGTGTGTGTGTGTGTGTGTTGTTGTCTGTAAACTGAGAGCAGACACAGAAAGTAGGGGTGCTGAATAAACATTCCTTTAAGTGAACTTTATAATAGAAATATGTACTCACGCCCCTTTTTGGGGGGATTTAGACGGGTTTTCCCACCCCGGACACAAATAAACAGGTGAAAGACAATCCAATCGCCCAGCCCATATAAACAGAAATACTATAGTATTATAGAGTAACAACTATAGAATATGTAGTAACATTTCCCCTCGTGGTGTGGGATATATATATATATATATATATATGT
This sequence comes from Bagarius yarrelli, assembly GCA_005784505.1. Taxonomy (NCBI): domain Eukaryota; kingdom Metazoa; phylum Chordata; class Actinopteri; order Siluriformes; family Sisoridae; genus Bagarius; species Bagarius yarrelli. The sequence continues at coordinate 198,508 of VCAZ01000029.1, forward strand.
AATGTAATTTGTAAACATATATATAAACACACACACAAATATATATATTGTATATATATAACAATGTTATATTAACTAAATAAATTACTACCATAAAAACATTTTCTTCAACTATTAAATCCTGACAATAATTCATTCAATTATTTATAGTTTCCCCAGTTTTTATTTTCACCTTCTAAAAAGGAAAAGATAATCTTGAGGTATAAATAACAGATTGGTAGCTTGTGATATACAGGTTTCCCATCCGGAGTGTATTCTAGTTACAAAAATAGAGACTTTATCTACCCTAATGAATGCAACATACTAAGACATTGTTTTGGCCACAAACTGGTAACGTACTGGTTTAAAGTTCAACATAAGTTACTTTAGCAATTTAATGTAATATATCAGCTTCACCTTTAAATTGAAATAAATGACAATTTAAACATTAAAAGTGTATTTAAGCTTTCCCCTTTTAATTTTGTTAATCATTATTATATATCTTTACAATAATTTTTCAGTTTGACCTACCTTACTTTTTATACATCAATTTATATTCCTACATGTATAATTTATTGACCAATTGTACACTTAAGCCTATCTTTAATACAAAAAAAAAGCTATTTATTGTACTTATGTTTGTATATAAAATTGTTGAACTTAAAGCCTTAAAACATGGGTATTGCTCATCATTCACTTTTTGAAGATGGTTTCTAGTATAAAACAAGCAAATATAGCATTGTGAGTACTTGAGCAGATGGTTGATAAGCATGCTTCCCAGTCCAATGTCCAAAAACACATATGTTCAGTTGATTTAGAATGGCTTAAGTTAACAGTTCATTGTGTATGGCATGCTGTTGGTAATTTTACTTTTAAAGCTTGTAAAAGTACATTAAAATACTTCGAGCAAAGTTAGCTGGATTTAAAAGTGAACCCATTATGAGGAGCTCAATCTACACCCCCCACACCCATTTTGAGGCTTAAGCACAAGTGAACGATTTTAAGTCAACAATTTTAAAAAATGAGTTGTAAAAAGAGCAACAGACGAACCCAACCTTTTCAATGCAGGTCAATATTTTATTGGTCAATTACATAATCTTGCCTTTACACGAGCGTTAAATTAAAAAGGTGCATGTGAAGTAAAGACAACAAAAACTGCTGGGTGTATTTAATTTACAATATTTACTTTCCACCCCTCAGACGCAGCACCAGGTGGAGGGTGGACTCCTTCTGGATGTTGTAGTCAGACAGGGTACGACCATCTTCCAGCTGTTTGCCGGCAAAGATCAGCCTCTGCTGGTCTGGGGGAATGCCTTCTTTGTCCTGGATTTTGGCCTTGACATTCTCAATGGTGTCACTTGGCTCAACCTCAAGGGTGATGGTCTTGCCAGTCAGGGTCTTCACAAAGATCTGCATGCCACCCCTCAGACGCAGCACCAGGTGGAGGGTGGACTCCTTCTGGATGTTGTAGTCAGACAGGGTACGACCATCTTCCAGCTGTTTGCCGGCAAAGATCAGCCTCTGCTGGTCTGGGGGAATGCCTTCTTTGTCCTGGATTTTGGCCTTGACATTCTCAATGGTGTCACTTGGCTCAACCTCAAGGGTAATGGTCTTGCCAGTCAGGGTCTTCACAAAGATCTGCATGCCCACCCCTCAGACGCAGCACCAGGTGGAGGGTGGACCTCCTTCTGGATGTTGTAGTCAGACAGGGTACGACCATCTTCCAGCTGTTTGCCGGCAAAGATCAGCCTCTGCTGGTCTGGGGGAATGCCTTCTTTGTCCTGGATTTTGGCCTTGACATTCTCAATGGTGTCACTTGGCTCAACCTCAAGGGTGATGGTCTTGCCAGTCAGGGTCTTCACAAAGATCTGCATGCCACCCCTCAGACGCAGCACCAGGTGGAGGGTGGACTCCTTCTGGATGTTGTAGTCAGACAGGGTACGACCATCTTCCAGCTGTTTGCCGGCAAAGATCAGCCTCTGCTGGTCTGGGGGAATGCCTTCTTTGTCCTGGATTTTGGCCTTGACATTCTCAATGGTGTCACTTGGCTCAACCTCAAGGGTAATGGTCTTGCCAGTCAGGGTCTTCACGAAGATCTGCATGCCACCCCTCAGACGCAGCACCAGGTGGAGGGTGGACTCCTTCTGGATGTTGTAGTCAGACAGGGTACGACCATCTTCCAGCTGTTTGCCGGCAAAGATCAGCCTCTGCTGGTCTGGGGGAATGCCTTCTTTGTCCTGGATTTTGGCCTTGACATTCTCAATGGTGTCACTTGGCTCAACCTCGAGGGTGATGGTCTTGCCAGTCAGGGTCTTCACAAAGATCTGCATGCCACCCCTCAGACGCAGCACCAGGTGGAGGGTGGACTCCTTCTGGATGTTGTAGTCAGACAGGGTACGAGACCATCTTCCAGCTGTTTGCCGGCAAAGATCAGCCTCTGCTGGTCTGGGGGAATGCCTTCTTTGTCCTGGATTTTGGCCTTGACATTCTCAATGGTGTCACTTGGCTCAACCTCAAGGGTGATGGTCTTGCCAGTCAGGGTCTTCACAAAGATCTGCATGCCACCCCTCAGACGCAGCACCAGGTGGAGGGTGGACTCCTTCTGGATGTTGTAGTCAGACAGGGTACGACCATCTTCCAGCTGTTTGCCGGCAAAGATCAGCCTCTGCTGGTCTGGGGGAATGCCTTCTTTGTCCTGGATTTTGGCCTTGACATTCTCAATGGTGTCACTTGGCTCAACCTCAAGGGTGATGGTCTTGCCAGTCAGGGTCTTCACGAAGATCTGCATGCCACCCCTCAGACGCAGCACCAGGTGGAGGGTGGACTCCTTCTGGATGTTGTAGTCAGACAGGGTACGACCATCTTCCAGCTGTTTGCCGGCAAAGATCAGCCTCTGCTGGTCTGGGGGAATGCCTTCCTTGTCCTGGATTTTGGCCTTGACGTTCTCAATGGTGTCACTTGGCTCAACCTCGAGGGTGATGGTCTTGCCAGTCAGGGTCTTCACAAAGATCTGCATTTTAAATCTATATAGAAAAAGAAACACTTGGTAAATATAGCCATTTAAAAAAAATTCAAAACATAAATGAAATATATCTTGTATATTATCAAGTTCTAAAATATTAACATTGTAACCACTACATAAATAATTAAACGCTATTAAACCAATTACCCCCCCACACACACACACAAAGAGAAAACAAAACCTATTTATGTTACTGCAACATCACAATCCAAGGCAAGATTCATATTATGACGCAAAATAAAAAATTCTTTAAGCCTCTGAAATAAGAGAGAGAAATCATTTTAAATTTCTGTTCTCTTTAAAATGGCCACTATTTCATTCTCTTAGCCGCCATTTTAAAACATCCGGGTGTTTTGGTCCAAGAAGCGAACATGAATCAGCGAAAACACTCAGCGTCGAACAAAATAAAAACTCCTATTACTGTCTTGACCAAAAATACTTTACAACTTAAGAAAACTAATTAATAATTGATTTTACGTTTTGTAAACAAAAATTAAACAAGCCATTTACGTTAGCATACATGTTGGCCTAATTTTTTTCCACACAATTTGCCGTTTCACACGAACTCCGGAAACATATTTCTATTTTATAAATATGAATATCTGAATAAAAATTAATACATTTAAAGAAAAAAACACTCACATTACGTCGAAATGTGTAGACTTGCGATATTATGCTTTTTTTTCTATTTTTTTTTTTTTTTTTGCGCTTCCTCCGTTGCTCTGGATACTGCTGAAAACGGTTACGGCTGCAGTATATATAGAAACCCTGCCCAGTGACGTATATAAACGTGTCGTGTGCCTAGTCACTTCCGCACGTAAAACTAGTCCCTCTTTATTTCGGCAAAAATAAGAAAAAAATCTTAGATTTGAATGATATGTGTCCTCAGAAAATATGTAGATATATATTTTATAATTATTTTACAATAAATACTGATTAAAGTTAAGCTTAATCACAGTAATGCCATCGCTATGTAAGCAGAATTGTCTAGAATGCCCTCACAGGTTCTCCCAATACGACACAAGGCGTTAAGCTGATAGCAAAATCTGGTTTGCTGTTGTATGTCATCAAGATTTACTAGTGTTCATAATGAATAAAAGTCTTTACCACACAATTCGTTTGGTTAGGTTTTCTAAAACTTTTTATGTAGTTATATAAGACTAAACATAGTAATGTATGACACCGAAAACCTAAACTTGTGTTAGCATCTGTCCTATCATAACATTCCGCTAGCTGTCATAAACTAAATCAGGCTTTAAAAGAAAAGGCAGGAAAAAATATCCATTATGCCCATTTTTATCGATAGATTAGATGTAGATGATAGATAGATAGATAGATAGATAGATCTGAGGGAGGGGGATGATAGATAGATAGATAGATAGATAGATAGATAGATAGATAGATAGATAGATAAAGGTGTGTGTGTAAGGGGAATAGATAGATAGATAGATAGATAGATAGATAGATAGATAGATAGATAGATAGATAGATAGATAGATAGATAGATAGATAGATAGATAGATAAGAGAGTGGTGTGTAAGGGGAATAGATAGATAGATAGATAGATAGATAGATAGATAGATAGATAGATAGATAGATAGATAGATAGATAGATAGATAGATAAAAGTGTGTGATGATAGGGGATAGATAGATAGATAGATAGATAGATAGATAGATAAGGATGTGTGTAGATGTGTAGTAAGAATAGGATAGATAGATAGATAGATAGATAGATAGATAGATAGATAGATAGATAGATAAGGGAAGTGTGTGTGAGTGAGGGGGGATAGATAGATAGATAGAAGTGTGTGAGGGGATAGATAGCTAGATAGATAGATAAGATAAAGGTGTGTTAAGGGGAATAGATAGATAGATAGATAGATAGATAGATAGATAGATAGATAGATAGATGGGGTCATAGAATAGATAGATAGATAGATAGATAGATAGATAGATAGATAAAGATAGTGTAGTGTGTGTAGTGAGGGGGATAGATAGATAGATAGATAGATAGATAGATAGATAGATAGATAAAGGTAGTGTGTGTAAGGGGAATAGATAGATAGATAGATAGATAGATAGATAGATAGATAGATAGAGTGTGTGTGAGGGGACTACAGATAGATAGATAGATAATAGATAGATAGATAGATAGATAGATAGATAGATAGATATAGATAGATAAAGTGTGGATGTGAGTGAGGGGATAGATAGATAGATAGATAGATAGATAGATAGATAGATAGATAGATAGATAGATAGATAAAGTGTTGTGTTAGTGTAGGGATAGATAGATAGATCAGATAGATAGATAGATAGATAATAGATAGATAGTAGATAGATAGATAGAAATAGTGTTGGGGTGTGAGTGAGGGGGATAGATAGATAGATAGATAGATATAGATAGATAGATAGATAGATAGATAGATAAATAGATGTGAAGTGAGGGGGATAGACCAGACAGACAGACAGACAGATAGATAGATAGATAGATAGATCTAGATAGATAGAGTGTGTGTATAGATAGATAGATAGATAGATAGATAGATAGATAGATAGATAGATAGATAGATAGATAGATAGATAGATAGATAAAGGTGTGTGTGAGGGAGATAGATAGATAGATAGATAGATAGATAGATAGATAGATAGATAGATAGATAGATATAGATAGATAGATAGATAGATAGATAATAGGATGTGTGTAAGGGGAATAGATAGATAGATAGACAGACAGACAGACAGACATACAGACAGACAGACAGATAGATAAAAGTGTGTGTGAGTGAGGGGGATAGACAGACAGACATACAGACAGACAGATAGATAGATAGATAGATAGATAGATAGATAGATAGATAGATAGATAGATAGATAGATAGATAGATAGATAAAAGTGTGTGAGAGTGAGGGGGATAGATAGATAGATAGATAGATAGATAGATAGATAGATAGATAGATAGATAGATAGATAGATAGATAGATAGATAGATAGATAGATAGATAGATAGATAGATAGATAAAGGAGTGTGTGTAAGGGGAAATAGATAGATAGATAGACAGACAGACAGACAGACAGACAGATAGATAAAAGTGTGTGTGAGTGAGGGGGATAGACAGACAGACAGACAGATGATAGATAGATAGATAGATAGATAGATAGATAGATAGATAGATAAAAGTGTGAGAGTGAGGGGGATAGATAGATAGATAGATAGATAGATAGATAAAAGTGTGAGAGTGAGGGGGATAGATAGATAGATAGATAGATAGATAGATGCAGAAATGTTAGTAAGAGCTGTTTTGAATGATGACTTTCAATCCTGACAATAATTTGTGAGACAGTTTAAATAAAGAAAATATTAGACCTCTTGTTACTGTGTTGAGTTTCTGTGTTAAACACAATCCTTATTCCCATGTAAAAAAAAAACAAAAACAATAATTTTACACTAAGAATTGTCCAATTTTCAGGACATTTTATTAAAAAAAGAACTGCTATAAATAATGGTTACGATAACTGGTTGAACTTTAAATGTGTAGTTAATTAACTAACAAACATAAAAGTAAGAATTAAAAAAAACAATACTGAATTTGCCGTTACTGCCATTCCGAATAGTACAGTTCCATTAGACAAGCCTAGCTTGACGTGATTTGTGCCTGGGTGTGGATGTAGAGGCTGTGCTACTGATAGCTGTGCCCACTAGATGGTAGCCAACGCTTGAGTATCTTTGCCTGTGTAGTCTCAAAAAGCAACCTTGTCTTCATGTATAAACACTAACATAGACAGGGTTAGACTACATTTTGGGGACAGCCTATTTGAACTTGTAAAAATGTTAAAACGCTTAAATTTCCTGCTCGACTAAGTTATACATAATAGAAAAAAAAAAAAAAAAAATCACACACTGATAGTCTAATAATTAAAACTTTAGTGTTTGTGTTTTTAAAGAATTCATATGTACATTACTAATTTCACACTCTTTCAGACATACTATACTGTTAAAAATTATATTAAAAATTTCAGCTTTATCTCTAAATTAAAACTAAATATTTATTTTAAACACTAAAGTAAATTTGAAAGTTTTTGTTGATTCTAAAGGGTTAGTGATTTTTCCAATATTTGATATCAAATGTTATACTAAATACTTTTTTAAAAAAAAATTAACATTACATGGTACTTACATGTATTTTATAGGGCAAAATGTTAAATATGAAGCTTCTTGGTACGCATTGAATACATTAAATCAGGTCATCCACCTTTTTTTTTTTTTTTTTTTTTTTAATAACCAGGATATCAATAGGCTCACAAGTCAAGTAATTCCAACTGACAGCTAAAAGCCTTGGTTAAAGGTGGTCTGGCTGATACAGCAAAACTCATTAAAATTCTTAAAAGAATTTGCATCAAATACACTAGTGTGTTCAGTGCTCCTTGAGTCTGATGGTAAGAAAATCCCTAAACTGAGGTCAACCTTTTACTTCTTTAGCAACTATTACAAGCTCATTTTGCTTCCATTTCATTTTGCCCCTATGCATAAACAGTTGGCAAATAATTTTAACTAACAAAACCCAACAGTTGCTTTATATTTGAGAGGGGAAAAAGAGGACAAAGCCATATTTTAATGCATGTCAATATTTTATTGGTCACTTAAAGTCATCGTTATACTTAAACGTAAAACAATCAATTAGTAAATAAAAAAAAAATCTGCATGTAAAGTAAGGACATGAAACAATGAACAACTGGTACATTTTTTATGATTTTTACTTTCCACCCCTCAGACGCAGCACCAGGTGGAGGGTGGACTCCTTCTGGATATTGTAGTCAGACAGGGTACGACCATCTTCCAGCTGCTTGCCAGCAAAGATCAGCCTCTGCTGGTCTGGGGGAATACCTTCCTTGTCCTGGATTTTGGCCTTGACATTCTCAATGGTGTCACTTGGCTCAACCTCAAGGGTGATGGTCTTGCCAGTCAGGGTCTTCACGAAGATCTGCATGCCACCCCTCAAACGAAGCACCAAATGGAGGGTGGACTCCTTCTGGATGTTGTAGTCAGACAGGGTACGACCATCTTCCAGCTGCTTGCCGGCAAAGATCAGCCTCTGCTGGTCTGGGGGAATACCTTCTTTGTCCTGGATTTTGGCCTTGACATTCTCAATGGTGTCACTTGGCTCAACCTCGAGGGTGATGGTCTTGCCAGTCAGGGTCTTCACAAAAATCTGCATGCCACCCCTTAGACGCAGCACCAGGTGGAGAGTGGACTCCTTCTGGATGTTGTAGTCAGACAGGGTGCGACCATCTTCCAGCTGCTTGCCAGCAAAGATCAGCCTCTGCTGGTCTGGGGGAATACCTTCTTTGTCCTGGATTTTGGCCTTGACATTCTCAATGGTGTCACTTGGCTCAACCTCGAGGGTGATGGTCTTGCCAGTCAGGGTCTTCACAAAGATCTGCATGCCACCCCTCAGACGCAGCACCAGGTGGAGGGTGGACTCCTTCTGGATATTGTAGTCAGACAGGGTGCGACCATCTTCCAGCTGCTTGCCAGCAAAGATCAGCCTCTGCTGGTCTGGGGGAATACCTTCTTTGTCCTGGATTTTGGCCTTGACATTCTCAATGGTGTCACTTGGCTCAACCTCGAGGGTGATGGTCTTGCCAGTCAGGGTCTTCACAAAGATCTGCATGCCACCCCTCAGACGCAGCACCAAATGGAGGGTGGACTCCTTCTGGATATTGTAGTCAGACAGGGTGCGACCATCTTCCAGCTGCTTGCCAGCAAAGATCAGCCTCTGCTGGTCTGGGGGAATACCTTCTTTGTCCTGGATTTTGGCCTTGACATTCTCAATGGTGTCACTTGGCTCAACCTCAAGGGTGATGGTCTTGCCAGTCAGGGTCTTCACAAAGATCTGCATGCCACCCCTCAGACGCAGCACCAAGTGTAGGGTGGACTCCTTCTGGATGTTGTAGTCAGAAAGGGTGCGACCATCTTCCAGCTGTTTGCCGGCAAAGATCAGCCTCTGCTGGTCTGGGGGAATGCCTTCTTTATCCTGGATTTTAGCCTTGACATTTTCGATAGTGTCACTTGGCTCAACCTCGAGGGTGATGGTCTTGCCAGTCAGGGTCTTCACAAAGATCTGCATGCCACCCCTCAGACGGAGCACCAGGTGGAGGGTGGACTCCTTCTGGATGTTGTAGTCAGAAAGGGTGCGACCATCTTCCAGCTGTTTGCCGGCAAAGATCAGCCTCTGCTGGTCTGGGGGAATGCCTTCTTTATCCTGGATTTTAGCCTTGACATTTTCGATAGTGTCACTTGGCTCAACCTCAAGGGTGATGGTCTTGCCAGTTAAGGTCTTCACAAAGATCTGCATTTTAAGAGCTATAAAAAAAAGGGGGGGGGGGACAAGCAACCACTTAAATTCATGTTTATGTATATAAATATGTATACACATACATACGCAAAATAGTATTTTAAAAATGTAATTCCTTAATGTGACATTTCAGAAAACTATTTAATCTAAAAAAAATTTTTAAAAAGTGTTTTGTTTTTTTTAAAGCGAACGTTTCCGATTTTCTCTTCTATTCAAAATGGCCACCCTTCCCTTCCTTCCCTCAGTCGCCATTTCAGATCATCCGGGTTCCTTTGTTAAAAAAAACGAAAATGACTCGGCGAAAAAACACCCAGTGTCGAACAAAGAAAATCGTATTACCATTTTTACTAGAAAATACCTATTTTTAACGCTGATTCCAATAATTTAATAGTAAACTTTTTAGTTTACCCCAATAAAGAGAAATTATTAAAAATAATCCGATATACGTTAGCATGTAGGGTAACTTTTTTTTAATTTACATAGCTTATCAATTCACACGAACAAATAAACTTTAAAACATAACATTATATTAAATATCTATTTTGTACATAAAACTAATCTCTTTTTCATCAGACAAAAGAAATCACTTACATTACGACGCGTAACGTCCAACTTCTGGATTCAAGTGCTTCTGCTTCCTCTGTTGCTGTGGAGTACTGCAGAATAGTGTTACGTCTACTGTATATATAGAAACTCTGTCCAGTGACGTGTTTCAATGAGTCATATGCCTAGATACTTCCGCACTTAAAACTAGTCCCTCATTTTTTCGGCAAAAAATGACGTTTGTCTTAGATTTAAATTATATAATTCCTCGGTAAATAATTAGCGATATAGTTTAGATTTATCTTGCGGTAAGGAATGATTAAAATTAACCTTAATTATAGTAACACAATATCTGTGTAAACAGAAATGTCTAGAAGATCCTCCCAATGCGACACTTTGCGGAAGATGATTGGTTGGTTGGGTCGTTATAGGCAACGTCATTGGAGAGTCATCCACGAAATGTTGCTAGGGCAGAACAGGACAGAAAATATCCAGAACCGTGTAGAAATCTTATATAACCTTAGATGTTTAAGGCCATATATAAATATATATTTTAATTTTATATAAGCTGATGGCAAGATCTAGTTGGCTGTTTATACATGTGTTGTATTTCATCTAGCTTGTGTTTTATAGTACTTTTTAAAAAAAACATAAAACCACATTGTTTGCTGTCATAAACTAGACCAGCCTTAAATAAATTTGGAAAAATGGTCCCTTTAATTAACGTTTACATTTACAGCATTTGGTAGACTCACTTATCCAGAGCGATCTGCGTTCATCTCATTTATACAACTGAGCAATTAGGGGTTACCTAACAGTGGTGGCTTGGTAGTCCACCTTAACCATGAGCCACCATTTCCTTTTAAACAATCTAAATCTATGGTTAAAGTACAGTAATATAAATCTATGGTTATAATGCAGTAATCTAAAGCTATGGTTATAATGCAGTGATCTAAAGCTATGGTTATAATGCAGTGATCTAAATCTATGGTTATAATGCAGTGATCTAAATCTATGGTTATAATGCAGTAATCTAAAGCTATGGTTATAATGCAGTTATATGCAGTGATCTAAAGCTATGGTTATAATGCAGTGATCTAAATCTCTATGGTTATAATGCAGTGATCTAAATCTATGGTTATAATGCAGTAATCTAAAGCTATGGTTATAATGCAGTGATCTAAAGCTATGGTTATAATGCAGTGATCTAAATCTATGGTTATAATGCAGTTCTATTATGATCTAATCTATGGATCTAAATCTATGGTTATAATGCAGTGATCTAAAGCTATGGTTATAATGCAGTGATCTAAATCTATGGTTATAATGCAGTGATCTAAAGCTATGGTTATAAAATGCTATGGTTAGAATGCAGTGATCTAAAGCTATGGTTATATGGTTAAATGCAGTAAAGATCTAAGCTATGGTTATAATGCAGTGATCTAAATCTATGGCTATGGTTATAATGCAGTGATCTAAAGCTATGGTTATAATGCAGTGATCTAAAGCTATGGTTATAATGCAGTGATCTAATCTAGCGGCTATTTTTATATGCAGTGATCTAAATCTATGGTTATAATGCAGTAATCTAAATCTATGGTTATAATGCAGTAATGTAAAGCAGTGGATCTAAATCTAAAGCTATGGTTATAATGCAGTGATCTAAATCTATGGTTATAATGCAGTGATCTAAAGCTATGGTTATAATGCAGTGATCTAAAGCTATGGTTATAATGCAGTGATCTAAAGCTATGGTTATAATGCAGTGATCTAAAGCTATGGTTATAATGCAGTGATCTAAAGCTATGGTTATAATGCAGTGATCTAAAGCTATGGTTATAATGCAGTGATCTAAAGCTATGGTTATAATGCAGTAATCTAAATCTCTATGGTTATAATGCAGTAATCTAAAGCTATGGTTATAATGCAGTGATCTAAATCTATGGTTATAATGCAGTGATCTAAATCTATGGTTATAATGCAGTGATCTAAATCTATGGTTATAATGCAGTAATCTAAATCTAAAGCTATGGTTCTAATGCAGTGATCTAAAGCTATGGTTATAATGCAGTAATCTAAAGCTATGGTTATAATGCAGTGATCTAAAGCTATGGTTATAATGCAGTGATCTAAATCTATGGTTATAATTCAGCCTGTTTTTTTCTTCTTCTTGGGTTTACACCCACAGTTTGTGTAAAAAAAATATTCACCCAACCTAAAACCAACCCAACCAACGCATACATTCCAGGCAAACCTGTTCTAAGTTTCTTTGTTTACTTGGTACGTTCTTAACTGTTGTTAATGATTATTCAGACAGTATTGAGCAATGCTGAATAATATGCTACAAACATTTGAGAGGATAAATTATCTTGATTACCATTTCGCCCTGATCTCAGGCAGCCATTTTGTTGCTGAGAAAATACCAGAATGTATGGAAAAATTGTGTCATTCTAAAATAAAGCGCCTGGATAAATATTGTGGTTTTATAAATAGCCTTTATGGATATATAAAGCTGATAGATTCACACAAAAACATTACCTCCTATATCTATATAGGTGTGATAACATTTGTTTCGAATTTGTACTGTGGGGAAGTGGTGGCTCATGGTTAAGGTGTTGAACTACTGACCCAGAGATTGTGGGCCCCTGCAATTGCTCTAATAAATATAAATGAGATAAATGTAAGTTGCTCTGGATAAGAGCGTCAGCCATATGCTGCAAATGTATTGTTCTATTTGATAGACTGTTATCCCAGCCCCTGTGTTGTGCTTCTCTGATCAATTTTAATGGGATTAGACCTTGGATTCATAAGGCATCATAGGATTGCATCATTTCCTGGCCACACAGAGCACAAGCACAAACAGTCACTACCTTTAAATCGTCAGAACATAAACTGGACTCTTTAAAATGACTTTTGGAAAATTATTATATTTATAATATTATGTCAGACTGCCCTAGAAAAAAAAAAGATCTAATCCTGATTATTAAACTATTTTAATCTTATTATTCAGAGACGGCTGGGATAGACTCCAGCAGATCCCTGTGACCCCAAATTAGGTAATAAGCGCATATAGAAGATGAATGAATGAATAAATAAATAAGATAAATATAAACAAGTATCCTAAAACAAGACGATAGAATAATTTACATTTAATATTGAAACATGATGTGATGACTGTGACAAACTAAAGTTTTTAGTATATTTGCCTTTTTAGGGGTGTTAGACATTGTGATTGGCACTAATAGAAGCTTTATTTATAGTATCATAAAAACCTTATTTAAGCAAACGCCACAATGATAAAGAAAACGCTTTGTCAGTGTGTCCTAATAACTGAAATTGCAAGATCCGCGAGTTCAACCTGAACTGGACCACATATCCTGTACATTCTGTACCTTGAACTGGGTGTTTACTCTGCCTATGTGTTTGTGTTCCTGTAACCATTTCACAACCTGTTTATCGGCATATTCTAAAATTAAATACTCGATCCATGACAACAGCAAACATCTGCTTGGTACACAGACCATATAACTAGTTAAAGTAGGAATGACAGTGAAAAACTCTTTTGTGTCAGCTTTGACCCATGTCAATTCTTGTATTCTAAGAATCAGTGAACCCCCTCATTAACTGTATTATTTTTATTTTTCATGAATTAATCATGTCTCAAAACTTAAATGAGACGTGTCATTTCGAGAATATTCTATTATATAACACGGAATATGTGACATGTACGGACTTGTTTTATTTGTTTGTTATCGCGACCTCGTTTCAAAGTGAAATCAGCAGGCTTGTCAGCAGACCGGGTCACGTGACTGATCGTCGGCGCTTCGTCATGCTTCCGTGTTGCCAGATTGTTAGATTTCACGTATTATCTAACAGAAGGTGATACTATGAATAAGTTGGTTTCATACATTTAAATGTATGAGAAAAGTTTGCAGATACGTAAAATCACCTTATTTGCTATGTTTTTCCTTTCATTCAAATAGTTTTGCTTTTTTGTACTTTTGTTATACTGCAATATAAAATAAAACTAAAATATTGCAATTCAGCCAATGGTGTATCTATCTATCTATCTGTCTGTCTATCTATCTGTCTGTCTGTCTGTCTGTCTGTCTATCTATCTATCAGTCTGTCTGTCTGTGTTAGATCCAACAACCGGCATTTACTTTGTTACAAGATCTTTACATCTTAAACAATAGATAAACAAATAAAAAAAAGAGTCTGTTACATCAATATGTTTATTATAGAAATACTTTTATTCAATTTACAAAATAAATTATAATAAATTAAATAACAAGAAAACATTCACGTTATGACGAAAGGTTTAGTCTTCGATTAAAATTTCATGCTGGGTGAATCTGGCAACCCTGTCCATCTGAAAGTGTTTTGTCGGGGAATCGGAGCGCTGGTTAATTCTTCTCATTCCGAATCTGCAGAAAAAGAAAAGATGGAGGAGAAAAGGTAGGAGGGGGAGCGGGAGGGGGTTAAACAGACGGTAATTCACAGGTCTTTAATCACCGATTGTAAAATTAGTGTGAAAGCACTTTAAACAACTTGATTGTACACTGTATGTACTGTTACATGCCAAATCATCACCTACACACTGTGATCAAGTGCCCAAAGACACAAAGTCACAATCCAGACCATAGAAATAAGAGATTACAAGACTAATTAAAAAGTTAAACCCTTAAAATGTAAAAAAAAAAACCAAAACAAAACCACACCATAAAACCCACTTAATTCAGGAACATTATACATATAAATGTGTAATATTTTTTTTAATCTATTGTCCTAATAAACAGAATTTTCCATCCATGAACTTTAAACTAAGACAACAATGTTCAGGTAGTAAATATTTACAACCTCTGTTAATTATAAACTCGTTTAATTTTATGAAGCAGTCACTTACACTAATTTTGGTATCTTAGTAATTAATTAATGAACTAAATATTCTAATTAGGGGCAGCACAGTGGCTTGGTGGTTAGCACCTCACAGCAAGAAAGCCTGGGTTCGATTCCTGGGCAGTGGAGTTTGCATGTTCTCCCTGTGCTGGTGTGGGTTTACTCCGAGTTCTCCAGTTTCCTCCCACAGTCCAAAAACATGTTTGTTAGGTTGATTGGTGATTCTAAATTGCCCATGTGAGTGTGCGTGTGGCCCTAGAGATAGACTGGCGACCTTTCCAGGGTGAACTCCTCCTGCCTTTTGCCCTTTCAGAGATAGCTGGGATAGACTCCAGCAGATCCCTGTGACCCCGAAGTAGGGAATAATAATATTATTTATTAGACTACATAACATATCTGTCTGTACACCGACTTTAGAAAAGAATCTTATTAATTACACAATCGGCCATAAGATGCACACCGTTATGTGGCTGTGGATAACACTTACGTTACTTATGTTACTGGTTAAAGTTAAACATATTCATACAATATTATATGTAAATAAGTTAATACTTTGACCTGAAAAATGAATATTTTTAATTAATATCTGTATATCTGACCCTTAAATGTAAACTAGTGTATAAGCATTAAATGTAAAATACTTTTTAAGTCTATTGTCGAACAAAAAATACAAACTACACTCTAGGTGCCGTTTCAATGACGTTACAGTAGCTTTTACAGAATTCATAGAACAGCTTTACAGAAACATTGGTATCTAAAAAGGTCTCTCAGATGATATGAGGAAGAAGAAACTGTAGGAAGAACCAAACTTTAATAGAACCCATCATCATTTGGGTTATACCGGAAAAAAAGACTAAAATGATTTTTTTTAACTTTATATAGTCAACTGGATTTGGGTAACCAACTATTTCCAAGAGGTCAGACACATACAGTGTAGACAGAAAGTGTGACATGATAATACCAGACCTCGCTAGCCTGTGTAACTATAAATAAACCAAATAGCTATTTGTAGCTAACGCGGATCTCCGATTTCGTTTAATTTATATATATCTGAACTTGGTGCCTGTCGGGCATTTAGGGTCACGAAGACTGTGAAATGGATGCGTTTTGCAATTTATTACTGGTGTCACATCAAATGCGACCTGTGAATCATCTTTCCCAGGAAAACAGATTGTTTGGTGAAGCACACAGGCGGCTGCCACTGCGGTGCGATCCGCTTCGAGGTGTGGAATGCTGCAGATTTGCATGTGTTCGATTGCAAGTAGGGGCTTTTGTCACTGTCTAGCGCAAACCGTTCACACTTTCTCAATAAAGCTTGAAAAAGTATGCAAACACTTCGTTTTTAGTCCTGAAAGTTTGCATTTTAAATACACCGTCGTTAAATAACAATGACTCTCTGTGTTCAGTTGCAGCATTTGTACCAAGAAACAGAACCGCCATTTTATTGTTCCCAAAGCCCATTTTACCCTGCTTCAGGTACGAGTCCACCTCAGTTTAAAGACATAATCAGACATAATTTTCTTATCAAAGCTGAAATTACGCAAGCCTCCTGCATTAACTATCATTACACTACATCACACCTATGTTTTCAATCAACTAATTTTTGTTTATTACAGAAATAAAGTTTGTCTGTTATAAACAAGCATTAGCATTTGTCAGTTGCCCTTATTCAGATTTACTTAAATTTCTTTTTTATACAACTGGGAAATTTGGGGTTTGCGGGCCTTGCTCAGGGGCCCACAATGGTGGCTTGGTGGTGCTGGGAATCAAACCCCAGTCACCTTAACCCTTAAGCCACTACTATCCGTCCATCAATCATAAATGTTAAATTGTTTTAATTTCTACAAATGATGTAATATTTTCTGCTAGTCTAGAACATTCTAGAAGTTTTCCGTAATTGTTTGGTGAACTGTAAGATTTGACAAAAAGTCTAGACTGTGCGAGAATGGGAGTGCCTGTAAGTGGAGCCAGACGGGAAGCGACGGGAAAGCAGGTGGAGAAACACACTGAAAATAACTGGATTATGCAGTTTTATAGGTATGAGTCAGATTTGGGTGCGTTTAGGGAAAACAGAGACATTTCGGTCGTTTGCTGAAAGGGTTTTAAGAGAGTTTTTTTCCCTATTCACCAATCCGAGACTAAGCTGTTCTCAATAAAACAGCTTGATCTTTTCACTGACAAAATAACAAAAACTTTTACCTTTAAATGTTTAGTAAATTGCAGTTTTTCAGATTTTTTTGGTAAAAATGTCACCTTTAAATCTAAAACCTCTTAGCATCTGTGTAAATCAGAAAATTTACCCTGTGTGGGATGTGGTAGTTTAGTGCTTAAAGTTTTGTCCTGCTAACTGTAAGATTGCAGGTTTGATTTACAGTACCACCAAGTTGCCACTGCTGGGCCCCTGAGCAAGTCCCTCAACCCCCAATCGCTCAGTTGTATAAAAGAAAAATGTCGCTTTGAATAGGGGCGTCTGCTAAATGCCATAAATGTACCCACAATGCACTCATTGTCCTACAGGAGAACTAGTTGGAGTGTGTTTGGGTGGGTGTGTACTATAAAAATGACACCAGTTTCCAACATACTTATTGTAAGAATAAATATCTGTCGAAAAGAGTTGCAGGTTATGTTGTAGGTCCATTAACAGTCTACATGTTTGGAAACCTCTAGAATGTTCTTGAACTGTTGATCTTTTGCAAACGTTTGAGTTGCTGAATAGACATTTAACTCATTTTTTTTATTGACTGGATGACTGGTGTGTTTCAGGGCTCTGAGAACATAACCACGTACACCTTTAACACACACACAGCCAAGCATACGTTTTGCAAGATATGCGGCGTGCAAAGTTTCTACACACCCAGATCGAATCCTGACGGCTTTGGTAGGTGACGCAGCACAAGAACAACACCACACACTCACGGCCAGAGATATAGCACCCTCTTGGGTTAAAATCAGGAAATGAAAGAGATGGACAATTCTAAGGTCCTGCTTACTTTGGGAGCCCCCTGAGATCTGTTTTATTAGTAGTAACAGTAGAGGGTCCAACCTCACATACTTTCATAGGGCCCGAAATTGCTAGCGGCACCACTGGCTGTGATATACTATAAGATTTTAAACCATAACCCTAATATATTGTTTTTAGTTGTCAATGAATATCAAAAATCATTTTATCATTGAATTGGTTGATGATGTAACGTCACATCTGTGAGGTCAGAGGGCGTGGCATTTTTATGTTCATGATCTGTGTGTGTGTGTGTCATGTTTTAATTTTAGGCGTGGCTCCACATTGCTTGGATCCTGGAACCATTAGAAGCGTAACAGTTGAACAGTTCTGTGGGGAGAATTGGGAGGAGAGCATGCAGAAACATACCACTATCAGGAGTATGTCCATGCCTGAAGAAGAATCCAAATAATCTATCAATACACACTATTAAATGTAAAAATGCTTAACGATAAAGTCTATCTCTAAATCTGTATTAATTTATAAAACACAGATGTACCGCATGAGATCATTATGAGGTCCTTCGTTAGTAACAGGTGCATCTCAATAATTTAGTATATAATAATAACAACAATAATTATAGTCTTTATTGTTATTGCATAAGGGAGTACAATGAAACTATAGTTGCTCCCAACAATTGTGTACTGAAAAGTAAAAATAATGATTAAAAATAAGATTAAAAATAATCAATCGTCGAAAATTTGATTTATTTTAATAATTCAATTCAATAAGCAAAACTTGTATATTAGATAAATTCATTACACAAACTAAAATATATTACAAGTGGGTTTTTTTTTTTTTACAATGCTGATAAATGGCTTACAGCTAATAATATTTTTTGAATATTTCTTAAGACTAATGAAAAAAGACTTTTAACACAGAAATGTTGGACAACTAAAAATGTATGAACATGTACAGAACTTAATACTCAGGGCTACTTTTGCATAAATTAGAAATAAAATACTGAAATCTTTTTGATAATATTCCAATGTATTGTGATACAAGTGTATTTGGCTCAGATGGAATAAAAAAAAAAACCCTGTGTTTAAATGATGTTCGTGGGATTTTACTCTTACACAATTTGTTCCATGACACTGAGATGATCATCTGTTCGTAAAGTTGTACATTTAAATCAAATAATTATCGCGACTTACACCAACTATTTGTGGGCACCTTATTATCAGCTCTTTACGTGGAAGATCCAAATTTAAAAGCACATAATTGTATAGATTGAATTTGTATTCTGTAAATTGTCTATCACTTTAAGTTATCTTTAGTTTCCCTCCACTGGAACTATGAGACTCAAACACTGTTCCAGCAGGACAATACCCTATGTGCGCGATGAGCCCCGACTCTTGACTTAAACCCCTTTAAACTGAACACCTTTGGGATGAACTGGACCTCCAACTGCACCCCAGACCTCCTCACCAGACATCAGTGTCTGTTGAAATAAATCTGGAGTAGGAAGTCAGCCGTAATTAGCATCACATGCGAAATAAACATAACCAGGTAACGAAATCCAATATTTATTTAAACTTGTTTATTCTCAACTCATAGAAAAAATATTTACAAAAGATATTCAGGTATACAAAGCGAGTTTAATTGGACACCTTTGGTTGCACACTCTCACTGTGCACTTTATTAGGAACATCTGTGCATTTTCACAGTTATTGAAGTTATAATCATGTGGCAAAAGAACAATGCATTAAATATCCAGATGAAGGTCAAGAACTAAAGAGCTAAAGTTTACATTTACTTATAGTATTTGGCAGACGTCCTTATCCAGAGCGACTTACATTTATCTCTTTAATACAACCCAGTAATTGGAGGTTAGAGGGCCTTGCTCAGGTGCTCAACGGTGGTAAGTTGATGGTGATGGGAATCGAATCCCGATCTTCCAATTAGCAGTCCAACACCTTAACCACTGCACTACCACTTTACTGTGTGGAGATTAAGATTTACACAGAATGCAGTAAAAAAACAACCTTTGAGCAGCTCTTTAAAATTCTTGAATTCTTGTATCTATATTGAACTGATGCCTCATAATTTGTTAATTAGGTAATTGCAGGTTTCCAGGCATTCCTAATAGAAAGCACAGCATACATTTGTATAATTTCTCGACTATGTTCCACTTAAACAGGTTATGTAGTGTAAAGATGAGAACATTTCAGTAATAATTGAACTGTTAAGTGTGAGAGTGGCATTAACGTAACATATATATATATATATATAAACGTTTTATATATATTGTCTAGATTAGAGTAGATTGTCTTTGTGTGCGTATAAGAATAAACTTGCAAAAAATAGAAAAAAAAAAGGAAATCCAGTGCTAGAATTTGGACAGTCTCAGTGCATTTGTCTCAGAGATCATCCTCTCTAATAGAATTTCAGGTCCTTTTTCTCCACAGGAACGGCTCGGAAGGTGTTGACGAACATGTAGCGCGAGAACAAAATGTAGAGGCGTCTGAACCAGAGGAGCTGCGAGCGGTGACGCAACATGGCCTCCTGATTGACAAAGAGTCATGACAATTAATAAAGCTGAAGCTTACAGATTTTTAGGTTTGTAGCGTAAAAGCAAATGTGTTGTAAAACATAAGCGGCTGCTAAGTGCCACAGGGGGCCCCCAAATTAAAAGCTCCCAAAACAATGCAATAGTATGGTAACAGGATGCATGCATAGCCAGAGGGTGTTAACGGATTGTTAATTAACTTTGATAGAAAAAGAAGCGTCACTGCAGCAAAAGCAAACTCCCTTTATTGTCACAAAAAGGATGAATCTTTCTGGTGGCAGAGAAAAAAAAAGAAAGACAAAAAAGAGAAAAAGAAAAAAAAACAAAAAAAAAGAAAATAAAACAAAAAATGTAAGCAAGAAAATGTAAGTTAAGAAAACATATTTTTTAGCTACTTTCAGTCATAGTACAGCACACATTTAAGTATATTTTACTTGGTACTTGCTTAAAGGTCCTTAAATAATAAAACGTAATTTAACACCTGGGTGTTATTGTGTTTTTATTGCCTATGTGTTATTGTTTTTTCACAATTAAAAATATTAGATGGGTAAAAACGTTGGTATGATGTAAGCAACACAGTTACAAATAAAATTAAGTAAGTGTGTTGTTAGATTTATAGTGTGTGAATTATCAAGGATTAAAAATAATTAGTCATATATAAAAAAAAATCTGCTTAGATGCCCTTAAAGCCCTGGATCGGCCGTGCTAGTTGTGAATAAGGGAAAGAAACATATCTACATAGTTCATGAGCGTCTGATTTGTACTCTTGTACACACCCTGTGTGATAAGCAGGGGAAAATGTGCCACAGCTGTTAAGAACTGGTTATTAATTACACACCTTGACGGTAAGATTTTATCATTCTAGAAAGTTTCAGTAGTTTCCTTTCCAGCACTGTGTACAGAACGCTGATAATGGCTTCTAGGCCACTAACGACGTAAAGTTTCCAATTCAATTCCAATGTTATCTTCTAAAAATATTGCAAATTAAAAGCAAAACTTTCTTTAAAATCTGACATTAAAAATACCTGAATTGTTTTAATTTACATAATATGTCAAATTTAATCTAGGTGCGTAATTTCATTTGTACCATTTCATAATGGCTTAGTGATGATTGGTGATTATTTAAAAAATTCAGATAGAAGATAGAAAAAAATTAATAAAAATTTTGTATATCTACTTATTTATTTAGTTGTTTAGTCATTTAATCATGTGGCAGCTGCACAAGGCAAATATTTCTGCAGATGCAGGTCAAGTATTCGAGTTTATGTTTACAACAAACATCACAATGAACAAAATAAGGATCGTTTTTCAAAAAAGCTGATGTTATTTTTGTAATTTCCACCCATAACAGTCTCTAGAGTTTGCATAGACTGGTGCAAAAAACAAAAAACAAAACCAGTACGTCATTGGTCATGATGCCATGATTACAGGCCAGAATTTAGTCATTTATCACTTTAACCATTGTTGCCTCTGTGACATGATGAAGTCTAAATCCTGACTGATACATTTGATGAATATTATTCATATGTAAGTATAAGCGTAAGTGTTAGTCGAGTTGTCTGGAAGGACATAATACCTCAGCCCTTCTGGCACCAACAATCCTGCCTTGATTAAACTTACACAGATCACACTGTCACCCCCTCTTATATATTTATTCCTGGATGATGGTTACATAAATGTGCAGGTGTGCATGTGTATCTATAAAAGTAAACCCTGGATGTATATCCTAATAAAGAAAAACAATATTTGGATTTGAATCGTCTGTGAAGTGTACCTTAGCTTTTTTATATTCGTTTGGTGCTAGAATGCAGCAGAAAGACGAGGGTAAGAACCAGCTGATCGGCAGCTCAAAGATGGACAGATACTTCCTGAGGATGCTTATCGTATGAAGGAAGAAAACCTGGCAGTCTGTGGAAAAAAAAGGGAAACATTATTTTTGTACAAAGTTTAACCCTGTTCTACTGTTCTAACTTTTCTCACTAGTGCTACCATAATGTGCTTTTTAAGCTATTTTCATCCGTGAAAAGTTATAATTTTGGAATCGTTGCCTAACATTGACCTGTTTCTTAAACCACTGAAATTTTTTTCTTAGATTTAGAGATCAGGATTACTGGGTATTAAAGTAATTTCTAAGGTTGCCAATTAATTTTCATCTTATTATTATTTTTATGCATCACTTTAAAGTAAGGAACTAGAATAGACCATAATTCTGACAGGGCAAGAAGGTAGCTGAAATGCACTGAATAAGAGCAAACAACAGGTGGCGCAAATCAACCAGAAAACTCAACTCAGGGTGACCTAAGTTTTATTTAAGGCTAAACCAACATTAATATGCAAGAGAGCTTTAAATATACAACGTACCTTCTGGTAGTCTTCCAACAAATGCTAGATGACTGAATAAAAAAAGCAGTATTAGATGAGTACAAACATTTTTAACAAAACTCGATAAAATCAGAAATATTAAACCAATACAGAAATAAAATTGGAAGTGAATACAGAGACAACGTAAAAAGGAATAAAAACAAAGAAGGGGTTTGTTTTAATGCATATTAAGTGAGCAAACACCTTTATGAACCTTTATGAACCCTTTCCCCCTCCATACCTCGCTCGCTCTGTGACAGACAGGCTTGCATAAGCACACACGTCTGTCTGATTAGAGGGAGCTCTAAATCCATAACCAAGTTCCTGGAAATCTTCATGGTGTCCTGGTTTGGCCCACAATAGTCCCCCCCCCCTTTCTGTCCCTTTTCACCCAGCTAACCAAATCCTAAAACAAATTAAATTCATCAGACGATGTCTACCAAACTAGGCTATTTTTCTTTAAAAGCCTAAAACGAAATAAATAATAGTTCCAAACACACATAAATGTTACAGACATGGCAACGCTCAAGCTGAGAAAAACAGCTCACCACAGTAAAAAAAAAACAAAAAAAAACCCCACTTTCATCTCAAGCTCTGCGCTCATTCAAGAAAAACACCAATCCTGGCAAAATTCCAACTGGGAGAGAGGTCAGAACAGTGGGAACACACTGGCGCTGCAGCATGTGGGTGTTCGAGGACTGCAGACTGCCCTGTTTCGCATTTCGCCGTATTTATTACACCAAAATGTTCTTTCACTTTTTGAATGTAGCATGTTGGAAGAAAGAGAAATAAATATGTGGTCCTGTCAGAACGACGTACTCTGCTTATTACTCAAACTAAAACTTTACCCGAAAGAAGTATGTAGTATAAAAGGTTATATAAATAAATGTTTTCATGTGACCTAGAAACAGCTGAAGACACTAGCTAAACTCCCTGTTAAACGATTATATCTGAATCAGTATCTATCTAAAAAAAATGACATTAAAAAAAAAAACGGTGATATAAAACACTAACAGTGACAGCAACTATACATCTCACTTAAATGTAATCTCATTTAATGCCAGCGTAAACAAGCTAATGCTAAATAATCAGTGGCTATAAAATAGTAAAACAGCCATAAAGATATACACCTGCTTATTACTCGTAGTAAAATTTACCCGAAAGAAGTATGTAGTATGAAAGGTTATAGAAATGTTTTTCTATCTGACCCAGAAACAGCTACAACATCTAAGCATTTAAAAAAACATGTGATATAGAAACACTAACATTGACAGCAACTATACATCTCACTGAAAGCTAACAAATATATCTTAGCTAACTTAATGCTAGTTTAAACAAGCTAATGCTAAATAATCAGTGGCTATAAAATAACTAAACAGCCATAAAGACGTACTCTGCTTATTACTCGTAGTAAAATTTACCTAAAAAAAAAGTATGGAGTATAAAAGTTTATATAAATGTTTTTACGTGACCCAGAAACAGTAGCTAGCTAAATTACCTGGTAAAGATTTAAGCATTAAAAAAATATGTGATATAAAAACACTAATAAATATATATTAGCTAATTTAATGCCAGTTTAAACAAGCTAATTCTTGTTTAGCAAAATGTAAAAAAAAAAAACCCTTCCGTTAAACAGGTATGATTAGCATTAGGAAAGTTAGCCGTTTACTTCTTATTGTAGTGTCATGGTTTACTTAACACAGTACAAACATTTGGCTATGCTAGCTTTCTTTCTGTTCCAAATTTCAGGCTAAATTACTCTAAATGTGTAAGGGTGGTAAGGCTGAGGTAATTCTGAGGTAACTGTGTTAGTCACATAATATTTTTCAGAGAAATATAAGGATAAGTCAACAGTTTACATTATACACTAGTAAAGTTTGTGGTAAACTTAATACAAAGGTCATTTTTAAACATTGCAAACTCGAATGAAAGTCGTTAAGGCAGGATTTTCTACTATTTCATTTACATGATATGTCTAAAATGTAAAGTGCAAAATGGTTGCATAAGTATTTACCCCCATGGTTAAACCAACTTTGGCAGCGATCTAAGCTATTTAAGCTGTGGCGCTCTTAAATATATGTTCTTCGCCTCTTGGTTGGTCTACTGACAAAGTGACATTTGGTACCAGAGACTTTCTCGATTTTGTTTTATTCTTTAAATTGTACAAACCTATCGATGCTCTGAAAGATGTTTTTTTTGTAATATATTTTACGTAGCTAAATCTGATGTTTACAGAATTTTGTCTTGGATATGTTTTAATATCTACTTAGTTAGATCTCTACTCAGTTCTTTAACAAACTCTGGGGCTTTCCAGTAACACAGATAAAATCATGTGACACTGGATTCCTTTCTGCTAATCACGTGACATTTGACGGCAACGAGTTGCGCGTCAACCAGTTGAAAGTGTTTCACTGCACACGTTCACAGCGATGCATATGCAATCGCAAGTATATATTTCTAACAGTCCAACTTCATGTGAATAAAATAGGGCGAATAAAACTAAATGAACAAATAATGTTCCAATCCGACCACTAGTGCAGTCACTAACTCTGACTGCTATTTGCCATCTTCCCCATAAAAATCAAGCGTCAGACACTGAGTAGGATTAAAATAAAGCTACCTGAGTGCTTTGTAGATTGCGATGTGATTGGCATGCCCGCTCACTCCTCCCTCATCAAATGTCAGCACCTGTAAAGACAGATTTAATATTAGATCTGAATAAATCTGGAGAGGTAAAACACGTTTAGCCATCACTGACTCATTTGACACGTACAGTATAATAAGCTTATGTAAGAATATGTTTTTATAAAGCCAAGAAAGTAGGCCAAGGTCCATTTTGCTATAAAGTTGCTGTGTCAAATCTAGAACGCTGTTTCTACCTTACAGTTTCCTGACAGCCTGCCTACCATCAGTAATGCCAAATAAAACAAAAAGACACCATTATTTAAAAAAAAAGAAAAGAAAAATGGAACAGCTGTGGAAAAATGTGTCAAAAAACGGGTTTATTTCTCTTTCAGCCCAGCAGTTTTTAATAAATTACAGAATGATTAGGTTATGCAGTTTTTCCTTTAACTCTCTCATCAAAATAAAACAAAAATATAATATGTATAATATATCGTAAAAACACACACACACACCTTAACCGCTGTTACCAAAACTGTGTCGACACTGGAGACCCCTTACAAAAATACAATCTCTATATAGAAAAAACGAACATAGTAGAATAAACTTAGTCTATATTAGGGCTGTGTTTTAGCCCTTATTTTTTCCGTCATGTTTGCTTCTGAGACAACGGCCATATGTGTCAGAACAAACTATAGAAGCGGAGAAGGAAGTCGTTTGCCACACACACTGAAAGATTTCATTATATATTACGTAAACCTAAACCGTTTAACGTAAAAAGTTTAAATGTCTATATGTAGCAATACTAAAAGTATTATCGGTAACTATATTAAAACTATATTATTAGCAACGCTAATAAAGATGAACAAATCTGAATTGAGACTATTATTAAAAAAAGCTTTACTTGTTTGTTAGCTTTGTTATTAACTGCCAAAGATCACCTGACGCCTCAAATTACATAAAATGTTACTACACTTAAATACCTCTAAATCTAACTATTGTATGGAAAATGAGTTGCAGTATAAACATAAGATCGGAATCTGACATTAAACGCACTTCTTATTTGTCTTTTTTTATTGCAGGTTAATAGGATTTATGAAAATATGAAAAAAATCTTGAGAAAATCCTGTAAAAATGAAGTACTTTTGCAGATGCTGGTTTGGCAGGGATGCAGAAATGCCTGGCATGTGTGTGTGTGTGTGTGTGTGTGTGTTTTTCAGTTGGAAAACCTTGCATATTTCTTATACATAAGATTTTGATTTCGGCGCTTCTGTTAGGGGTTTGAATACATGATTTTTAATTAAGGGACAGGAAACAGACATTAAGATAATTAAAAAATAACACGCCAATGCAAACAAGCCAAGAACTGGAAGACTGGAATCTGTCTGTCATACACACTACAGAAGAGTAGAGTATCTATGTAGTACTAAGCAAAGGTCATCACCTCGGTTCAGGAATAAACATGCTGAGACTAGTTTATTGATCTAATTGTCCTTTTTTTTGGATAGTTAATCCTGACCTAAAAACTACTGGAACACACAGAATAAAGGGCCAGATGCTACGCTGTATGTAATTACCTCAATATTGAGCAGTAGTAATAACAGGCTTTTGCTACCAAGCTTTACTTTATTAGTGAAATCTAAACAAAAAAAAAAAAAACTTTCTTTGTAAAATTTGGGATTTAGTCATTATGTTTCAAATGAATATTATACAAAAAGGCTTGTTCACTGTATGACATGGCCCGGCGGGATAGAAGGGACGCTGATTTGGTGATGGTGAGCTCGAATGTTTACACACGCTCAGGGAAATATCAACCCGGTGATGTTTCGTAACAGTATTCTGTTGGTTTTTTTTCCAGACCATTTGTTTGTTGTTGTTTGTTTATGCAAGTAGCCCGTGTTTGGGCTTTTAATCAGAGCCCTAATGGCCTGCCAAGAAGAGACAAAAATGGCAGAGGGAAAGAGAGAGAAAGAAAGAAAGAGAAAGAGACGGAATAAAGAAAGAAGGAAAGATTGGATGAGATTAAAAACGACTTTGTTCAGATGTTGATTCGAAATTCCACTTGGAAAATTTCCTGGAACACTTAAGCAGGCCAGATAAAGATCTTTTAGGTTAGCTTGTTGGCGGCCTAGGAGAACCCAGGAGCATTGTGGGATATTTGTGTGTAATTAGGGATAAATGCAGATGGCGGATGTCAGGCTAGACTTGATGGATTAACTCACTGGTTGGGAAATTAAAGCACCCCGTCTTCTGATATAAAATACGGATATTTATAAAGCAACCGAGGCTGCAAAGTTGCTTTATTTTAAAATAGACTAAACTAATAATATATGTATATTTACATATAGTAAACGAGGGGTGGGGGTGGCGGGTTGGTTACGGCTTAAAGTGTTGGATTGCCAACCGGAAGATTGTGGGTTCAATTCTCAGCACCATCAAGTTTCCAGTGTTGGGCACCTGAGCAGGACCCTCAGCCCCTAATTGCTTAGTTTTACGATAATAAATAAATGTCATTCGCTCTGGATAAAGAAGTCTGCCAAATACTATAAATGTAAATAAGAAACATTATGGTATTGCACTATTTTAAATATAACATATACAGGTATTTTTCCAGTACCGGTATACCGGCGCATCCCTACAAGAGATAAATTACAATTTTGACGCTTAGAGAAAACATGTTCACAGTACGTTGTGCCATACTAAGGGGGACGGCTACCAATTTTCGACCCTATGAAAAAAATATACGCTTGTTTGCCTGACACCATAACAGTACTGGTACAGAAAAAAAGATCTCTGGGACCCTAAAGTGCACGAGTACTTATAATCGTCCTAACTTTCCCCTTTTTAGCGGCGCTCCTGTCCATACAATTGTCAATTTCTTTATATTACCAAACATCTTTTACCGTTGCCTTTATTACAGGGTTAGAACATACCGTGTAAACGCTGTGTGTTTATATCCAAGTTATTGCCGGTTAATTAATTGATTATTTAATTCATTTTTAAATGTTAAAATGTTTATCAATTTTCAAAAACAACAATAAGAAAATAGAAAAAACATAATAATAATAAAAAAATAAAAATAAAATAAAAATAAAATAAAATAAATAAGGCGCACCATTCCATCAAATAAATTTAAGAAAGAAATAAGATAGGAAATGACACAATCACATGCAAGCAGTATGTCTTACGTATTTATACCCCAATATGTCTCATTAAATTTAAATTAAACCCCATTAAACAAACCCTCTAATAAATATAGAGGAAATATGTAAGCCCAAATATCTCAACAATGGCTCTGAACCTCTATGAAATATAACATCTTTGCTATATGAAGCACAAGTTAAGTAATCCAATGATACATATTCCAGTATAGTACCCCAGAAGGGCCCCAGAAGGGATATAGTGCCATAGTGCCCCAGAAGGGGCTTTATCCATTAACCAGTTCAAAAGAATACATTTTTTGCACAAAGTATTAGAAACATTTGGATGTCTTTTTATGTTTGTCTTACAATAATGTCATCATATATTTCAAGCAACATGTGTCATGAATCACGTCCAGACCTTTCTACGAAACCCAGAAACAATGAACAAGATCACCCTCCTCTGTATTTATGCCCTTTTAAAGTTCTTACCAGATGAATGGAATGAGTTGTGATGTGTTTAAGGATCAGCGATGCAGTCAGTCCAACGCTCCACTCAGTGTTGGGGTCATCCTGCAACTCTCTGTAAAGAGAATAGTATAAGACACTGGATAACACATTGACAATGGTGCGACTTCCAAATTTAAACACTTTCTTTTAATTACCCCTGAATTAGTTTTACCCAGTCGCTAACTAATGCTTACCAAGAAAACAACAGCAAGCTTTTCACGCTGCACACGTGATTGGCTAACGTTGATCTGACAGCTGACGGTGGAGAAAGAGTATGCGTATTTGTCCCACCCAATCAGCACGTCTAATCTTGCTTCTTTGACTACTGACTCAGACAGGAATAAATCTTATGATCTGCAGGGCTAGTCACAACATTTAATTTCGACACACACAGATAATTTAACTCTTTTTACCCCTAGCAACTTTATATAATCTACACTTTATATGAGCAAAAGTATCAGGACACACGACTGTGTGTGTGGGTTTTTTTTGAAGCATCTTCTTACTTCTGAAATGGCTTTTCAATAGACGGCATTATTATTGAGAGCAGACACTAATGCCAGATAAGAAGGTCTGGGGTGCAGTCAGTGTTCTGGTTTATCCTGAAGGGTTATACTGGGAATAAGTCAGAATCGGGGCTCTGTACACTCGAGTACATTTGAGTTCTCCTACCAGAACACGGCATCTCTTTATGGAGACCAGGGGTCATTGTCATGCTGGAAACAGTGTTTGGGCTTCTTGGTTTCAG
The DNA here is from genome assembly GCA_005784505.1 of Bagarius yarrelli. Lineage (NCBI taxonomy): Eukaryota > Metazoa > Chordata > Actinopteri > Siluriformes > Sisoridae > Bagarius > Bagarius yarrelli. The sequence goes on from VCAZ01000029.1 coordinate 228,197, forward strand.
TAAGGACTAATGCACATCTACGTGGGTAGTTGCGGGTTAAGGTGCCTACCAACATTTGTCCATATTGTGTATTAATCTATTTAGCTTAAATATCATATATCTAGAATGCAATTTCTAGAGTAATTTGTTGGTATCTACCATTTTGTCTAATTTCTACAACACTATGCTGGCCAGCGCCAATCAAATCTGAACCAGCTGCACTAGCAGAGACTTTAAGACCATGTGGGCGATATGTACTGGTAAGCCCACTGTGTGTGTGTGTAATGATTTAGTGCTGCTGTCCCACACAGCACAGCTGGAACTCTGGCTACAGACCCCTCCTGATTCCTGGGGTCAGAGGTCGCCTGAGGCTTTGGCTCTTATTCATTTGAAAGTAGAACCCAGAGAAAACGCAATCACGCTTTGCTGTCTCATATATATATATGATACAGATACACACACACACACACACACACGGGCACGCACACACGAATAGCTTTCCCTTTCATCCAGACACCCTGCTCAGCCAGCAATAAATCGGAGGTCAATGAACTTCTATCTTGCTGGGCAATCTTTCACTGCACCCCTCCTCTCTCTGTCTCTCTCTGTTTCTATCTCTCAACCCTTACCCCCTCCCTCCCTACGTCTTGTTTTTCCATCCAGTTTTTTTCCCTCCTTTCTTTCTGTGCCAACATCAAACACGAGCGAGAGAGCGAGCGAGAGAGAGAGAGAGAGAGAGAGAGAGAGAGGCAACGAGGCGTGCAAAGAGTGTTTCAGACACACTGGGGTCACTGTAGTTCAGCTGAAATGGAAGTGCTGAGGGGCATCATTACACACAGCTTAACCGCTTCCACCCCAAACCTCAGCTTGGGAACTTTATTTGAACTAAGGACACTGTGTGTGTGTGTGTTTTTGTACTATGTTATAATACAGGAATAAATAATATAATATAATAATAATATTCAACTTCATTGTCATTGTGCAAGGTACGTGTACAGAGCCAATGAAATGCATTTTTCGTATATCCCATCTTAGTAAGTTGGGGGTCAGGGTGCAGGGTCAGCTATGATGCGGCGCCCCTGGAGCAGGGAGGGTTAAGGGTCTTGCTCAAGGACCCAACAGTGGTTGGCTTGCCAGTGGTGGGGCTTGAACCCAGGTGTTTCTGGTCTTCAGATCAGCACCATCAGCACCTTAACCATTTGAGCCACCACTGCCCCCAGATGTAATCATGATTACATCCATGTTAGATTTGACACTACTGCTGCGCGTCCATTACGCTTTTTTAATGCGCATTTTAAAGTATCGCAGAAACGAGTGATGGAAAGGGCAAATTTGAAAAAAAAGAAAAGAAATAAATACAGTAATTCGCACAAAAAATTCACGTTTATGGGGTTAGGGGTAAATGCGAATTAAGGTAAATGAAAACGCGTTCGCCAGTAAATTTTGACGTAGCAAACATTAAACTTACGTAACGTTCAGTTTCCGCTTCCTGTTTCTGCTTGCCTTGTTTTATTTATTTATTTACCGTTAGTTACCAAAGATACCGATCTTTTCAAGGCTTGCAAAAATGAAAAAAAAAAAAAAAATTCGGATTAGATGCGTTTACATCACGTAAAAACCGGCCCTCCAGGAATAGAAGAATACCCCCTCCCCATCTTTGACAAAATGGAGAGGAAAAACCTTGGGAGAAACCACGGTCAGACGCAGAGTCGGTTCTCTTCTAACCAGAAAAAAACAGCAGGTTATTCCATGCTGCAGCAAAGTTTCCATGGTCTTGTCCGGATGGGCGTCTAGAAGACAAGGTCATTACTGGGGAAACTGCCTTCGGGGCTTATTGTCTCATAGTGCTGATCCAACGACTGGGCTGGATACAAACTGGATCTGGTGATGATGAGATCATACCCACTTACCCTTTTACACTAAAGTGCATGGCTTTAGGAGGAACATGACTGGAGCAGGAAACTGGGGTGCCCGGAGAAAACCAGAGGGAGAACATGCGAATTTCACACACAGTGTGAGGGCGGGAATTACACCCCAGAGGCGTGAGGTTAATCAATTAGTCACTCCATATTCTAACAAACATTTACATTCCTGGCATTTGGCACACACCCTTATCCAGGACGACTTACATTTATATTATTTTTATATTTAACTGAGCAGTTAAGGGTTAAGGGCCTTGCTTAGAGGGACCCCAAAGTGTTAACTTAGTGGTGCTAAGGATTGAAACCATAATATTCCAATTGTCAGTCCAACACTAAGCTACCACTTCCCAAAGTGTGGGATTGGAAAGGACGACTGAAGCTTGGATACAAACTAGTGTGTTTTAACACCTGCCACTGAATGTGTCAAAAACCTAAGATCAGACACGAAGCAAGAGGGTGAGTGAGAAAGGGGGGAGGGTGAGACAGAAAGAAAGAGAGAGAGAGAGAGAGAGAGAGAGAGAGAGAGTAAGAAAGGGAGAGAGTAAGAGAAAGTAAAAGAGGTTGGCAGAGGTTGAGAGAGAGAGAGAGAGAGAACATAAAAGGAGAAAAGCAATTAAGAAAAAGAGTGCGCTAAGAAATTGAGAGAGAGTGGGACAGAGAGAGGATGAATTGCCAACCCCTCCATCCTTATTCTGTCCCCTTGTCTCAGCTTACAAAGACTTTTGGACAGTAGTGTCTGTTCTGGTCCCTGATGGATATTGCCACAAATCAAACGCTGGCCAGGGCCACTGGGGTTAGCAGCGGGTGATACCGCCTCCGAGCGGGGGATGAGAAAGTGCTGGGCAGCTGAAGGTGATAAAAGAAGGGCTTCTTTCTTTCTTTTTTTTTTTTTTTTTAAGGGGTGGGGTGGAAAGACAGAGATTGAAGAAAGAGGGCTGGTGGCCATTCAAAAAGAGTGTCGGATGGTGTTTAAAAGAGGAAAAGCTGACAGACAGGGATGATACAGTGCTGTTTTGAAAAAAAAAAAGAGGGATGAATTAGATGGAAGTCAGAAAAGTTTAACATAGTCACGCCTCTTTTTTTTTTTTAACGAACTGGTTTGCCCACAGTTTTTACATGCCCTGAAAGAAATGCAGCTTTTATTTCCTTCTCCTCCCAGTTTTATAGTATGGAATCGTAATGTTTTCTTGCTCAGATCAGAAGGATCTCTTTCCAAATCAGATGTGATAGGTTTGGCCGAGCAGTAAAGCTGGCAGCCGAGAGAGAGTAAAAGAAAAAAAAAAAAAGGTAGAGAGAAAGAGAGAGAGAGAACAAACATAAAAAGAAAAAAAAGCGTAAGATAGACAAAAAAGAAATCAAAAGTCACATGATCTACCTACAAGTTTTATCGAGTGTTAGCTTTGCTATGGCAACAGTGCTAAATGCTCCAGAGTAACCTCCTCTCTCTCTCTCTTTCTCTCTCTCTCTCTCTCTCTCTGCAACTCGTACATGGGGATCTGTAATTGCTTGCAGGGATTTGAATGTAGTGGTTGAACTTTGGCCTACTTAAGTGAATGTGTGTGTGTGTGTGTGTATGCAAAAGCAGAGAGCAGAGCATGCATGCAGAAGCACTTGTTTAGTCTGGCAACATGGAAGCACAAACCCCCCCCCTCCCCCTCCTCCTCCTCCCCCCACCACTAATGCATGCTGCCATACTCAACTGGTTGAACTGATGTTGAACTCCTTTCGCATGCAGAACTGCTAATTTCGCATTGATCCTTGGTCACTTGTTCTATAAAAACACTTTTGGAGCAACGAAATCCATTTCAGCACGTGTTATTGTTGTTTATTTAAATTAAGGGACACTCGACAGAAAATAAAATGCAACTTAACTCCACCCATTATTTCAACATCAGAAATAAATAAATCTGATCAATATCGATATATTGATCAAAGTTGGCTTTATTACAGAGCTACTTAAATAGAAATAATAAAAAAAAAACTGTTAAAATAATCGTCTCAGATTGAGATAATCACAGGATTTGCTTAAAATAAAAAAAAGCTTGGTGCACGACATTTTCTAAGTAAAAAAAAAAAAAAGAAGAGAAATAAAAAATGAATCTTTTCCTAAAAATCTGTTTCCTAGAAGTTTCCTCTGAGGATTTTTTGTTTTAGTCGGATTGAAATCAAGCAGATCGATGAATCCGAATGCAGTGTTCACATGAACATTAAATAAAGTAATTGGGTTGATATTGGCGGCGCGTCCAATCGGATTTGATTATTTGAACAGACGTCATTACTCATTTACAGCATTTGGCAGACGCTCCCTTATTCAGAGAGACTTACATTATCTTATTTATACAACTGGGGGTTAAGGGCCTTTCTCAGGGGTCCAGCAGTGATGGCTTAGTGAAGCTGGAAATCGAACCCACAATCTTCAGGTTGGCAGTCCAACACCTTAACCTTGAGCCACCACTTCCCCATTACTCCATTCATGCCATTGCACATGAGTATTTTTTATACTGTGTTTACAGGTCCTCATGATTGGATTAGAAAAAGTGTAAACATTTACAGCATTTGGCAGACGTCCTTATACAAAGCGACTTGCATTTATCTATTTTTATACAACTGACCAACTTGGGGTTAAGGGCCTTGCTCAAGGGCCTAGTGGTAGCAGGTTGGTGGTTCTAGAAATCGAACCCCGATTAGCAGTCCAACACTTTAACCACTGCACCACCGTTTCCCCCACACCTTACAATCGAACGACATTATAATCAGATTTGGCCAATTTATTCCGATTGACGTTTTTTACATGTCCCTTAGTTTTTTATCTGATTATGCTTATACTCCTATTAGAATCGGATTATTAGGGTCCATGTAAACCAGACTCCGTCCTGGAGGCCAGAGTTCATCTCCAACTTCCCTTAACACACCCTGTACATTTCAACTATACCTAGCAAGAATTTGATTAGCTAGTTTAGGTTTGTTTAATTAGGGTTGGAGGACGCCGGACCTCCAGGACAGAGTTTGGTGACCCCTGATGTAAACGCAGCTACTGTTAAAGAAAATATCTACGAAATATTCACTCTGGACTTTTGGATATTATGAAAGAAAATAAAAAGAATCTGTCTTGTTTCGTGAGGAGCTTTTGGGACACGGGGTGTTTCCGCATGCCGTCTGGTGATCGCATTAAAAAAGCTCTTCTCCGAACCCTGGTCTCCCCTTGCAGCCCCTGGCCTGGGCTTTTGTAGCCCTGACTTCCTGTCAATGAATCATAGGAGATTTACTTTCCACCCAAACTTATAATTAAACGCAGAGGAACTGAACCCAGTCTGTTAATAATTTATTCCTGCCTCATTTTTAGCAAACGTGTTGCTAAAGGTCGGACTTCTGGGGTTGATCAGAATGTTCCCTCTAAAGTACACAGAATTGGTAGAAAGGGAAGAAATCCATTGCTGAAATTTTCTAGTTGTAATAGAGAGAACAGCACGATGTGTGAATGGTCCCTTACAATGGCCTGACACTGGAGACTCCTTCCATAAGTGTTACATGAACATCTCTATACAGAAACCACCATCTTTACATAACATTTAACCTGTTTATTATTAAGCTTCGAATTGCAGAGAGCAGTGTTGTTATGGAAACCATTAGAGACAGAGATGTTTTCCCTGCATACAGACAGACAGGTGGGCTGAAGATCATCATACAGGATCTGCCCTTCACCTCCATGAATAATACAAACACACAAGAGAGAGAATATACAGGTCATCCTGGTACATACGGTTTAGACAAGGAGCAAAAGGATTACCCAGAGTGCAATGTGCTGTAGCATAGCGGAGGAGGGCATTAAAAGAGTGTGTGTGAGGCAGGTAGGCAAACAATGTGACCTAAAATTGTAGCATCACTACAATACCGCATTACACACTCACTATCTCTCTGAATAAAAGAATATTCAGGGGCACCACTGAAGGGGAAATGGTTGGACAATGGGGGCCCACCAGAGATCTGTTTTATTAGTTGTGACAGTACTACCAGTAATGTAATAGTATGATTGGTGTGGAATGGGTGCGCTAGATATCTGTATATATATATATCTGCTGCTATCTGTATATTTGTATGGTTTGTGATCAGTATTAAAAAGAGAAGTGGAAAGAGAGATAAAAGTAAAAAGAAAGAGAGAGAGAGAGAGAGAGAGACAGAATAGGCCTAGTGCCAAATTAAGAGAGGAGTGTTTGAGTTTACATTCCACAAGTGGCCCAGTTGAGCACCACTGCCTTATCTTTCTCTTTCTCTCTCTCACACACACACACACACACACACACACAGGCTTAAACAGATGCTCGCGATTCTTGGAAATCTCCCTGATTCTGTGTAGGACGGCTGAGTTTATCCAAACCTGACCCCAGATGCATCTTTCTCTCAAAATTCTTTGAACTGGAAGGTAATTCATTCTAACGTCACCAATGACTGACTTCTAGAAAAGATAGTTTTCACACATTTCCAGTTCCTCTAAAACATGACAGGTTGCCATTTCCACTTTTTTTCCGCCTGCCTTAATATGGTGAAGTCATCCCTATTTACCATGTGCTGCAGGCCACAAACGTGTCATTGAATCGAACGATAGCTCAGTGGTTAAGATGTTGGACGGATGATGTACGGCAGATCGAGGGTTTAATTCCTAGAACCATCAAGCTGTTACCATGAGTCCCTTAAGCAAGACCCTTAACGGCTTAAAAAATATAAATATAAATCACCCTGGATATAAAAATTGCCTGAAATGTAAATGTAAATCAAGGCACAGATTAATGTGTAGCTTGTGTCTAGTCTCATCAGGGACACTAACAAGTTAAAAAACAGGACGTGAAACAAACCAAGACTTAAATTAAGGACCTTTTTTGCTGCTATGGTGATGAATTTATTAACACAATAACACTTGAGGGCTGAACGGTTTCAGGAATAAAGCCTGGATGCACCCCTACATCTAATAGTGCAATAGTGTGTGTGTGTGTTAGGCTGCATTTACACTGTATGCATCAAGTGACCCAATTAAAAATTTGGATCATCAGATTTCCAAATCGGATTCAGGCCTCATTCGTATGTAGAAATAAATCGGATATAAATCGGATACGTGCATTAGCGTCTATGTATATATTATAAAAAAAAAAGAACGAAGCCCTTGTTGCAGCCTGGATGAATGTAGCATAGCTACATGTGTGAATGTGGGCAGCACGGTGGCTTAGTGGAGTTTGCATGTTCTCCCCGTGCTTGCGTGGGTTTACTCCGGGTTTTCCGGTTTCCTCCCACAGTCCAAAAACATGTATGTTAGGTTGATTGGTGATTCTAAATTGCCCATAGGAGTGAGTGTGAGTGAGTGTGTGTATGTGTGGACCTGTCCAGGGTGTACCCCTCCTGCCTTTCGCCCTTCCAGAGGCGGCTGGGATGGGCTCCAGCAGATCCCTGTGACCCCGAATTAGGGAATAAGCGGGTATAGAAAATGAATGAATAAATATATGAATGTAGCATAGCATTGGATGATATATATATATATAATTTCATCTTCGTTCATTACAGCTATTGATTATCGCACTGGTTTTCTTTTCTTTTCTGATCATCGTGGGTTGTTTTTCCGTGTATAGTGTAAATGCAGATATCAGATCGGGGTCAGGTTTTTAAAAGAAAATATAATCGGTTCCTCCAAAAAAAATGGATATAGTCACGGAATCAGACTTTTTAGTGAAAGTGCAGCTTTAGTAGTAAAGGAGTTTGTCAAACTCATGTTTAGTTGCAGTGCCGTTTTAACAGCTCTTCAAGGTTGGGCTGGAACTAGAACTTGGCCTACCACTGCGCCTGTAAAAAAACATGCTCCTTTTACAGCATTACACCAGAGCCCTGATTTGCCTCAGACTGTTTGTGCCTGGAGGTTTGGGTGGTGGAAAAACAGCTCCCGTAGTTGAGGTTTGGGGTTGTGAATTCCAAATCTCAGCTCAGCCAGAACGCCACTGTTGTGTTCTTGACTTGTTCCCAAGAGCCCTCAAGTGCTGGGAAACACGCTCGAGCTGCTGGCTGCCTCATTCGTAAGCCACTGTATGCGTAGCTGGTGAAAGAATAAATAATGTAAAGAACGTTTGTAATAGATTTCCGTGTTTCGGAAGGTTTACGTTCTGGAAGGTTCCCTGTCAGTGACTGCTGATGTTCTTTCAGCAACATTCGAAGAGCTAAGGACGAAATGTGCATTTGGTGTACGGTGGTTTGGCGGACGAGATGCTGTATTTTGTAGAAGGGCCTTTGCCAGAAAAACTGGAGCTGCACACCAAATCGTTCCACGTGCTGGGAAATGAGGAGCTTTTTGTGCCTCATGGTATTTTTGGTAATAGTTACAAGCAGTCGTGTAAATATTGTGCAATAACCTGGGGTGTTTTCTGTTTATTTCTGATTTACACTTAATAGAGTGTTTGGCCTTCCAGTGGAGACAGCACAGGAGATTTCAATCACAGCTGCGACTCACACACACACACACACACACACACACACACAGCTGCTTTATATAATTGCCTCCATTGCACATTTCGTGGCAGGATGTCAGGTGATATTCTTAGAACATCTGACCCTCATGTGATGAAATCCAACCAAAGCTGGCGAGCGACTGTAAATTAAAGGTATGGGGGGGGGGGACACACAACAAAATCATATCTAAATATTTCAAATCAGCCAGGATACGATGTTCACACCAGGCTTAACGCTTATCCGATATCTGACACTCCCACAGAAAAGCTGTTTTGCAATACAGGGCAAAGAAATTTTCTTGAAAGTTGAGGGAAATCAGGACAAATCCTTTTCCTACTTCCTATTCTGACAAATCAGATTCATCTGAATCGCAAAGGCTCGTTTTTTTCCGTCTTTCTCCTCCGTCTCGGACAGAAATTTGAAGCCTTTTTCTTTAGAAACCTCAACCCTGGTTAATAAAGCTGCCGGGTCTCTTTAAATAAGCAGCTGAAGATCTGGACCTCTGATTCAATTCCAGCCTCTGATTCCAAAATCTGGGCCACAGCCAAAGCATGACCTCATCTCGGGTTCGAGCAGATTTGCGGAAGAGGATTTGTCCGGTTTGTTTCTGCACCTTTAAAGAGAACATGGGGGGGGGAGGAACTCGGCATGAGGAAGAAGCTCAGCATGAGGAAGGAGCTCAGAGTAGTCCACTTAAGTACACTTAATAATCCATTTCTTTCTCTCTTTCTTTCTCGGGGGGTGGGTTAACCTGCCCCTGAGATACCAGTGAGCAGTTTTCCTGCCTCTTTCCTTGAATTCGAGGAGCTTTGGACTGAGACTTACTCTGCTCCACTGACGCAAGGCTACGGCTTACATTCAATTTGATCACCATTACTGTATGGGGAAGTGGTGGCTCATGGTTAAGGTGTTGGACTGCCAACCCGAAGATTGTGGGTTAGATTCCCAGCTCCACCAAGGTTGGGCCCCTGAGCAAGGCCCTTAACCCCCAATTGCTCAGTTGTATAAATTAGATAAATGTAAGTCGCTCTGGATGAGAACATCTGCCAAATGCTGCAAATGTAAATATGCTGTAGGTCGCCCAGATGAGGATGGGTTCCCTCTTGAGGCTGGTTCCTCTTAAGGTTTCTCCCTACTGTATCTAAGGAGGTTTTTTTTTTTTTGCCACAGTCACCACCGGCTTGCTTAATAGGGACAAACTTACGATAAAGCTGTTGAGACAACGTCTGCTGTTAAAAGCGCAATCCAAATAGAATTAAATAAAAAAATATTACCAACGTGACCATGGAGAATTTGCCACTAGCAGTTATATTAACACTTGGCAACTGACCCTGCAGCAAAACTGACCCTGACAAGATGAGAGAAAATAACAAAAGGAAACCCGAGGGACATACAAATAATCCCACATCCCCGAAAAAAGTATAGGTATCGGTATTGGTATCGACAAGTACCAGAAATAAAATATTGCTACTTGTACCGTGTTTTAAAATAAGGTATCGGCGCATCCCTAAAATAAACCCGCTGTTTGGTGTTTGATTGATGCCCTGGATATCTCTGAGATCCTATAGTCACGGCATGTACCACCGCTCTTCTGAGACACTTTGTGCTTAATGGTTATAGTAACAGAGGGGGGGAATAATACATCAGCTTGGCTGTCGCGGTCCAAATGGATGCCTCTGATTTGTAGCCCGACCAATGTTTGCTGTTTTGGTAGCCGGGGAGAAAAGGGGAGGGTCTGTGCCCAGCATGGGAAATCTAGCTTGCTGGGACTGAAAATCTTGGGGGTTGGGGATGAAGAAGAGGATCACCAGTTGCACAGTTTGTTCACAAGGAACATTGCTCAGCTCTGATAACTGACTGAATAAGAAAAAATATCTGGGCTCCTGCCCGGGAATCGAACACTGGCCTTCTTGTTGTGAGGCAACAGTGCTAATCACTATCTCAGGTCGATGAAGAAAACCCAAGTAGCACAAGAAGAAAAAGGCACCTCTATGAGGAGATAGTGGGGAAATGACCACCGCTGAGTTTAACCGATTTGCACACAACAAAAGCTTTAAAAAAAATAAATGAGAGGGATGATAATAATAGATAGCAATGATTGTAGTCACATGTTGGTGACGTAACCAGGTTCTGGTAGGTCAAAGTGAGCTCCGGTTCCAGCACCAGCCCATTACAGGCCCCGGTGGAAAAGCATGTTTTCAACACACCCTATTTATTTTCCTTTTTCTCCTCGTTTTTCTTAAAAATGTACATCTGTAGCAAATTAGTAAGCTGAGCGTCAACAACTTAAACAAACAATCAGGATAAAAAGCTCGGCAACCCCAGTGAGTGGAGAGTTTTGTGGCTCTTACTTGTTGTCAATAAGCGTGACTCGGTGAGCTGGAATTCCCAAAGCGGCACAGCTGCCGAGCAGTTCGTCTTTACGCTGGGCCCCTTGATTGTAGTAATTTCCTAAACAGGGCAGTACAGGTTGATATGACGTTACACAATCCACAATTCTAGGATGCTGTAATACACCCCGGTGCCACTTTAGAGCTTCGAGTACATCTATTGTAACGTGTGTAATTGCCTTTGGCTATATACGATACTGAAGCTGGATCTGATTTTTGTGTGATCCTAAATCTACATATATATTATATTTATTTATTAGTTGGTTAATGTGTTGGACTGCTAAATGAAAGATCAGGGTTCGATTCCCAGCACAACAGCGGGGCCCCTGAGCAAAGACCTTAACCCCCGAATGCTCAGTTGTATAAAAGTCGCTCTGGAATATGGCCTCTGACAATTGCCGTAATTGAAAGATCTGGGTTTGATTCCCAGCACCACCAAGCTGCCACTGTTGGGCCCCTAAGCAAGGCCCTTAACCCCCAATTGCTCAGTTGTATAAAAAGAAATAATATATGATAAGGGTGTCTGCACAGTGAAACGCTTTACTTCACATATTCTGATTTTGGAAGAACAATGTCAGCCACTGTTACTGCTCCCCCGGTTGGTAAGAGAAGGGGCCTCACTTAAGGGCCCAACAGAGGCAGCTTGGCAGTGGCAGACTTGGGGTATTAAGGACCCAACAGTGGCAGATTGACAGGGCTGGGATTAGAACCCGCAACCTTCCAATCAGTAGACTTAAGCTTTAATCACTGATCTACCAATGAGTGTATATTCGCGTCTGTGTCCCGTTGCTATGGTAACATGACTCAAAAACAAACCACGGTTTGAAAAAAAACATTTTCGTGCTTGTTGAATTCTTATAAAGGACGTACCTGATGACAAACACAGCAGATAAACAGCTGCATTTGATTCGCCCAGTTTTATAACCGCTGGCGCAAAAAACATGCATTCGTCATCAGGATGCGCGGTGACAAGCAGAACCCGCGCTTCATTTTCATAAGTCTTGCACGACAATTCCGGCGGATCACGTGTCGGCAAAAACTTTACACCTTCAACACGACTTGAAGCACATAAAATGTTATTTCTTAATGACGGCCATAATCGCCAAAATCTATTATATATCAATTTTAGACAGAAAAGGTAACCAAGGAAACACAGTGCAACTGAAAGCAAAACAAACATGTCTCCCGTCTGACAAAAGAATCCGGGTAGAACAAGCACAATCTTCCTGGTGATTCCGTCTTACCTTTTTTTGTGTGAAAGCGGGATGTTTAAATATTATAATTGCGTATATTAACAATATATAATGGTTTTATACAAAAATGTATGCAGACTTGTATGCAGAGATAATTTGTTTTAAATTCAGATACTTTTTTAAAAATTAAATCAAACCTTAAAATCTTAACTATTGTTGAAAGTTTTAAATAAATCAAATTAAAAATTACGTCTTTATAGACGCAGACATGTGTTAGGTTTCTATTAAAGGTTTGGGTGGGGAAGTTTTTCAAGGAACGTCAAGCCGCTTGTGGGGAACCTTTTTAACGTCACACCACATTATCCTGGCTGGTACGTAAAACCAAATTAGTCCGCATTTGAATGTCGACTCGAACGTATCAAACTAAAGATCTTTAAAACGAATTTGAGTAAAATCTAGTCTTTTTGATTTAATTTTTCATATGTTATTCTTTATACTATGATTAAAAAATATATACGTTTTTAAAGTTTTCTTAGTGCTGCCAGGACAAATAGTACGCTGAGGTTTATGTGTGCAGCAGTAGAAGTGTCTGCAGCGCTCGCGCAGTCCGTCAGTAGCGGAATAAAAATTAAATATAATTCACACAAGTTTGTCTTTCTATCCTTTTTGCACGTTTCCGCGGAAATGAGGTGAGTTTATGGCATTTTTTTGACGTATTTATTCGTCTTCCTGCTTGCTTATTTATTGCTTATGTTTATTACTCTAAGCGTAGTTCTCTTCTAGTGGCTCGGGTTAGCTTAGCTTAGCTTGTTAGCCGTGACAATATGGCGGTCTGGTTCAGAAAGGTGAAACGCGACGCCTGCTCTGAATACTGCATTACAGGTGTGTTTATATTTCCCACAGGGTGCTTTAACATTTGCACACTTTGTCGTTTAAAGCAGTGTTTTATATTATTGAACAAAAAAAACATGGCTCTCCTTGTTCGGTAGCTAAGCTAACAATGACTAGCATCGGTGTTAGCAAGTGAGGCTAACGTGATTTGGATCAAGCTGGACTGTCAGTGACCAACTGTAACGCAGGGCTGCTGTTTTTTACTTGGTACGTAGAAATAAAGCTAAAATTAATTAAAGAAACTTGTTTATGTTTTATTTATGTATCGCTGTAGGTCATTTTTAAGGAACCGTAACATTAGTAATTAAGATGTTGAATTGGTGGTCAGAAGATGATGGGTTTGATTGCCAGCACTACCAAACTGCCACTGCTGGGGCCCCTGAGAAAGACCCCTGCCCCGTAAATAAGGCTCCTATAAATAAGGGTTAGATATTTAACTGTAATTTTAGGGTTTATTAGCTCGGAAAAGAGGCGCTCGGTGTAGCGGGCAGTCCTAACACAAAGCGGAAATAGCAAACATTTCGTTTTTATGTATTAGTTTTATGTTTTATATTTGGCCCCGGAAATAGAGAACAATCCGCTATCCGCTAAGTTATATTTTTGCGTGTGCCATGTACACTGTGTTAATATGATCTATCTATCTATCTATCCGACTATCTATCTATCTATCCGACTATCTATCTATCTATCTGACTATCTATCTATCTATCTATAAGCTTCTATCTAATCTATCCCCTCACACACTTCTTTCTATCTAAAATCCGTAGCTAAATAGCTTCTAAAATCTATATCTATCCTATCAATCGTAATGTAGCAAAGCCATCCAATAATGTTATTAAAATTCTATCTATTATCTATCTGCTCTAATTAGTCTATGAACAAACCACTATCGTTTACTTTGCTCTATCTATCTATCTATCTATCTATCCGACTATCTATCTAGTCAGAAGCGATCTAAAAATATCAAACTTTTTATCTTCAAAGCGAACTAAAAACCGATGTAAAAAAAAATATGTACGCTAAACTGATTAAAAAAAATAATATCGTTTTTAAAGTTTATTCAGGAAAAATTACGCCGAGGTTTCTAAAGCCTTTATGGTCTCTGACAAAAAACACATTAGCGGAATAAAAATTAAATATAATCCAAAAACAATACTGGCACGTTCCGCGTGAAATGAGTTAGCAAGTGACGGTATTATCCTGGCTTCTTGTTTATCAAGTTTAGGGACTGGCGGTGTTAGAAAACTGTATCAGGGAAAAGCGATGAAAACTATGGCGGTCTGTTCAGAAAGGTCCCAAGAAATCTTAAAAATTTAACAATAAAAAAATAACGTTAAAAAGCAACCCCCAGTTTTATATTATTGAAAAAAAAACATGGCTTTCCTTGTTTAAGGTAGCTAAGCTAACAATTAACTAACGGTGGTAGCAAGTGAGGCTAAATTTGATTTGGATCAAAGCGGACTGTCAGTGACCAACGGTAACAGGGCTGCTGGTTTTTTACTTGGTACGTAGAAATAAAGCTAAAAAAATAAAGAAAACGTGTTGGTTTAATGTACGTGCCTTTTTAACAAAGTTAGTAATGTATTAACAGAAGATGATGGGTTTAGGGCCCCTGGGGCCCTGAGAAAGACCCCTGCCCCGTAAAAAAGGCACCCTAAATAAATAAGACCTGAACCGATAGAAAAGATGATGTTTGAAATAAAAACTGCCAATAGGGACCAAAAATAAGAAAAAAAGAAAATCTAAATAAGAAAAAATAAAATGTAACTGTAATTTGGGGTCTAAAAAGAGCTCGGAAAAAGAGGCGCTCGGTGTAGCGGACAGTCCTAACACCAAAGCGGAAATAGCAGCAAACATTTCGTTTTTATTTATTAGTTTTATGTTTTATATTTGGCCCCGGAAATAGAGAACAATCCGCTATAAGTTATATTTTTGCGTGTGCCATTGTACACTGTGTTAATATGCTATCTATCTATCTATCTATATCTATCGTATGTAGTCACCATCTTCATCTATCTATCTATCTATCTATATCTATCTAGTCCCCTCACACTTATATACTCTTCTATATCTATCTATCTATCTATCTATCTATAGTCCATCTATCTATCTATCTAGTTATATCCTATCTATCTTTCTATCTATCTATCATCTCTATCATCTATCTATCTATCCCTATCATCATCTATCTATCTATCTTCTATCTATCTATCTATCTATCTATCTATCTATCTATCTATCTATCTATCTATCTATCCGTAGCATAGCAATATCCATATTAAGTATAATGTATATATTATTATCAAAATATACATTTATCTGTCTCTGTCTATATATAGCATATTAATCAGTGTGTTTATTAAAAATATACAGTATAATATATATCTATATATATATATCATAATGTGTGTATATATAATGTCACTAAATATTAGTGTAGTGACTGCTAAAAAAAAGTCAGTGCTGCTGCTCCTGATACACAGTTTTGCATGATCGCAAACTTGAAATAAAAGTAAAAAAACTTTTTATTACCCCACATGTTGATAAAAGCCGCCCCGAAACTTACAGCCGGCATAATAACCCAATTATATTCGTAGAAGAATCGCAAAGGCATTTAAAAAATATTTCCCCCCCTATGAACCACACTGATTAATGTAGTGTTAGATTTGGGTTTCACTTGTTAGAAGCGTTATCAATTTGCGATTGGTGGCCATTTTGCCTGTTGCTATTTCTTATCCAGAATAAACAGTACTGGAGTCAGTGGTCAAGAGTGAAACAAGTCACTTTTTGCTTCCTCGTGTGAACACGGGGTAGAATGTCACTGCCTGATGATTTGAATATCAGATGTGGCCGAATGATAGTCACGGAGCCTGTTCTCAGACATTATAACCCTGTGCAATGTCTTATCGCCGGGGTGCTGGTGGTGGTGGTGGTGGTGCTGGTGGTGGTGCATTTCAGTGGCATTTTTAAACCCCTTATCTCACCAGACTATCTGCTTGTTTTCAAAACTGATTTCATTTGTCAGCAAGCCGAAGGAAATCCACAGCCGACAGGGTGTTTTTGCATTTAAACAAAGTGTTTAGTTTATCTAAACCGAACGCTTGTGCTGAAAGGGATTTAGAAAATGACTGCCCAGTAGACCCACATTTAGATCAGGGAAATAGAAAAGACCCATTTAATCTCATTTAGATTAGATTAGATTAGATTAGATTCAATTTTGTCATTGTGCAGAGAGCCAGTGGAACGCAGTTAGCATCTAACCAGAATTGCAAATAGTTTTTGTAAATATTGCAGTTTGATGGTAGGTTTTTGTCCACTGCAGGGTTTTACTTACAAAGATATCTAATAAAAGATTATTGCCGGAGTTTGGAGTTGTGTAGGCCGACATCTGAGCTGCAAAAAGACTGTTCCTGTGTTTGCTGGTGCGACTGCGAAGTCTCTGCTAACGCCTACCAGACGGTAGAAGGTTAAGTAGTCCATGGTTATGGTGACAGGTGTCTGATGATTCTTCTTACCTTCATTAAACAGCGTTTGTGTTAAATGTCATTGATGCTGGGTAGCTGAACACTGATGATGTGCTGAGCAGTCTTCATTACTTGCTGGAGGGCCTTCCGGTCTGAGGCAGTGCAGTTGCCGTACCACACGGTGATGCAGTTTGTGATTTATGCTTTCACTAGTGCACCTGTAAAAGTTCAGCAAAATGTGGGGGACAGGTTATCTCTTCTTATTGTCCTGATAAAGTAAAGCCAAGTGCTTTCATGATCAGGGTTGAGTTATTGGTGTTCCAGGAAAGGTCATTAGATATATGAACACCAAGGAACTTAAAGCTACTTGCATGCTTCAGCTCCATCAATGTAAATAGGTTTGTGTTTGTTGGACTTTTTCTGGAATGCTCTGGTATTCAGAGCCAAGTTGTTGGGAAAACGTACTCGCAGGTGCTGAACCTTTTCCATGTAGGCCATCTCATTTTCACCGGTGATGAGGCCTACCACTGTGGTGTCATCTGCAAACTTGATAATGGCATTGGAGCCAAACTTGGGTATGCAATCATAGGTAATAAGAAAATGGAGGCTTGGGCTAAGCATACAGCCTTGTGGTACAACAGTGTTCAAAGTAAGCATGGAAGAGTCATGATTGTTCAGCCTAACAGACTGCGGTCGGTTGATGAGAAATGTGGGGAAGTGGTGGCTCATGGTTAAGGTGTTTGATTACCAACCCGAAGGTTGTGGGTTCGATTCCCAGCTCCGGCAAGCCACTACTGTTGGACAGTTGCAGTTGCAGAGGGATGCCAAGACCAGTGAGCTTGGAGGGAAACTTTGATAGGATTATGTGTGTGTGTTGCTATTGTGTCAATGAGTCAGGGCAAAATGAAGCGCAGAGGTGATTGCATCCTCTGTAGACCTGTTGTGTTTGTAGGCCAATTGGAACTGACCCAGTGTTGGGGGTAGTTCCAGTTTTTCGAAACCCTTTAAAATGATGGGAGTCAGAGCGACAGGGGAGAAGCCGTTAAGGGCCATTGCAGTGGAATGTTTTGGTACTGGTGTAATTGTGGTGGTTTTATAGTAATTGGCTACAGTAGGCTGGGTTGATGAGATGTTAAAGATGGTGACCTCGGTCAGCTGTACAGCACAGGCTCTGAGAACTTGGCCAATGATGTCATGAGGACCAGCAGCTTTATGTAGGTTTACTCGGCTTAAGGTGGCACATATGTCACTAGAGGCAAATGTGAGTGGCAATTCATTGAGATGGGGCTCCACTCTGAATTGTGGTTTTGTGTTCCCACAATGGAAGCCAGCATGAAAGTGGTTTCGTTTGTTTGAAAGGGGAGGTGTTAATGCTTGGGGAGGCTGATTGATGGTTTGTAGTCTGTGCCTGTCCATATGCGTCAAGGGTCAGTCGTCAGTTTGTAGTTGTATTGGATTGTTTTTATTCCCCTCTTTAGGAGTCAGACTTACTTCCATGGATTTCATGGGGTATGTTATGTTTTTTGGATGATAACCTTGTTTATATATTGTAGTACTGACCTGGTGTCAGGGTGCGAGTCTGTAGTGACCTGAGAAGCAAATGTGTTCCAGTGTGTGTTCTGGAACTCTGTTTGTAGTGAATAGTCAGCTCCTTTCCCGCTGCACTTTAACGGCCTTTACTGTGGGCTTTAACACGTTCGATAATGGGGGTGTATTTGGCGAGTGGGAACAGAGATCAGATTGTCCGGTGGGGGTGAGGGGGGGTGGCTTTGTAGGCCTCTGATATATTAGTATAAACGTGGTCGAGAGTTTTGAGTTCCTCTCATAGGGCAGGAAACCATAGTGGCCTCTCAATGGCTGAAAATTACATACAACAAAATTACCCAACTATATTTGCAAGGTAATGCAAGAGCATTAATGTATATTTCCCTCTCTGAGATACCCGATGGGCAGGATGCGGAAATATTTATATACTACATTAATAATTATCGATCTATCGATCTATCTATCTATCGATCGCGTATTAATAGCAGTATAATGTATATATCATTAATAATTATATATCTATCTATCTATCTATCTATCGCGTATTAATAGCAGTAGCAGTATAATGTATATATCATTAATAATATCTATCTATCTATCTATCTATCTATCTATCTACCTGTCTATCTGTAGCGTATTAATAGCAGTATAATGTATATATCATTAATTCTATCTATCTATCTATCTATCTATCTATCTATCTATCTATCTATCTAGCGTATTAATAGCAGTATAATGTATATATCATTTAATAATATCTATCTATCTATCTATCTATCTACCTATCTACCTGTCTGTCTATCTACCTGTCTATCTGTAGCGTATTAATAGCAGTATAATGTATATATCATTAATAATATCTACCTGTCTATCTCTCTACCTGTCTATCTCTCTACCTGTCTATCTATCTACCTGTCTATATGTAGCGTATTAATAGCAGTATAATGTATATATCATTAATAATATCTATCTATCTATCTAGCTATCTATCTGTAGCGTATTAATAGCAGTATAATGTATATATCATTAATAATATCTATCTATCTATCTATCTATCTATCTGTAGCGTATTAATAGCAGTAGTATAATGTATATATCATTAATAATATCTATCTATCTATCTATCTATCTATCTATCTGTAGCGTATTAATAGCAGTATAATGTATATATCATTAATAATAATATCTATCTATCTATCTATCGATCTATCTATCTATCGATCGCGTATTAATAGCAGTATAATGTATATATCATTAATAATATCTATGTCTATCTACCTGTCTATCTGTAGCGTATTAATAGCAGTATAATGTATATATCATTAAGTCTGTCTGTCTGTCTGTCTATCTACCTATCTACCTCTATGTCTATCTCTGTCTATCTACCTGTCTATCTGTAGCGTATTAATAGCAGTATAATGTATATATCATTAATAATCTATCTATCTATCTATCTATCTGTAGCATATTAATAGCAGAAAATGTATTCTGATGGACAGTTTAGTCCATAATAGCGATATATACCCTTATGAAGCCCAGAAGAAGCGCTTGATCTGCTGGCAGCGAGACAGGAGTAATTCAGCACAAGACGTGTAATTATTGTTCCTCTGTCTGTGGCGCTGCCACGTTGCCTCCGTTTTTTTTTTAAACATTAGATTTTAAGTTATCATCTTTAAAAAAATATTTTATATAATGAATTAAGATGGTTTAAAAGATTTTTTGTGATATGCCACATTAGGACTGCAACAATCTTATTTTATAGTCGATTAAGCAACGGTTATAAGAACGATTATTCAGCAACCATTTCAGCTTACGCAAATAGTTAACCTTTTAGCATCATTGTAGAATTTGGCTAAAAGGCTGAAAGTAAATGAAATGCTATAATACAGGATTTATGTTTTAGCTTATAGTTTTATACCACAATAACAGATTAAATATTCTACCTTAAAAAATTAAGACAACTTAACACAACACAAAATAATCACAACACAATATTATCACCTGTGCTAAAAATTTTTTTTTTAGTGTAATGAATCAGTACTTTTATTTTAACGCCATGTTGTAAAATTTTTTTTTACTGTTTATCGGCGGGAACGTTAACATGTTTTAATCCATATCGAGTAAAAAATGTCCAGAGCTCATCATCATTATCTAATTTGATTGATATCATTTATCGACCGAGTCCTACTTTTATCCAATATGCAGTTGACATAAGAGAGAAAGTAGTTCAGTGAGCGTCTCTTCTTTAAATCCTGTGCGAGTTTCAGCTCTAAATCCCAGACGGTGTTCTGTTTGACATGTTTGTTCATCAGCTCCTCCGTGTCTGGGTTCGGATCTCAGACTGCGGCATTAAGTGTAGTTATCTTCTTCCCGGAGCTGAGAGGAGTAATGGAGTGCGGTCAGCGTCGGATCAGAGGCCACTAGACACACTACACTTCCTCTTCTACTGTAAATCCCCAGACTGACTTAACACACACACGCGCGCGCCTCCCCGAAGAGTTCAGCTTTACATGCTCCTCAGCTGCTAGGTAATGAAATGGGAATGTAAATATTTGAAGACTTGCTGCTGGATTCCACGGCGTTCGGTTTATTTCTCGCTTCATTTTTTAAGCTTTGTGTTTACTTGCACTTGTGCTGCACTTTATCTTGGGAACTGCGGTAAAAAAAACCGAAACCTGCTATTAAAGTATACTGGATTAAATGGGGATTCGAACTGGCAAAGAATCTAAGGCTGCATTTACACCGCACGTATCAAGTGACCCAATTCCGATTTTTTTTTTTTTTTTCATCCAATGTGGCACAGTTTTGGACTTGATTCGTGATAGTGTAAGCAGGAAAAAAGCATGTGGATTCCGATATTTTCAGATTGGATTCAGGCCTCATTCGTATGTGGTATCAAGTTGGATATGTTCATTAACGCGTGCGGTGTAAACAGAAAGATCAGATTTTTGCCTGTAATGCGAGTTGACAATGGCGCGTGACGTCAAATCAGTTGGGCACCAACAGCGTTATATCATAACTTGCAACAACTGTGTATTTTGATATTTATTCATTTTGTTCACTGTAACAAATGTTCAAAACCCAAATCAAAGGCAGAGGCAGTGTTAATAGTTCACGATTAGTTTTTTTTCTCGCTGCAGCTGATCAGAAACACACATGGCCCTCTTTCTCTCTTAGCGGTTCTCCGCCTAAAGAAAATGTTGATTTGCCGACGTTTAAATAATCTCTCTGTTTTCGTCCACTGCATTCATTCATTTTTTACTTCTTTTTCCGGTCAGTACGTCCACCTTGGATTGTTTTGCCGTGTGCGGCGTAAATGCAAAAATGGGATACGGGTCAGTTATGAAAAAAAAAATCGGATATAGTCACCAAACCCGAATTGAGCATTAAGACCTGCAGCGTAAATGCAGCCTATAACACTGAAAACAGGTTGATTATGAACGGTGGCGGCTGGTGGTGGTAAAAACCTGCGAAATCCAACTGTTAGAAATGCAGGACTGTAAATAGACAATGGTGATTAGGGCTGTGTAAGAATATCGATACAGCTAACTATCACAATATTTTTATTACGATCGATATTCTAACCTTAAGTATCGATACGTATGTATAAATAGCGTTTTAAACTAATTTACAGTTAGGGTAATATTTAATTAAAACCCTCCGTCAAAGTCAAACGATTTTCTCCTCCGCTCCTGTAGTTCCTGACACATGTGACCAACATTTCAGGCGGAAAACATGGTGTAAAAAATAAGGGCAGTGCTCGACAGTGCGTATTTTTTTGTTCCGAATTTTTAGACACCTAACGTTTCGAACTGCAGAATTCAGATCCTACAGAAAGTAGGTCAAGGGTCACCCACAGGAAAGAGTAGATAAACTCTGAAAAGTCGATCGAGCCATTTCGCCATCCACACAGAGGAATGCCGATCATGACATCGTGAACAGTGATGTAACTACAGTGGCGCAACGATCCAGTGTGAGCGTTTTCCCCCAGTATGTCTCAGGTTCAGGGCTCAAATTTCATATTGCACTTGTTTTTCTCGTCAGATGTTTACACAGACGTGTACAGATGTGCACCTTAATGGAATTTACATTTCACACCCACGTGTGCGAGTAAAATTTATCAAGCTGATTAAAGAACAATGATCCGCCCCTAAAAGCTTACATGATCGTATGCAGTCACCACATTAGAAGCGTTGAAAATTGTTGGGTTAATACACAGCGTGAGATCGAGAAGAAACTGATGTTACAACTGAAACTATGGGAAGGACATGATGAAGGAAGGCAAACGAGTGAGCAAGCGGCAATAACGGCTTAGCCTCCACCGCCGGTAGGACACAACGTTTTTCGGGTTATTTTATTTCATTATTGTTTTTAAAACGGCTCGTTGATCATCTTTTAAAACACTAAAGCAAAATGCACTTCTTTTTATGCAGAAAAAAACCTATTTTTTTTTTGTGGCAATCTCTGAATCAATAGCATATCCTGTTTCTGAAAATAAACCACATGTTCGTGTTTAACCTACAACTCATAGCTTTTTATACAAGATCATTTATCCAATTTAAATAACCTCCATCGCCTCAATCTGCCCAAACCTGGTGATGTCAGTGCCGTAAATCATATCATAATGGACTATTTCACATCCAGAGGTGTTTGCTTGGATGAATGCAAATAAGTGCTAGCGCCCCGTATCGACCGGCCACCACTGAGTACGAAATGCCGTTACGCCACGTCGGAAGATGTGAAATGATCCAACAACAATAAAAGCGCTGGAAATTCGTTTTGGTCAAATTCCGTCCCGATGTGGTGACATGAGTGCAGAAGATGTTCTGTTTATTATTCTCTTAATAGATTCTTCATGTCTTCACATAATGGAGATGCGCCACTCTCACTTCTTTCACAGTTCCCGTCCTTTAAAACGGATGAACCCTTACACTTTCTTAATTCACTTATGCAAGGATGACACAGAATCAGTAAAGAAAGAAAGCCTTTTAAAGTAAAAAATAAGAGGACAAACATGGGGCTGAAACTAAACACGCTTGCATAAGCACAGCTTTATTCAAGTCTTTGCTCACTTTGTCACATGCTGGTGTAAAACACTTAAAGAAGATCATTGTTGCCCCCCTTTTTCTGCATATACCTGCAGAAAGATCGAACGCCATCCCTCTCATCCAGAGAATCTTCAGGCAACATGGCAGATAACGTCTGAAGATATTTTATGTTGTTTTCCTGTATTTTTTTTTGTGGTTAGGTTTATATTCGCTGGTCAGATTTGGCAACCTTTATGCTGATAAAATGGGATCAGAGCCTGGCAGTTAATAGGATGTGCAAATAGATGTCTGGATCACTTAAGCCCAGTGCAGAACGGGGCCAAATAGACCCAAGTAAATGTCGCCCCAGTAGAGCGTCATGTCCGTCACCAGCGCCGGAACAGGAACTGTTTATTAATTCACTAAACGTACTGCAGTTCACCCTTTTTTTTTTTTTTGCTTCATTTTCAGGTGCACCGGAACTACGGCCATGTTGACGTTAATCCCTTAAGTGATCGTCCGTGTCTCAAGGCTCCAGGCCTTACCCGGACCTACACCCGAGCCTTCATCTTCATCATCATCATCATCAACAGCAGCAGCATGTCTAGCTCAGGCTTTCCCTCCAGCCAGGGGAGCTTCAGCAGCGAGCAGAGTCGCTATCCAACCCACTCAGTACAGTACACCTACAGCCCTGTGCGCCATCCACAGGTGAGTCCCGCCACACCTGTCCAAACGTTCGGGGGCTTCTTATAAAAATGTGAGGACAAAGGACGAACAAACGCTGTGATTAAAGCTGCAACAAACTATTATATTGATAATCGCCTAAATTAGGATGCTGCTCCAAACATCAACATCAAAGCTGTCCTATGTTTATTTCCATATAAACGTATGTGGAAATGAGTTGATATAAACAACAGCAGATTTTGTTTGTAGTTTAATAAAAACCTGGTCGAACTCTACTGGTTCTGCTTTGTTTTTACTCCATCGTAGTTTGCTGTCTTTCGCTACAGCGCCACACTGGTTGACTGGCGCTATTGCAGGTTATTTAGGATAAGACGTCCATACGTTGTGGTGTATAGTTTGAGAAGAGAGCCGTGTTTAAAACGCCCTAAAATGTAAAAGAAATATATATTTTTTTCTTTACCATTTTTTTTTTTGTTCGTAGCAAACATTTTGGAAATGTTGGACTTTTAGTGTTGCCGGAGAAGCTGTTCTGTTCTGTTTCTGTTCTTAGAAATTGTCCCACACTTCCCGTTAATTTCAACCTACAAATATTTTGTCTGCGAATTATATCGCCTGTGCGGGCAGCCTCTTTGTTTCTACGGCGACTTTGGACAATGTGGTATTTGGTGAGACAGATGTTACACTGCAGCTGCCAAGTCATTGTTCCCGAATTTCTTTTTTTTTTTTTTTCCAGCATCACACTAACCAGAGAACATGTTTTGGGTCCTGATTTTTCTTTTTCTCTCCCACAGTCCACAGGGACATCATTAGTTTTAGTGTTTTAAATTGGCTGATGTCACTCATCAGCTTATGGAGTCCCATGTAAATCATTTAGTAGAGAAATAACTGGTGTAGCGAGCACACGGTTCTGTTATTCCTAGAAACCTGGCAGTAATGTGCAGAACGAATGACGACTAAGGGCTGGTAGCGCCAGTAGAACATTTGTCATATTATAATGTGAATTTTTATATCGAAAATAAAGTTGACTCGTTAGAAAGGTTTTTAAAAAAAAATACGCACAGTAATGAGTGTCTTTAGCATAAGCATATCTGGGTCGGATTTAAGCATTGGAAAAGTGCTGCTGAATTGCATGAGTTGTTTGCTACCGCTGGCCCCTCGGCCCTTACCCCCAATTGTCGGGTCTTACACTCGCATGCAGTTTGAAAGCTCATTGATTTATTTTACACACCATTGTATGTCAACTTCAGTTTGCATAAGTGCCGTGTCTTTTGCACTCAGGCACTGAATGACAGTCTTGTGCTACAGCGCCACACTGGTTCAACTGCGCTATTGCAACAATATTTGTCGAGAATTGTTGTTGTCGATAATGTTGACTAATCATCTCAGACCTAATCGGCAAGTTTGTTTGTATATTATTAAGACACACATTGCGAAAATGTTTGGACGTCTGTAGGTCAAGAGTCTTCGGTGAGATTGAGAAATCAATCGAGAAGTTAGTTGTGGTGTAATGGGTTCAGGTCCCGGCACCCACATGCACGGTTGCGCTCCGGTGACCCAGGTTCGATTCTGGCTCGGGTCCTTTCTCTCTTCACTCTTTTTCTCTTTACTGTTTCCTCTCTCTTTCTCTCTCTCTCTCTCTCTCTCTGTCCTTTCAATAAAGGATAAATGTCCAACTCACTGCCCAACTCGAGGACGCTCGCTCAGAAAGTTGGTGGCAGTTTGCTGGAGGGGGTTAGAGTTCTAACAATGAGGCTTTTATGTTGATGATTTGTGCTGCATTACAGGATGAGGAGAGTTTTTCTCCACACATTAAACAGCCGGTCAAGAACAAACGTTGACCTGCTCCGCTCTTTCCTCACTGATTATGCTGCTGTTTTCTGGGGCATGGGTTACTAAACCTGTTGTCATTTGCAGATAGTGTGAAAGATTGACATGTTGGCAAAAGTGCTGGTGTGTGTGTTTATTATTGACTTATGCATTTCACCACAGCAACATATTTCCCCATCTAGAGTAAGAGTGTGAGGTTCGGGTTCTAGGCCGTGTAACCCTCGTTCCTTTGTGACATGTTAGTTTTTTATATCGTATTCCATTATTTTTTGTTTGTGTACATGCATGTAGGAGTTCACAGTTTCAGAATACCGTAACGCTCACCTGCAGGACCAGCAGCAGCGTCGTCGACCCTCGCTGCTGTCAGAATTCCATCCTGGAGCGGAAAGGTCTCTCTCTCTTGCACATACACACACACTCACTCAGTCACTCACTCACTCACACACTACCATGTAAAATTGAAAGCCCCCCCCCCTTTTTTTTTTTTTTTTTTTTTTTTTTTTTTTTTTTTTTTTTTTTTTTTTTTTTTTTTTTTTTTTTTACAATAATCCCCATAGTAAAAGTTGTTAAAATCTGTGCCGCTTAGGCCTCCAGAGCGCCGCCACGGCTACGAGCAGCAGTTTCACACGCTCGCTACCCAGCCGGAGCACGAGGCAATCGATGCGAAGCGTCCCCGCATTGAGGGCTCCATCGAATCCCACCTGGCCCGTGCACCGGCCGGCAGCATCGTCCTGCCGCTACCCCACCACCTGCAGGACGGTCTGAGAACCCCAGGAGACATCAAGAAGGTAATCTAGATGAATGTAACTAGCTGCTTTACATGAGGCAACAGAACGTTTAGTAAAAAAAAAAATAGAACTCAATTCCTTGTTCTAAAGTTAAAAAATAGGTTGTGTATTAGAAGGAGCCTAACGATACAATACATATCACAATACACGATACACTGTATCATGATATATTGCAAAACAATATCTATTGCCCTTATGTTTTCCGACATGTTTGCTTCTGAGACAATAGGCTGTATAGGCTATATGTGTCAGCGCAGAATCAGAATAAAGGTGTGGGGGGGGGGGGGGGGGAAACTAGTAGGCCAGTGGTTAAGGTGTTGGACTGCTAATTGAAAGATGGGGTTCGATTTCCAGCACCACCAAGCTGCTACCACTGGGCCTCTGAGCAAAGCCCTTAACCCTTCATTGCTCAGTTGTATATTTATATATGTAAGGGCGTCTGCCAAATGTCCTAAATGTTTTAAATAAATATTAACATGAACGAAAGTCAGTTTAAAACGTAATTGAAATGTATTGAGACTAAAGGTTAAAAAAATCGACACCCTATCCTGTAACTGGGCTGATATAATTTTTTTATTATGATGGCTTGTTATTTTGTAGTAATAGCAATTAAAGTGATTAATTATTTAGATTTTTAACAAACGTTTATTGACAAAGATGTAAATGAATGAATAATAGTTATGCGATTCTTTATTTCCATGTAAATCCGTGTGGTCTGGGTTCTTATCTGTTTTTCTTCTTTTAGCTTTGCATGTCCCAAGTTTTGCATTTTGCCAACGGTGCATTGCAGTGTTTACGTTCACACCTGGCCTCTCTTTGTCGTGTGTACGGCGTTAATTTGTCTGTAGATTGTGTCCCAGTTTTGTGTTTTTAATATTGCATGGCTTTTGTAAATTAGTGGATTTCATATTAACGAACATACAAAATAACACACAATCTTTCAGTATCGCAGTGATCTGGGTGTATAAAGGTGTTAGTGAGAGTATAGGAAAATAACTACTTGTCATACTTCAAAAAATACAGATTTCTAACTTTAATAGCACATCCAAAATTGCACACTACCCCCCTAGATACTATATTTTAGTTAGTACATACTTCCTGACCATTAAAAAAAGATTGTCACGTGACAATGTTAGTTTGAATCATTGATTTTTGTTGCCTAAAAACACACAGTACATAGAGTACAGTAGAACATATACCATACACACCATCTATGTACATACGTCATAGATACATATATACAGTCACGCCCGAAATTATTCATACCCCTGGCAAATTCTGACTTAAAGTTCTCAGCTTTTATTTACATTTTGAACAAAAAGTAGCACGTCCAAAATTATTCATACCCTTTGCAAACTGTCAGTCTATGGGAAAATCCAAAATTCTATACCATTCCAAATAGTCCAAGCTGTTCTAAAGCATCCTAATTACCCTGATTCATTGGGAACAGCTGTTTTAATCAAGTCAACAGGTGAAAAACAGAAGCTCTCTGCTGTTGGTTTGTGGACCGTCATGGCTAAGACAAAGGAGCTCACTGAGGACCTGTGGCTGCACATTGTGGCTGCTCAAAAGGGCTATAAGACCATATCCAAATGTTTTCACATTCTAGTGGCTACAGTGCAAAGTATTATTAAAAAATACAAGATGTTCCGCACTGTGAAAAATCTCTTAGGACTTTGTTCGCTATTCGCGGAAGTGTTGGTATTCCATGCTGTCGCTACCCTTCTGCCGTTTTTGTCTGTTAAATCCAGTGTTCGTTGGTTCCGAGATGGTTAAATCAGTTTTTTTTTTTGCATTGCAATACATTGTGCTGTATTTTATAGTGTAATAAATGTCACATGATTAAACAGTGCAATTTTTTTCCAGAAAAACCTTTTTTTACTTTCGAATAAGTCGTCTTTCCTGCAGACGAATACTATAAATTTGGACTTGCTACTCGCTTCAAATGCTTTTTTTAAAAATGTGATTTAAAACACAGCTTTAGGATTGAGCGTTTGTTCTTGTTTAAAACTTGTCTCTTTCTCAGGAGACCCAGTTCAGTGTGAAGCTGGATTCCTCTTCCCCCGGAGGCGGGATTCAGGCTTTGGGCGAGGAGCAGGACACGTCCCCTTCCAAGCTCTCCAAAGAGGAGCTCATTCAGAGTATGGACCGCGTGGACCGCGAGATTGCCAAGGTTGAGCAACAGATCTTCAAACTCAAGAAGAAGCAGGTGAGCGGATCCAACATCGCAGTGTTGGATCGGTGAAATTCTATAGGATTTCATGTGATTTCATGTCAAAAGTGATAGAAAAATACGGTTATTGAAGTGAATAATACAGCCAGCAGCGATAGAAAGATTTACCCACATCAGAGGATAAATAAAGAACCAGTCAGCACTACATACCGGTCTGTTGACAGCGTAAAAATAGCTGACGTTCTTCACAAACCCATTCAAAGGTTTGTTTTAATGCCAACTCTCCATATTTGTTTTAGTTTTGTGGACATTAAAACACATCCACAGCATGTTGGTAATGGCAACTTCTGAAGCCACTTGGTTTTGATCATTTTTTGTGCTGAAATAACCCCCCCCCCCCCCCCCCCCCCCCCCACGCCCCCCCCCCCCCCCCCCGCCCCCCCCCCCCGATTTTCTCAATCATAATTGTACTCATTGAAAGGCTTTCTCTGCTCTCAACTCACTGAATTGATGATGGATGAAAACCACCACTGTGTGCAGATTAGGAGGAAAACCAGCACCAGGATTGTAAAATGCTGCTTTATAGCTAGTCTCTAATCACCAGAGAAGGTGACGAGCAAATCGGAGGCGACTGTAGCTGAGAAAATCCTATGCAGAAGCGTCTTTGACTTGAAAACGGAACCCCTCCTCATGTGGGGGACTCCGGATAGTTCAGTTATTAATAATTTACCGTTTAATTGTGTATGGACGTGTCCTGTCCTCTGGTTGCTTCGAAATCACGCGCCGCCATGCCCATCTTCTCTTCATATAATGGTTGTAAGGAAGTTTAAATAAGGAAACTGAGCTATTTTAGAATGATCACAGTATGTTAATATTCATTCATGCCAGGAAATTGTAACTAGCTAGCAAACTCTAGGCTGTAACTAGCGATTGAGCAGGCAAACAACTGATGCGTTATGATGAGTTATGATTTTAGCCCCGCCCAAGAAATTCTGACCACGCAAATGCTGAAAAACGTAAACACAGACTTTATAAAATGTTACAGCAATAAATTAGTAACATTTTATAATGTGTTTTAAAAAAAAGTCCTGGTCAGCTGATGGAGTCATTCAGTGTAAATCTGTTCATAAGAATTGCAGTCCTAGGACATGTCCATGGGTTTAAAGTGGTTAAATGGTTCTGAATGCTGTCCATGTTGGATCATCCTCAGAAGGTGAGAGTGACCTTTAAATAATAGAAACTCTATCCAGAGGTTAGGGTATTACATTCACAGGTTTACATTTCTGCCGTTTGGTAGACTAATCCGGAGTAAATACATTTTACATTTACAGCAAGTCGCCCTTATCCAGAGCGACTTACATTTATCTCTTTATACAACTAAGCAATTGAGGGTTAAGGGCCTTGCTCAGGGGCCCAGCAGTGGTGGCTTGGTGGAGCTGGAAATCAAACCCACAATCTTACACCTTACCAACACTTTAACCATGAGCCACCACTTTTCACTCTATATGTGAATTTATTTGCATATGCCATCTTAGGAAGTTCCAGCGCCCCTGGAACATGAAGGTTTAAGGGACTTGCAATAAGGACCCAACAGTGGTAAGCTTGCCGTTGGTGGGGCTTGAACCCAGGTGTTTCTGGTCTGGATTAGCAAATCAGCGCCTTAACCATTTAAGCCACCACTGCCTGAATAACAATAATTAAAATTTTTATTAAACTGTTGGCTGCTCAGCGGTGGACCTCTGATCAACAGTACAACACCTTAACCAGAAAACTACCACTGATACCACAGTTATACTAGTGTCTGTGGATCCGAAAACATCCCCCATCACTAGTCATATAGAGTCCATGCCATGTTTTCCATCACACTGATATGATCTTCACAACAAAAGCTTTCTATTAGCCTACAGTGTGGAAAAAAACCCTAGAAAACTCGCACGACTTGCTGACTCATGCAGTAACACAGGTATATAATAATATTTTTTTTCTCAGCCTTATTGTGTTCCATAAATAATGTTCTGTGTCTTACAGCAACAACTGGAGGAGGAAGCAGCAAAGCCGGTGGAGCCGGAAAAGCCCGTGTCCCCTCCCCCTGTGGAGCACAAACATCGCAGCATCGTCCAGATCATTTACGACGAGAACCGGGTACAAGAACGCGCTCGTGTCTGTCACGTCGCTCACCATAGGCTTCCTAAACTGTGTTCTAGTTTCTCTCGGTGTCCTAGATGACCACGTGTCACGTGGAAGTTTTGTTTCCATTGCAGATCACAAAATTTCAGTAACACAACTCGCACCAGTCTCACCGCATACGTGCACACTCGCATGTTTATGATGCCCAGAACTAGGGCACGATTGTCAGGATTGAATACACAGGAATAAAATAAAATTCATGGAGTGACGGGTCGCTAAATTATTCCGACTGAAAACTTGTAAACACCAGCTCGAAGTAGCCAACATGCCATGTAAACATTCATCCGGAATTTTCCATCGGAATGACTGTGTGCATGGAAATAGGGGGGTTCCTGTTGTCTTTTTGCTAAGAGACAGTCCCAACACAGGCAACTTATAGAAATATCCTAGCTAAAAATCGCTGTGTAACTGAGGAGGACGTTCTAACAACTGAACCGAAGCGGCAGTCTGCTTATCGAGTTCCATCGGTGCAGTGTGATAGAGGACACAGCTGTATAGGGGTATGTGCAGCCCTTTGATGTTTTGCAAAGCATAATAGGGGACCCTGTATAAGCAGACCAGGAGTGATGAGAGCCGACGTCACAGCACCCAGACAGTAACTTCCTGAGATTACGTCTAATAACGTTTGTCTGATCACCATCAACCAATTATTTTCGTTGCAGTAGGAGACCCACAGCAATCGATGTTAGGGCTTGGCACCTCGGATTTATTGGTTTTATGCCCAAATTTTTTTATCAGTTTAGGTCGGAACCGTAGCCTGCTTTGTTTTGCAGTGTCATATTTATCTAAATTGCATTAAATATGTAGTTTATTGTGAAATATTCCAGATAAAAGATACATTTAATACATTACAAAAAAGTTTCCCATTTCCTAGAAAACCATGTGGCTTTTCAATCCAGAAAAACACATTGGAAATGAGGACAAAAGTCCTTAAAAAAGCTTGTTGTTCATTAAAAATTGTTATTTTAATGTCTGTAGCCAGTAAAAACCAGTTCACAAATGGTCTGAGACAATTATTAGTAACAGAATGCGGCCTGTTCAGGGACACTGAACAATCTCGCTGATTTATTTATGCTGTCCTGTGTTGGTCGTTGCAGGTTCTAAGAATTGAGTGCCATTTAAGTTGACATTTTTTCAATAACAGTTGTTGGCCTGAGCGCTCGATTAGAGCCCATTTCCATCATGCAACGGGTTTTTTATTTTAACTCCTTTGAATGTTTAAGTCAACTAGATGTTTTGCCTACAATTGTTTTCTATTCTTAGAAAAAAGCGGAAGAGGCCCACAAGATCCTCGAAGGACTCGGTCCTAAAGTAGAGCTGGTGAGTGCTGTGTGTGTGTGTGTGTGTGTGTGTGTGTGTGTGTGTGTGTGTCGGCTGTTCACTTGGATTGTACTAAATGTTCCATTTCCGTGAACCAACACAGCGTTTTCGTTTTATTGCTAATGATTAACTGTACTTGTGTGTATGTGTGTGTGTGCGTGTGTGTGTCCAGCCCCTGTACAACCAGCCATCGGATACTAAAGTGTACCACGACAACATTAAGACGTGAGTATTTATTTATTTTTTCTATTTCCTGACTGAATATTTGTGAAAGCAGGCAGTAATTTAGATTCATCCAGCGTTGCTAGCTGATAACAAGCAAGGCGTGAATGGGACAGTTTTGGGGCGGAGTTTAAAGCGCAGGGCGTCGAAAACACATTTGTACAATTGCACTTAAACATTGAATGAGACTGTATTGTCGTTTTTCTCAAAGCTCAAATTTAAGATAAAAAGAGTGTATTATTATAATTAATTAATGCTAATCTTCAGTATTTATCAGTACAGAAACTCTATAAATGTTTTAGTGTTTATAAAAGTCTTAGTGTGTGTGTGTGCGCGCGTGCAGACACCAGGGTGAAGGTCAGGTTGTCTGGAATCTAATCAGCTTTGTAAGCGAGTGTCATTCAGTTTAATCTCCGTCTGAGATCTGAGCATTTTGGCATGAAAATCTCCTGTTAGGACATGGGGTGGCATAAGGAGGCTTTTTTTTTTATTTACTGTATTAAAGTTTGGCCGTAAAAATGTTTTAATTAAATGTTTTAATTTAATTTGACGTTGCAAACTGTTTCAAAATGTGTGCAAATTCATTGAAGTTATTTAGAACAGATTTTCTACAATTTGTACTTAAAAATCAGTAAATGATGACATGAATGGGAAGAGCTGTAGGAGGAAGAGCTGCAGTGTCTGAGCTGCATTATTGTCATCGATATAAATTCCATTAAACTGATTTTCAGAGTTAAAAAATGACTTTTGGTCATTTAACACATGCATTTCTGTGGTTTTGCACTTGAATGTTAACCTTTGTAAATATATCCCTGATTTAGATTTTTGGGTTTTTTTTTTTTGGGTTTCTGCAAGTAATTTTATTTAATAAGTTGGTTATTTTGTTGTGGCTTTTCGTACCGCTGTAAAAGAAATAAATTTAAGAGAGGTTTTCTATATGTCAGGTGGGCATTTAACCTTCTGTGACCTGTTGGCCTGTTTTGGAGTTTCATAGGCATCACCGTAATGCAAATGAGAACTTTTATGAGTTTTTTCTCGTGTGTGTGTCGGTGTGTGTGTGTGTACCTTGACCAAATATTATGTTGCAAAAGTACTAAAGCTTTACTGAGGTTTAAAGTCTTTGAACATGTGTTTAAGCCAATAAAATGTTTCTAATATTTGGCGCAGATGTGAAAGTCAATCTAACCGATTGGAAACTGACCTGGTTGCGCCATTAAAGTTTAATGTGTAGTAAATTATTACTATTAAGCACGAACTTATACACAGCTATCTTTTATAGGGCTGTGTATTGGCAAGGGCATCACGATACGCTAAAATATATCACAATACATCATGATGCGTTGCAATACTTTGCGTCACTTCAACAAAATCAAACAAATAGCTCAAAATCCAACAAAGATGGAGGCGGCTTTATTTTTTCCCCCACCATGCTTGTTTCTGAGATGGTGGGCAGTATGTGTCAGCGCCAACTACAGGAGAGGAGGAGGAAGTCGTTTGACACATACTTAAGGTTTTATTTAAATATTAATGTAAATGTGAATCAGTTTAAAACATCATTTATATATGTACTAATACCGAAGGTTAGAAAATCGAAACAGTATCGTGATAATTAGTGAAAAATATCGCGATAATTAGCTGTAAGTCAGCAGGAGCCTGATGTTTTTATTTGTTGGTTCATGTGATGTTGCTGTTGCTATGGCAATATCATGGCCAGACAGTTTCTGTAAGAGTGTTTTAGTGTGTTAGGAGTTTAAATGTCTCTCAACATTTTGTTTTTTTTAATTATTTTTATAGAAATCAAGTGATGAGGAAGAAGCTAATTCTGTTTTTCAAGAGGAGGAACCACGCACGCAAACAGCGGGTGAGTGCGCCAAAGAGCATCCGTCTGCATGCGAGCGGTAGGATGTCTGTGTCTCTGT
Source organism: Bagarius yarrelli (assembly GCA_005784505.1). Taxonomy (NCBI): domain Eukaryota; kingdom Metazoa; phylum Chordata; class Actinopteri; order Siluriformes; family Sisoridae; genus Bagarius; species Bagarius yarrelli. The sequence goes on from VCAZ01000029.1 coordinate 262,211, forward strand.
GCAACATGTCAGTTGTCTGTGTGTCCATGCAAGGGGACTGTGGCTGTCTGTGCACGAGGGCGGCTGTCTCTAGCATATTCACACACTGACTTTAAAAAAAATGTGTCTGTGTGCAATAGTGTGTGTGTGTGTGTGTCTTTGAGAAGGTAAATGTATGAATGTGTGTAGGCACGACCTACATTCAACGCGTTTGCAGACACTAGACCAGCCACTTGTTTTTTTTAAATTTTTTGTATGAATTCTGTCCTATTAGCTTGTCTGTAGCTTCGACCCCACAGCAGCAGGAGAGCGGAGAGTTCTAGCAGAGTGCATCAGACGCTGCTTTCCTCTAATCTAATCTAAATATACTTTATATACCACATGTGGAAGTCATTAGCCCGTGCAGTGTGTGTGTGTTTGTGTGTATGAGGGAGAGAGAGAGAGAGAGAGAGAGAGAGAAAGGTGTAGTGAAGTTTTTTTTGTTTTTTTTACCCTTTATGATTTAAGTTTCTGAATTTGTCCTAAAATCCCTCGTCGGTATTCTTCCTCTTAAGATATCGTCTCTAGAATCCCTTGTTCAACTGACGATTAGTCGAGTGTGTGAACTTGTGTACGGTACATCTGAAGGAAGTGAGATATGAGATGTCTGTCTGTCTACATGCGTGTGTGTGTGTATGTGTGTGCTAGGAGCAGAAAATCTGCCAGCGTTACGACCAGCTGATGGAGGCGTGGGAGAAGAAGGTGGAGCGGATGGAGAATAACCCGCGGCGTAAGGCCAAAGAGAGTCGCACGCGCGAGTACTACGAGCGCCAGTTCCCGGAGATCCGCAAACAGCGCGAGCAGCAGGAACGTTTCCAAAGGTCAGACCAGTGCCGTTACCCTTGTCCTGAATTCCCAGCATTCCCGAAACGCTTCCCTTCCAGGAAATTTGAAAATAGGCCGGAGTGAAAACTTGTTTTGCGGACATGCCGTCTCGGAGGAGGTTACGCTTACACAAACACACCCCGCTGCAGCCGCTGTGATGTAACTCGGTGTGTAAACAGTAAGAGCGCAGCACTAGATTCTGGAAATAAATAAAAGTTGCTGGCCAGAAAGGTCAAAGGTCATGCTAGTTGAACTTCCTAGAACTGGGATTGTTTGGCTTCTCTGAATTAGGAACAGGGAAGCACTTATGACGGATTTTTCATGACCTCGCATTACATTGCTTATTTCTTTACCTTCTTATCGACACGCACATGATTGATTGACAGATTCTTTTTCTCCAAGTTCGCTGTGGAAATTAGTCTGATTGTTTCCATCCTGTAGCTCAGGGGTTCCCAAACTGCGGCCCGCCCCTACATTTGGACCGGCTCGCTAAACAATGAGTCATAGTGAGAAAATGTAATATTTTAAAGAAATCTTTTACTCTCATATCTGTATTCGATCATAAGAGGTGACATTTAAACGAAATCTCCTACGTTATTAAAGTAGCCTAATTATTAGTTAGCTTAAATCGCCAACAGAACGGGGCATTCAACAGAACGTTCCATGGTGATGAGCAGGTGCTACTACACGCCATCCAGCAAGAAAAGAGAAGAGAAGAGACAACAAAATATCCAAGTTTTTATACAAAGAAATGGCTGTTTCTCTGCTTTGTCATCTTTTAACCAACTTTTAATAGTTTATGTATCTCTCAGTTCAATAAACTCATGTAGCAACAGGAGGCAAAATAAATGTTTATAGATGATAATAGAGCCTTTATACAATAATCCCCCCCCCCCCCCCCCCCCGATCCCCCCCCCCCCGATTAAAGAAAGGAACAGCGAGGCGGCTCACACAAAACCCCCTAATTTAGCTCATTATGTCAGTTTTCCGATGATAATCGTTCAGTATTGTTTCAAATTTCCCCCTTCCTGGTGATTTATACTCGTTTTTTTTGTTTCGTTTGTTTTTATCAGCCCCTATAAAGTATATTTTGGCCCATGTGGTTTATTTTGTTCACCTGTCTGTTCATTGAACTAAGCAGTTTTAGCGTGTTTGCACCGGTTCAGTATCTCTTCCTGTCTTCGCTCTGTTTATTTTCTCCACGTGCTTTGTTTTCCGTCCATTCAGACGCTGACCTTTTGTTACACAGGTATTCTTAAGTTACCTGTGCGTCCTTTGTGTCGAGAAGAATTCCGAGAAGCTTCACAATATCTGGAGAAAGTTAGCAGTAGCATTCGGTCTAACTCAATCGCTTCAAAGAGCGGAAAATAAAACCGTGGCTTGGTTTCCGGATGCAACAGTAAATAAATGAGTGTAGGGAGTTTGTACAATTCTTGTATGTCTCCTGGGAGTCGTGCACTACAAACAGACTACAAAGAACCACAAGTTTACCTTACTTTGTGTTCCTCGCCTACTCATCCATAATCTACTTGTCTTTCAGGGTGGGACAGCGAGGGACAGGGTTGTCCGCCACCATAGCGAGAAGCGAGCACGAAATCTCCGAAATCATAGACGGTCTCTCCGAACAGGAGGTATGTCAGGGACACGCCCACAAGCCTCTCAGTCAACCAAGATTCAGCTTGATGTTTGCTTTAAGCTGTGGATCTGTTACCACTTTGAGGGAAAAACCCACATGCGCACACACACAATACTCTCGAACCATAAAAGACGGATGTAAACGACACCAGAGAAATATAAAGTAGGAATTCTGCTGCCTTTATATTTACATCACAGCATTTGGCCCGAGAAATCCCGGCTCCAACCTGAGAAATCCCGGCTTTTTTTTTTAATTGTCTTGGGAAATTAGATAACCTTTCACACACCCTTTTCTTCAGTTCTCACCGTTAGCATTTAGCACCACCACCAACCGCCTCCCACAACATATGGAGACTCCACCCAAGCTTTGCAGTCAAAAACAGACATAACATTGTAACTGAAATTGTAAAGTACTTCACATGTTTGGTGTAACGTGTAAAGCCATTAACCAGATGACCACCATTTTGTACATTCAAATAGAATATTTAAAGACTGTTGAAAGAAGTGACAAACATAATAACATGTCTAGTTGTTTCTTTCCACACGTCAGAACAACGAGAAGCAGATGAGACAGCTGTCAGTCATCCCTCCTATGATGTATGACTCGGAGCAGAGACGTGTGAAGTTCATCAATATGAACGGACTCATGGACGACCCCATGAAGGTCTACAAGTCTCGTCAGTTTATGAACGTCTGGACGGAGCACGAGAAGGAGATTTTTAAGGAGAAGTGAGTACCAGCACCTGTGGTGGTTTTGTAATAGTTGCTTTTAAATGCTTTTAATTGTTTTTTTTATTTATTTATTTTTTTCTTCTCCAGAATGCTTTAATGGGCAACATTTGTCTTTCTACCAGTAATAAGAGACATCTTTGGTTATGTTTTATAGACAATGGCTTTCACAGAACGCACATTTTGATGCCACCTGTGCGCTTTGGGTTCCTTTGTTCTATAGAAATGTATTCACACTTAATAAATATAAATGTCTTTATTCGCACATGTACTTTACAGCACAGTAAAGTATTTTTTTTCAAATATCATACTTTAGAGTTCCGGGGTCCAAGTGCAGGCTCAGCTATGATACAGCGCCCCCGAAGCAGGAAGGGTTAAGGGTCTTGCTCAAGGACCCAACAGTGGCACACACGCTTAAACCGCTTGAGCCACCACTGCCCATTGACTTGTCACTCTTGACATGGTCTTCTGGTGCGATTGCTCGGTTAAGAAAGTGTGAACGCTGCCATTTGAACCCTGTTGCACACCAAACAACACTCGGGTCTCGTTCCAAACAAACTGGTGCAGTCCGATTTAAAATATGCATGCAGCAAGGATCAAATCTATCCAATCAGACCTGAAACAGATTGTGATGTCAGATGGTGACATTGTGATTCTTTGAATTCAAAGGATAGAATGCCCAAGCGGAACTACTTGCCAATTAGTCAAAAAAGTTAATTAAATCGTTGTTTCTTTTTACAGCTGAGGTGATCCTGGTAGAAGCAGAAATACATTTACACGATGAGTGTTTAATCCATTACAGAGTGTCTTTTCGGTTGCTATGTTCCGTCACAAAAGCCGACCAATCAGGTTGCAAACCGATTACAATGTCTTTAAAAGTGAGTGTAAAAGCTAAAGAACCAAATGCAACACTTTTTTTCTTTTGGGTCCAAACCAAACAACTCAATTGTGAGAATGTCGGATGTGTGCAAATCCCACATTCTCCCCGATTTCCTTCTTTCATTGCGATGGTGTGTCTCATAGTTCTGTTTGCACATCAGTTTCTGGACTTCAAACCTAGAAAAGACTTTAAATGAATTCATCTTGGAAGAGTTTTGTGGGTTAAAGAACGTTTTTATGGGCCAGACAAAACCCGGGGAGGAATAATGACTGAGGCGGAGACCACACACACACACACACACGCATGCTAATTGTTTTCCTACTTTTGAACGTTCTCCCCGCGGTGTGCTCGGTAATGAATCGTCGTGTTCTATACAGTAGGTAAAAAAATCACTCTGGCTTATGTTTGCCTTACAGGTTTGTGCAGCACCCAAAGAACTTTGGCCTTATTGCCTCTTATCTTGAACGAAAGGTGAGCTTCTTGTCTGTCGCAGAATTTTTTTTTCACACACACACGCAAGCACATAGATAATGTAAGCCGAGACCCACCTTCAGCTTTAAGACCTCACGGTTCTGACTAATAGGTTAATCTTTACATCACAAGTTAGTGATTTTTTTTCCCGACTCTAACATTAATGGAAAGCAGGGTTAAAAGTTTGGTCGCACAAGCTGAATAGTTGGAGCACAGATAGAAAACATCTTTTATCTGGTCTTAAACCAACACGGCTAATTAAAGTTTACACACAATGTATAATTAGGGATGTCACGATTATCAAATATGGCTGACGATTAATTGTCAAAGAAATAATTCTGATTATGACGATTTATTGCCTGTTTGGGGCTTCGGCAATTAATTGTTTGTGAAAAAACACGAGCATTAAAACTCAAATGATTTTAGAATCGCGCCTTATTAACGCTCCACTGTGAATGTTTTATTATAGATTGCAGTATTTAAGGAAATCCTTAATATTCTGGTCCTGTCAGTGGTGCTTATCGGTTTAGCAACATATGAATGTGCTCAAGTTGCATTATGGGTCGTTAACATTAGTTGAGCCGGTGATGGAGTGTTATTGAAGAGCGCTTGGAGTGTCAGAAAACCCAGACGCTCCGACTTTCAAATCACGCCGCTCCGACTTTCAAATCACGCCGCTCCGCTCACTTAGTCTGGTTAAAAATAGGGTGCTGCAGGTCCCCCTTGTGACTAATAAAAGTGTGTAATAATTGCGATCATACGATTACTTAATAATTGTGTAGGGTGGTGTTTTAGCACAAAAATTACACACCAAATCGTTTTTTAAACAAGGTTTTTTTTTTTTCTTCCTTTGCTAAAATTGGAAGTGTGCAGAAATCCATTACCTCCTACACCTTTGGCGTTACACACCGATGCAGAACTGATCTGTGGACACTAAATAAAGACTCCTAATAAAACACTGAATTAACAAACTAACCTTTACTATTCCACTCCTTTTATAAGATAATATAAAACTATTTTAAGATACTCATCAACAGGTGACTCAGTGGCCCAGTCCGAAATCTCATACTTCCATACTAAATAGTAGGCGGATCCGATCTATATCCGAATCCTTGGTCAATAACAGTACGCAAAAATTCCCAGATGATCTACTGCTCACGCCCGGATTTTAAACTATGTTAACGTTGTCTAACGTTAAATTCACATTACTGTTACGTGGAATGTCACGTCCCAATATCAAAATGGCGGATGGAGTATATCCAAATTTCTTTCATACTACCAGCAACCATACGTTTTATATGGTCTGGAAAATGTGCTTACTGGAATGTGGTACAGACTACGTGGTAATGTGCTCAAAGGTTTTTGTCCAGCAGTGGCACATAATTAGTGCTAGGGATTGAACCCATGACCTTCCGATCAGCAGCCCAACACTGAACTACCACCTTCCCACCCTACTGTTTTTATAAAACACTTTCATATTGATGTGTGACGTAGCAAAAAACATGATCAGCTTGATAGATCGCTGTAATGTTGTTTATCTGATAAACTATCCCGGGTTCTCTAAGATAGGAAGGTCGTTCCTGTAAGCGATAAAGCGTGAATGTGTGTATATAAGCGCACTTTAATAAAACACACATTAACCAGATGTTTTGTGTGTGTGTGTGTGTGTGTGTGAACACTTTCTTCTCTCTTTACAGTGTGTTTCAGATTGTGTACTGTATTACTACTTGACCAAGAAGAGCCAGAACTACAAGACGCTGGTTCGACGCAACTACGGCAGCCGACGACGGAGGAACCAGGTAAGTCGGACTTACTTAAAGCTGGACTGTGAACCTACAACCAACCAATGTGGTACAGATGAGATATAACCTATACATATATCCATCACTCGATCAATGCTACAGTCAGACTCTCCTCTTTTTTTTTTTTTTTTTTTTTTTCTTTACCTAAAGAGATCGTTTTGCTTTTCTTAAAAGATGGAACCGAAAGCAATGCGGTATCATTTTATCTGTCCACAGATCATTTTATCTGTCGTTTCTACTTTCTTTTCCAGTCAGTACGTTTATTTTGGGTTGTTTTGGGCGTGTACTTTGTGTACATCAGATGTACAACGGTTTTAAAACATGATGTAAGCGGGTCATCAAAAAAATCCAAAATAGTCACAAAATCTGAATTAAATGCAGCTTATGTGGCTTTTGGCAAATGTTCCTAAACGCCCTCTAGTGTTCATTAAATAGTATTGCAAATGTGTTTATTTTTGCACCTATATACATATAGGACAGCTGTGTTTCACCCCTGTTAGTTAAATTGGATTAAGAGCCATGCACAAGGGCCCACCAGTGGCAGATTGGGGATACTAAGATTTAAACCCACAATCTTCTGATTAGCAATTCGACACCTTAAGTACTGAGCTACCACTATAAACTTGTATAAAAGCTTGTCTGTGTCCATAGTGAGTGTTTTAGAAGCAGGCACCAGACACACCCCCTAGTCTTTCTCTCTCTATCTCTGTCTTTCCTCTCTCTCTCTCTCTCTCTCTCTCTCTCTCTCTCTCTCTCTCTCTCTCTCCTCTCTCTCTCTCTCTTTCTCTCTCTCTCTGTGTCTTTCTGTGATTTTATGTATGGCCGTACAGCTTACAAGGAATTTTTTAATCTGCCTGCTACAGAGGCTCCATGCTGATTTCCAGGAACGACCAAAAGAAAAACAAAAGAGAGCGAGAGAAAAAGAGACAGAAAGAAAGAAAGAAAGAAACATGTTTTAATCTCTCTCTTATCTCAATACATCCTAAACCGGTTTGCTGTGTGGTAGCTACGTTTAATAGGAGTCTTCTGATTTACTCTGGGTGGAGCTGCTGGGCTGCAGGTAGGACATGCGACGCTATAGGGTGCAGGATACAGATGTGTGTGTTTTGCCATGACCTTTTTTTTTTTTTTTTTCTTCAAACTTTTAAATACGAAAAAAACCCTAATTTAGGATTGTCGTTTTTGGCCAAAGTCGCTTGTTGTTCCAACATCTGGAATTTTCATCAGCTGCGTATCTGCTTTTAATTTTTATACCAGTTGCATGTTTGCTTCCTTCCTCAATTTAAGTCTGATTGCGTTTTATTTTTTTGTGTAAATTAACGTGACTGAGCATCGAGCGAGGTTTTTTTTTTATATTTTTTTGAACTTTTAATGGCTGGCAGGCGCATCCATTTAACTGGGATGAAAAAATAAAACAAAGTCGCACAATTCGATTGAATGAGTCAAAAAGAAATGAGGTGCAAAAGCTGGTTTGAGGAACGAGAGAACAGCTTTTTTGCATTACTGTGTATTGCGGCAGTGTGACGCAGAGACGCACAGGCGGTATGTGTGCCTGACATCGGCTTAAGGCTGATTGGATGAAATTGTGTGGGTGTGTCTGAGCGTGGAAGCATTGTGGCGAGACTGAATTCCTTGGTAAAAAACCTATAAAGGAAAGGAAGCTTCAGAGTTAAAAGGTTGGTTATTTAATTGCTTCATTGTTGTTCTATACCGCAGCAAAATACCTGTGAAAATACAGGAAACCCCAAAACTGCCTTGAATATTTTTCATTTTGCGCATCTAAAACAAACAAACCATGACAGCAGTATAATGTTATTGGAGCATGTACATCTACATCCACCTCATGGTTCAGGCAGATCTTGGCTTTGAGCTGGCTCCAAAACATTGCTGGTCTCTGCTGAGAACTGATGACATCAGCGGGCGGGACTTTCAGCACATTGAGAGGTGCCATGTTTAACGACGTATTAAATTTATTATTTAATTAGCGGTCAAAAAAGAGGCCACCATTTTCCTCGGCATCATATCAACGGGGGGGGGGGGGGGGGGGGGGGGGGGGGGGGGGTGTTATATGAGGGTTAGCAATCTAATAATAATGTAGCGGCTTTGAAACCCCGGTGGAAATGCTCTAATGGTTCTAGCCTGGAAGATAAGTTCTAGTTCCTCTCACTTCTGTTATAAACACATCTGTATGACTGTTTTCATATAAAGACGCAAACTAAACGAAATCCTTTGCGAATAATTAGCGCTATATCTGGGGAAAAATCACATGAATTTATTCGGTAAATGTGTTTCCATTGTAGTTTTATACAAATGTCTTTCTCATCGAATTAAAAGTTTATCCTGTTACTCGTGTTCAGGATTTATGCAGATGTTAGATTTTTAATGCGATGGTCTAGAATGTGGATGGAAACACATCCCCTCTTTCCTGTCATGTTGCCCAAAAACTCTTAAGGCTCCACTGTAAACGCCGCTCCATGCGAATAAGCTGCTGCTCTATTAGACCGATACCTCATAACCAAACTGTAATTCACGTTTCAGTCGAAAAACCATCTGATTCATAAAAAAAAAAAAAAATCCTTAGAATTTACACAATAAAAAATAATCACTTTTTCTATAATATTATTAATATCTAATAGAAGTCAGGAAGTCGGTCGTATTTCTCAGGTTTATTGTTTCACCTTCCTTAACTTTCCTAAATTCCTCTAGTTGTTCATTTTCTGCCCCCTAGTGGACACGTTGCTCTCTTACCTGCCTTTAAAAATAAATGGGAGCCTCTCATTTCTGTACACTATTATCTTTCTTTACCTCGTTTTTTTTCTACCTCCTTCGCTTTTTCTTCCCAACTCGGCGAAATTTTACCCAGTTCACACGCAAAAATTATTCCTGTTTGCTCTCAGGACCCATGAAACTAGCCGCCGTACCATAGTTTTTCATCTGTTATAGACGCAAATCAGTGTATAGTGTCATTAGTGTGTTTAGTTCCCGGAGCATAATCGGTACCAGTGCGTACTTCCCAAGTGTTAAAGTAATGATTAGGGTTAGTATGGAAATTAGGAGGTACTACATCCGCCATTTTGATATAGTCACATGACTTACAACGTCACAGCAGCCAGGTTAAAAGTTGGATGATTATTTCTTCACTTTGCTGATGATAGAAAAGTCCAGTGTAACACAGAGGAACGGAGTTTTTTTTTTTCTGAAGCTACTGTAAGTGGTGACTCATGGTTAAGGTGTCGGACTGCCAACCCGAAGCTTGTGGGTTCGATTCCCAGCTCCACCAAGCCACCACTGCTGAGCCCATGAGCAAGGCCCTGTACCAAATGCTGTAAATGTAAATTTAGCCCTTCCCCTACCCACTGTCCTAGCGCTTCCCAAATCTTAAAGGTAAGTGGTGGCTCATGGTTAAACTGTTGGACTGCCAACCTGAAGATTGTGGGTTCGATTCCCAGCTCCACCAAGCCACCACTGCTGGGCCTCTGAGCAAGGCCCTTAACCCCCCATTGCTTAGTTGTATAAATGAAAGTCGCTCTGTCAAATGCGGTAAATGTCTCTCATGGGATAAAGTGTCCATCGTAAAAATTGAGTAGTAGTAGATGATCCAGGAACAGTTAATGTTCTGTTTTTGGAATATTTAGAACTTAGACATGCTTTTCACCTAATATATTTATTTTTGCGTAACATATAGTATAGAAATATAGTATAGTGGGCTGAACCTGCACGTGTGTGTGTGTGTGATATGGGTGTCTTTCTGTGCCTCTGATCTCCAAAAAGCACAAGAAGTTAAGCTCTGAAAAGTTTTTAGTCCCGACTGACTCACATACTGACCTCCCAACACTGGAGGACACCATGAGCGCTTCCTTTTTTCTATTTCTGGTGTGAGGTGAGGCAGCACGTGGCAACAGACTCCATTTTAATGTTAAGTTCGAGTCAGTGGAGAGCTGAGGAAGCAGCCGTATCCACTCTCTTTAACTAGGGGGCTCCAGCTGACGTCTCTGAGTTCCAAACAGATTTCTGTCTGGAGAATTCCACCCCCCACCCCACCGCACCTCCAACCCTTTTCTCTCCTTTCGACATGCTGAAAAGAAATGAAGGAATACAGGAGGAGAGAAAACAGGGCAGGACAGAAGCTTGTGTGTTTGTGATGTGCTCCAGGACATTCTTAGTAACACACAGCGAGGTTTGTGTGTTTTGTGTTCGAGACTACAGAATCAGTCATACAACCCGATCACCCCCCCCCCCCTTCCTCCAGTGGTAATGACCCACTTTCCCATGACCAGGGCAGGAACTGGAAAAGTTTGCCATACGGCTGTGAGTGCCAATCAAACGCCACAGACTTTTACCACCTGGCCCAACCCTGTCACCCAAGTGTGTGTGTGTGTGTGTGTGTGTGTGTGTGTGTGTGTGTGTGTGTGTGTGTGTAAGAGAGAGCGAGAGAGAGAGATGTGAGTGGAAGGTATGCTGGGCCAGTATGAAGTGTGGAAGGGGTGACATTTTTGAGCGTCTGCCATCATCATTTTATGTGTGTGTGTGTGTATATATATGTGTGTGTGTATATGTGTGTGTGTGTGTGTGTGTGTGTGTGTGTGTGTGCGCGCACTGCTACTGAAGGTGGTGTGGGTGTCTGTTTGGACATAGCGTCCTTATGCTTTGTGATTTGTGTGCATCTCTGTGTGTGTCCCTCCGATTTGTGTGTGTGTGTGTGTATGGCAGCTGTTTGCTGGATGGCAGATGTTGGAGCTGCTCATGCTGCCAGTTGTAACATTCGACTTAAAGTTTCGATTCACACACGTTCTCACGTGTCGGGAAAATAAAGGAAGCTCGAGTTTAGCCATCAGGAAGCTTTTGTGTTAATTCACAGACAGGAATGTGTGGGTTATACTGCAGTCTAGAAACGCTCTCATTACCGTCGGACAGAAACCTCTTTCTCCAGTCCTACGTCCCATCCACATTCCAACCTGTCTTCGGAGCGTTCCAGTCCTCGGAGGCGGTTGGCGCTGAGAGTCTGTCATTTCCGAACGCAAATAAAACGTCTGGTGAATCAGCAGAAAAGTCGAGTGCTTAAGAAAAGAAGAATGTGTAAGTGCCTGTCTGCACTGTAACCAATCAGATGCGAGCATTTAATTACGCAGGGATAAAAATTTGCTGACCATTAGAAAATTAATAAAAATAAAATCACACAAGATTATTGATCATTTCCCCCAAACTAAGAGCGAGTGCAGCACCCAACATTTACCCTCCAACCTGCTAGTCAGTTTTTTTTTCCCGTTTGTTTTCGAACAGTTGTTTGGTCTCATGTCACGTCAGACCTGCAGTAGCGTCGGTTAACCAGTGTGGCGCTGTAGCACAGGGCAGTCTTTTACTGCTTAATAGAAGACGACACTGGACTTTTTTTATAGAGAATAACCATTTACTCGCTCTTATCCTGTTCTCTGGATGTCCACCAGCAGACCACCTGTAGTTTTTTGTAGGTCAGATTAATTTATGGTAATATACTTAAAATAATTCTCGCTGTCAGACCGTAAAATAGTTTGTAGTTGTGTTTGGATGTCCTGCACTGAATTTAGCTCTTAATTTCATCCTTACTTTTTCCTTCAGAACATGGCGGCACTTTGTTTTCCGGAGAAAAGTCCCCGAATCCCAGGCGGCGGTGGTTAAGTGAGCTGCAGTGCTCGAGTCCCTCAGTCTGATGGAAAAAGGCTCTTTATTACTGTGAGCACGCCGGGGTTATTAATAGAGTCGAGTGGCGTGTGTGTTTTTAGATGACGTGAGCTTCCTCACCGCTCGGAGGTCCGCGCGCCGCATCATGTTCACCTTTAATTAATATTCATCCGACTGTTTTTCCTGCACGCAGCCAGAACCAGAAAGACAAATCAAGAACACAGTGTCAATTTATTTATTTATTTATTTATTTTTTGCTCTTTAGGTTCTGACTTATTCGATTTCTCTCTATCCGATTTTCTCTTTCTCTGTCTTTTTCTTTCTCTGTCTCTCTCGCTCTCTCTCTCACTCACATCATCTCTCTCTCTCTCTCTCTCTCTCTCGCTCTCTCTCTCGCTCTGTCTTTAATCTGTCACTGTGTCAGTCTTTTTGTTTTCTCATTGCCTCTTTTCTTTCTTCTTTCTTTTTTCTCTGTCTCTCTGATGTTCGCTCTCTATTTGTTTTCTCTCCATTCTGTTTTCTCTCTTTCTGTATTTCTCTCTCTCTCTCTCTCGCTCATTTATGTGTCTATCTGTAATTCTGTCTTTCTTCCTCCCACTTTTTATCTCTCTCTTTTTCACTTTATTTCTCCTTCTCTCTCTAGCTCTCTTTATATCTCTCTTTTGCGCTCTTCCTCACTGTCTCTAATCTCTGTCTCTCTTCTTCTTTCTTCTGCTCTCTCTCTCTCTCTCTCTCTCTCTCTCTCTCTCCCTGACATTCCTTGGCCCTGTCTAGTGTCTGCCCAGCTTATTTGTCTTGGCCGGGGCAGCTTTGTTCTCTTAACAGTTTTAACTGGATAAAGTGTGTGTGTGTGTGTGTGTGTGTGTGTGTGTGTGTGTGTGTGTGTGTGTGTGTGTGTGTGTGTGTGTGTGTGTGTTTTCAGAGAGATGGTCAGACTTGGAGATCTTTTATAATTGGAGTTATGCTGTAACTGATTAGCTCCGCACTCCACATTGCTATCATATGATATGCTAAAAGCGCCTCCCTGCCCCTGAACCACTGGGCTGCTTTTTCCGCAGCTCCCTTTAGATTATTCCTAGGAACAGTGGAGTAATGTTTCAGGATTCATCTGACCTAATTTAAGCATGTGGAGCTTTAACCCAGTCACCGGGTCACAGACCGCCTTCCGTCCCTCTGACCGGTTCTCTGTTAAAGCCTTTGCTTTCTTCCCATCCGTCAACAGTGACCTTTCTGATTGCAGAGCCTGGACAAACACATGACCTTTCAGACAACCCGTCCATGTGGACATCAGTTTTTTTTATTTTTTTTATTCTGTACTGTTTTCTGTGGTCCACTTATAGAAATACTAAAAAAAAAAAAGGTTTTTGCCCCCCCCCCCTTATCAAAACACGCTGTTTATATAGGCAATTAAATGCCCACTGATACTCACGCTGGTGTGGTGCGACATGACACCCTGATCGTCGAACCCCTTCAATAATACACATTAAGAGTCCTGGTTTGTGTATAATGCAGCCATGTTTTCCCAACAACCGGATCAAATCAAACTCTGAGTCATTTCAGTTTGATCAGATTTACCTTTGAAGTGCAGAAGCAGGAGTCAGCGGGAAGTCCTTCACTCTTTTCTCCAGAGAGGAGCTCATCCGGCTCCTTTAAAAAGAAACAGATTGATAAAGAGGAGGAAGTTGATGAAATGAACGATAGAAATAAGCTAAACTACGGATTGTTTTTGACTCGTGAAGAAATGACTCTGGGGGACGGGATAGAACAAACAATGATTTTAAAACGCGATGAATCGGCAAGCATATAATCGATTAATCGGCAATCGCTCGAATAGTCGCAGGTTAATCGATTACTCATTTTGATGCTTGCCGATTCATTAAGTATTAAAATCATCGTTTGTTACAGTCCGTTTATTTCTGAGTCAAAAAACGAATTAATGAGCTAAATTGTGCATTTAGTAACTGATCAATAATACAAGAACTTTTAAAATGTCCACTTGGTTAGAATTAATGATTTATTTATATGTATTAATTAAAATTAATAATAAAACTTTTATTATTAACAGTTAACTGCTGCATGCTTACATCAAACAGTGTTTTTTTTCGGCTCCAATTTTGCACCACAGCGCCACACTGGTTAAACCAGGCTATTGCAGGCGTCCTACAAAATCTCAGGGTAACTCGATGACAAAAATATTTGTAGACAATTTTTATTTTCGATAAAGTCGACTGATGGTTTCAGCCCCATTCTGTAGTCCTGTATCCGGTGGGCAAAGCTAATCCAGATCCACGTCGCTAATATATCATCCGATCACTACAAAACACGACACCTCCCTTTATCAGATAATATTCCCAACAGGACCACAGTCTAAACCTTCCCCTTCGCTTCTCTTTCCCCCGAAGCAGATAACACGGCCGTCGCAGGAAGACAAGTCCGACGACAAGACTGAGGAGGACAAGTCAGAGAAATCGGACAAGAAAGAGGAAGACGATAAAAAGGACGAGGAGGAAAAAGATGAAAAAGAGGAATCCAAGTGAGTGTGGTTTGGATTCTCTTGCATGCTTTTTTTTTCTGTCTGTCATTGAGAATAGTTTAGAAGTAGTTTCGCTGTCCCGTCCGCCATGCCGTCTTTTCTAACGCTCCGTCCCCCTCACTCTGAGTGAGAGCCGTGTGGAAATGAAGTGCATGCGGCTCCAGCATCTGTTTATAAACAGACAGGCAGGCAGACAGACGGACATGGTGCTGAGGATAGACTGCTGCTCTATCAGTCGAACAGCACTGGGAATCTTTAACAGCTGCAGGAAATCTGCTCTTATTTAAAGCCGCAGTTTCCTGTTGACCAACTTTACTGTCAAACGCCATTAATTAGATTTAAACCATTAACCGCATTAATATCCGCATGCAGTCACACCCTATCGTCTGATAGCAAAAGCTGTCTTTCTCGCCTTTCTTTCTTCCATTCTTTCTTTTTCTTTCTGTCCTTTTTTTTTCTGTCTTTCTATTTTTCCTTTTTTTTGTCTTTTCTTCTATCATTTCCTTTTCTGTTTTTTCTTTTTCTTTTTTATTTCTTTCTTTCCATCCTCTCTTTCTTTTTTTTTTCTTTCCTTTTCTTTTTTCCCGTCCTTTATTCTTTCTGTCCTTTCTTTCTTTCTATTCCTTTCTTTTTTTGTACTTTTCTTTTCTTCTTTTCCTCCTTTCTTTCTTTAAAATAAAGGACAAAAAATACAAAGGAGGGGCCTTTGTATTTTTTTTCTGTCCTTTTTTTTTTTTTATGTTCCTTTTACCCCCATCCTTTCTCTTTTATCTGTCCTTTCTTTTTGCCTATCTGTCTGTCTGTCTATCTATCTTTTCTTTCCTTCTCTTCTCTTTTGTTTATTGTGTGCTGTGTAAGGAATTAAACACAACAGTTCTAGGGAAATAATCCAGCACATGTTGGACAGATGCAGCTGGATGTTGTCACTTTTGACTTTATTTGTCTGGGTTGTGGAATTGTGTTTCCCGTTTTTGTAGAAAGCACTGGCACTGGAGACTCCTTCCCAAAATGCTGAATAGCAGATTCTCAGCGGAAACGTCGCAATATCAGCGATGACACACAAATGTGTTGCTTCTTCTATATAACATACTTTACATTTCCTGCACTGTGTGTGTGTGTGTGTGTGTGTGTGTGTGTATAATGACCACCTGTGTCTGTCTGCTGCAGGGAAATTAGCAAAGACAAAGAGAAGTGTGAGGGAGAGGACGAGGAGGGGAAGGAGCAGAGCACACCCCGCGGTCGCAAGACTGCTAACAGCCAGGGGCGCCGCAAGGGCAGAATTACCACCCGCTCCATGGCCAACGAAGCTGCTAGTACTGCTACAGAGGAAATGCCTATGCCAGCACCACTCCCACCCCCAGCACCTGAGCCAGGTAATACACACACACACACACACACACACACACACACACACACGATTACCCAGAAAAGAGAGGAGAAATGTGAATTGTAAACAAAGTTTGGACGTGTAAAAGTCCCCTTGAGTTTCATCACCAGTAAAAACCTCTGAATCAGCACACACACACACACACACACACACACACACACACACACACACCCATCTGTGTACAGTGTGTTCATCAACGCAACACTGCTCATATCTGACACACTGATGTGACGCACACACCTGCTATTCTAATTAGATATGTAGCACTGATGGGAAATTCTTTTTTTTCTTTCCATCCTTCTGTCCATTTGCCTTTCTTTTTTCCCTTTGTCTGTCTGTCTGTCTTTTTTTTTTTTTCCTGTCTTTATCTGTCTGTCTTATTTCCTGTCTTTCTGTCTGCTTGCCTTTTTTTTTTTTTTATCTTTTATGTCTTTGTCTGTCTTTTCTTTACATTTGTCTGTCTGCCTGCTTGCCCTCCTTTTCTTTGCCTTTATATCTTTGTCTCTTTTCGTGTGTCTTTCTTGTCGCTCTGTCTCTCTTTTTTTTTTTCATTCGTCTGTCCGCTTTTCATTTTTTTCTTCTTTCTGTCTGTCTTACTTTATATCTTGTCTCTTTCTCTGTCTCTTTATTTCTTTCTGTCTCTTTTACTATTTCTCTTGTCCCTTTCTCTCTCTTTGTCTGTCTGTCTGTCTTTCCTTATTTCTTTGTCTCTTTCTTTTCACTAGTTTTACCGGATCCTGTTCCTCCTCCCAAATCGGAGACGGCACTGAAGCCAGCACGGGAACTGCCTAAGCTTGCAACTGTGACCAATGTGGACAGCCAAGCACGAGGTAAACACACACACACACACACAGAGAAAATCACAGACCCTCACTCGTGTTTTAGAGCTGTTTTGCCGGTGTGGTAGAACCCGGCTGTAGAGTGCGAGTTGGAGCTGCTTTTCTGTACCCGTGTGCACTGACCCACTTCTGCGTCGTAACTTTACAGCCAAACAAATGAAAAAAGAGCTGTTTACACTCGCCGTTTACTTTATTCTCCATCTGCGCTGTCAGAAATGCGGCTGTTGGATCCATCAGGGCTGCTGGCTGAAGTCTGGCTCCTCTGCCATTTAAAGATTTTTTTCCATTTTTCCCTCCTTCCTTCTGTCTTTCTTTCTTTCTTTTTAGTCCTCCTTCCTTCCCATCGCCACGAGCAACCCCACCTTTTCCTATCACATCACCTTCTCTCTGTCTATCGCACCTTCCTAGGGTTTCCTTATTGCTGTAGTGACAGCGTGGCCTGTCTGTCTCTCTCTCTCTCTCTCTCTCTCTTTCTGCATTTTCCCTTTATCTTTCTCTCTCTCTCTGTATCTCTCTCTGTTAAATATATTTTTATCTCTTTCTTGCTTTTTTAAGTTTGTCTTTTCTCTCTATCTATCTATCTATCTATCTATCTATCTATCTAGCTTTCTTTTTAAGTTTGTCTCCTCTCTATCTATCTGTCTATCTATCTTTCTCTCTCTCTCTATCTGTCTGTCTCTGTCTATCTATCTTTCTCTCTCTCTCTCTCCCTCTGGTTGGAAAGAAAGCTTTGCTGGTTTAGACCTGGTTGTGCTGATGATCATGTGACTAAAGGTGGGGGTGCATTTATCCAGTCAGTCTCTATGGCTGTGTCTGTAATCACAGCCTGCGAGTCGAGCGGTACGTGTGGATTCATAACATAAGAAAAAAACAGCACGTGTCAATTCCCTGGATCAGCTACAAGTTCCGCTCGGATTTCGAAATACAGTTAAGCTGGACGCTTTACTATCCAATGAGGACGCAGGAGAGACGACTTATTTAAAGCTGTAAAAGTAGCTTTAAAGACCTCCGGGGGAAAAAGCGTTAAATTGCATCATCCAAGTTTAACATTTAACAACTTTAAATTGGCGCTGCTGCAATGCCAGCTGTCACACGGTGGAGGTAACGGATTCAAATGTCCTTCATACGAACCAACTCAGATTCTAACTCCAGTAACTCGTACAGGCTGCACACACACACACACACACACACACACACACACACACACACACACACACACACACACACACAGTGTTTAAAACTTAAGAATAAAACCATGATGACCATTTTTATAGTAAGTGTGTGTGTGTGTGTGTGTGAGTGCGCATGTGTGTTTTAAATGTCAGTTAATGGAACACGCCAGTGTTTTTCATCACCTTGATTCATTAAAGATGTGTTGGCCACATACACACGCGCGCAAACACACGAGGGGGGGGGACAGATATAGAGAGAAAGGGATAGACGGAAAGAGGGATTTATGGATGGAGAGAAGGACGAACAGATGGACTAAGACTGAGAGAGAGAGATGGAGAGATAGATATCTAGTTGATAATGTTGCTCTGCAGATTTTATGCAAGAACTTTAAACACAGATGATGAATCTTCTTATCAGCGCACACATACACACACACACACATACACACACTTGTATAAATGTCAGCAGGTCACACTGTGCTAAATTTGTCTGAATGTTTGTTCAATCTCAAGGAGTCTCTGAGGGAGGGGGGTAAGTAGGGAGCAGCACACACACACACACACACACACACACACACACACACACACACACACACACACACACACACGGTCCCACTGATGTGCTTATTGCCTCGCTCCCTTTCTCTGGTGCGGTTGTGCGCAAGAGCCGCTGTTGAAGAGAATGAAGGAGGGGCTTGTGCTCTGTGTAGCCATGGATCAGCTGACGAGCGAGAGAGAGAGAGAGAGAGAAGGGGGGGGGGAGAACTAGCACAGAAGCTGAGAGAGAGGTGGAACGAGTGGTTTAGGGAAAGAACGAGTGAATGTTTTATGGAGGAGCGAGAGAGGGTGGGGGTGAGGGGTGTACAGTGAGATGAGCGCCGGACAGCTGATGGAAACAAATAATTAGATTAAAGATCGCGAGGAAAGTAGGTGCGTTACGCTCAATCTGTTTTTATTCTCTCTGTCTGTTTCTCCTCTTTCACTACCTCTCCTTCTTCCACTTCGTCTGTCTCTTTCTCTCTCTCTCCCTCTTTTTCTCGACCCTTTTTTCCCTGTCGCCTTTCTTACATGATCTCTTCTGGTATCTCTAGCACTGTAATTTTCTGTCCGTCCACCGCTCTGTCTCTCTATCAGTCTGTCTTTTTTCCCTCCCTCTTTTTCTTTATCTCCCCCTCCCTATTTTCTCTTTCTCTCTGTCTGTCTCTTATTCTCTTACTTTTTCCAACTTTCTTTCTTTCTATCCCTCTCTCTCCCTCTCTCTCTCTCTGTCTCTCTGGCTCTCTCTCTCTAGATCTCTTGCTCTATCTTTTTAGCTTTCTCTCTCTCTCTCTCTCTCTCTCTGTCTCTATCTTTGCCTCTCTCTATCTCTGTCTCTCGTTCTCACTTTCTTACTTCTACTGTCTTTCTCTTATTTGTCTCTTACTTCCTATTTCTTTCCTCTTTTTTTGAACATTTTTTCCTCTCTCTGTCTCCCCCTCTGTCTCTCTCTAAATCTCTTTCTCTCTCCATGCTCTCTCGCTCTCCCTCTGTCTCCCTCTCCCCCTTTCTCTCTTCCTCTAACTTTGTATCTTCCCTTTTTCTTTTTTTTATTACTCTCACTCTCCCTTTTGCTCTCTTACTTACTATCTCCCCCTTTTTTTATTTCTCTCTCTCTCTCTCTTTGGTAATAAGTGTTGTGTGTGTGTGCGTGTGTGTGTGCAGGAGCAGTAGAGACTGGAGAGACGTCTCGCTGGACAGAGGAGGAGATGGAGGTCGCCAAAAAAGGTAGCGCTTTATCTTGAGTTTTCCGTCGATCTTTGGGATTCCTGCTCACATGTTTTAAGGAACCCTGACGGTTGTGTGCTAGTGTGTGCTAGCATGTACCGCGGCTCTCCGTATGCAGCTGTGTGTTTGTGCACACGACTGGTGATTCACTAGGGAAGTTAATGTGCATGATGAATCGGGTTTCAAATAAAGATCACAATCAGTTAGTCAGAAAAGGTCATCCTGCAGTTTCACTGGTGGAAAGTTGAACATGTTGAAAAACTAGAACGTGAGTGAAGAAACCATACTGAAGGTTTTTTTTTTTTTTTGGGCTTGGATAGAATGACAGAAACTGGTTCTCATAGAAGCTGTTTATATTTATAGCCTCCGTTCTTACCTTTTTATCTAATTTACAGTACGTGATTTCAGCATCTAAGAAATTGGCACAAGTCGAATTATTATTATTATTATTTTACATGTATTAAAATGGAGCTTCACAGCGGAACCTCCTTTACAAACGTTTGCCTTAAGGAACGAAGAAATTTGCGTCGACGTACAAATCGTTTTCGACATTCGAACGAACTAAACCGAACGCCGTTCCAAACTTGCTTTCATCAGTGGAAAAACAAACGAACCGATTTTACAAATATTTTTTTTTCAGGAGGCAAAAGCTCTTCGGTAGGAGTCGTCCCACCATACCGGGGTTGCCTTCAGCATGCATTTCACACCTATTTTTATTGTCAAATTGGTGGCGTGGATCTATTTATTTCATATTTTACTTTATCGACATGTCTTTTTCAAAAGTTTGGATTGTTTTTATATGCAAAAACATGTTTCAAGTGTTGGAAATGGGTCAAATATTTTCTCACGAGAACATTTTGCCTCATTTACTGGCCTCCAGAACGAATTAGATTTGTATGCTGAGGTTCCACTCCTGGTGGTTTTTTAAGTGTAGTAACGCCTCAGCACAAGTGCATTATTTGGCAATGAGAATCTATCATTCTTGTTTCTGTTTACTTGGGTTTTCTGCACCGCCCCTTTTTTACCCAGCCTTCGTCTCTCAGTCTGAAACGTTTATGTATCCAGCACAGCCAGATAATTCTCCACCGAGCAAAGAACAAGCTGTGCTCGGAAACAACAACAAGAAATGTCATTAATTCAGAAGAAACGTTTTTTTCCATGATGGAGTTGTTTTTCTTAGTGAAGGACGAGAAGCTAAACGCTGAATTGAGACTGGTATCTAAACCCAGGCGGACTGCAGGCTGCCTTTCAGAACAAATCGAATAGATCCTTTTATAATGACCAGGAAAAACAGGAGGGTGAAGTGACGCTGCTCATAAAGGAGCTGGAGTTGAGTTTTGCTTGTTTTTGTAGCGGTGCGGATTTGGCTTTCGGGCTGGATGTCATGACCGTCTTTGCTGTTGTAATTTAATGTAACGTATCCATGTGGTAATTATAGATGGCTTAAAGAAGTCAAACTGTTTAGTTAAGTCTTATTTTATCTAGCCTGTTAGGTAATTATTAAAAAAATGCCTAATGCTTCTTTAAATAGGAAAAAATGGTGACATGTTATAACTATGTGTCAAACTACTGCCCTTTGATTCACTAGCTACTGCCCTTTGATTCACTAGCGCTTCCCCTAGATTCACTAGCTACTGCCTTTCGATTCACTAGCTACTGCCCTTCGATTCACTAGCTACTGCCTTTCGATTCACTAGCGCTTCCCCTAGATTCACTAGCTACTGCCTTTCGATTCACTAGCTACTGCCTTTCGATTCACTAGCTACTGCCTTTCGATTCACTAGCTACTGCCTTTCGATTGACTAGCTCCCGCCCTTCGATTCACTAGCTCCCGCCCTTCGATTCACTCGCTCCCGCCCTTCGATTCACCTAGCTCCCGCCCTTCGATTCACTAGCTCCACTGCCCTTCGATTCACAGCTACTACTGCCCTTCGATTCACTAGCTCCCGCCCTTCGATTCACTAGCTACTGCCTTCGATTCCTCTAGCTACTGCCTTTCGATTCACTAGCTACTGCTTTCCCTAGATTCACCTAGATACTGCCCTTCGATTCACCTAGCTCCCTCGCCCTTCGATTCCACCTAGCTCCCGCCCTCGATTCACCGCTCCGATTCACTAGCTACTGCCTTTCGATTCACTAGCTACTGCCCTTCGATTCACTAGTGCTTTCCCTAGATTCACTAGCTACTCCCGCCCTTCGATTCACCTAGCTCCCGCCCTTCGATTCACTAGCTACTGCCTTCAATTCTGTCTTTAATGCCTTTGATAAAGGTTTAACTGTCTTTGATAAAGTCACTACTGTGTTTGATTCACCAGCTACTGCATTCGATTCACGAGCTGCTGCATTTAATTTAGTTGCTACTACTTTTGTTTCAGGCTCTACTGTACTCGATTCAGTTCTTACTAAATTTAATTCACTGATTTTGATTTACTAGCTACTGCATTTTATTCAGGCACGATTCAGTAGGCACTGCTTCTGATTCACTAGCTACTGCATTCGATTCAGGCGCAATTCACTAGGCACTGATTTTGATTCACTAGCTACTGCATTCGATTCAGGCGCAATTCACTAGGCACTGATTTTGATTCAGTAGCTACTGCATTCGATTCAGGTGCGATTTTCTAGGTACTGCTTTGATTCGCTAGCTACTGCATTTGATTCAGGTGCCACTCACTGGGCACTGCTTTTGATTCACTAGCTACTACATTCGGTTCAGGTGCGACTTACTGAGCACTGCTTTTGATTCACTAGCTACTACATTCGATTCAGGTGCGATTCACCAGCTACTGCATTTGATTCAGGTGCGATTTTCTAGGTACTGCTTTGATTCACTAGATACTGCATTTGATTCAGGTGCCACTCACTGGGCACTGCTTTTGATTCACTAGATACTGCATTTGATTCTACCAGGTCCTAATTGGGTAAATGATGAGCCTTCCTAAGATGATTCCTGTGTTCATGTTACTTGTCAGTTTCTTTACTGAAATCGGAGCGCTTTAACTGTTGTTTCACTGCTTGGGGTCTGTTTTACCGCTAACTGATCAGGGTGTAGCTTAATCAGCTGATTTTGACCACCACTGCCTCTCTGGTCAGATGTTCGTTGTCGTAGTGAGCCGTATTTCCTATTTGGCAATACTTTGTAGACAGCAGTTATCAGCTCGTATTTCTTCCTTATTGCCAGTTTCCTCTTCTGTGCCACAAAAGCAGAAGTTCAAAGAGGAAGTGGGAAAAACTAAGTGTGTGTGTCCATTTTTTTTCATGCACACAATGTTGCTGCAGAAAAAAGGGAAATTTCCTAACCCGGGTTTCACTGTCTGATTCAGATGTGAGGGTGAGGACTGGTCATGACCACCCAAACAATAATTCAAAGTCGAAGCAAACTTTTTCATCTTGTCTTTGACGCAGTAAAACTTGTAGCTGTAAAGTAAAGCTTCTATACCGCGTCACTTTAGCACTCACTGCGAGGTCTCGCTCAAGGTTGACCGTTATGTAGCCTGGTGCATTAATCTGCTGCGCTGTGGGCTAACAGCATTCAGCACTCCGACATGACAGACTGCTGAACTTTTCACCTCCGCTGGAAGGCACTGAAACTTTATCCGCTTATATTTTAACGGTTTTCGGCATCAGTGTACAACCTGTCAGTCGGGAAGCTACAGATATTTACGCTTACCATCATCATATACGTTTTATTGCTATGACTCATAAAATGTTCTTTATCTTCAATCATTTTTAACTATCTAGAAAAAAAACATATTGTCAATACATAAAATGTCGATTATATAGATATCTTTTAGTTGGAAGAAAAGGATGCCGTCAAATTTATTGATTATAAATCTATTTTTTTTTTTGTGAATACATTAACAAAAATTTATGATGAATATAAAAAGAAAGGATTTAAGGAAGCAAAGAAAAATTCTAAAAATCTGGCTAGGAATTAAAGCTTACACATCCTTTAAAAATGCGAACTGAAAACACTCGCGCCGTCCAGTGCCACGTCACCTGAACGCATGAATGTAGACAACCAGAGACAACATTAATACAATAAATCATGTCATTTACCAGTGAGAGAACTTTTATAGTACAGTTAGAAAGTGGTAGCGCAGTGGTTAAAGTGTTCGACTGCTAATTGGAAGATCGGGCTTCGATTCCCAGCACCACCAAGATTAAGCTTATTCATCCAGTCTGTTTTTCGATCCAGACTTTTGTCCGCAGTATGTGAACACACTGAAAAACATGCGTAGGAAAGTCTATCATGATGCTCGGACCGAATATTTAATGGGCTGTGGTGGCTTAAATGGTTAAGGCGCAGGGTCTTTTAATTGGAAGACCAGGGCTTAAGCCCCACTGCCACCAGTCTGCCACTGTTAAATCCTTGAGCAAGATCCTTAACCCTTCCTGCTCCAGGGGGCGCTGTATCATAACCGACCCTGCGCTCTGACCCCAACTGTACTGTTGAGTATATGAGACAAGAATATATAATTATATGTAAATACATGTGATTTGTGTTAACATATATTAAAACCTTAATGATTGCTTTCGGGATGTGAGGAGACTTTTAACCAGCAGAACAAAAAAGTTTCTGTATACAATTACCGATATAATTATATGTGTGCGTATATATAATTATTATATACCAAAAGTTTAGTTAGGTCAAGCTCATATTTTTTTTTTTTGTGGTATTTTTTGTTTGGATTTTTTTCATTAATCTTTTTTTTATACACAACCCCCAAAGTAAAACATTTCATACCCGAATTTTTAATGACCGCTATTGCCGAAATCGTGTTTCTTTACATGCACACAAAATAAATGTTATCCCATAGAAACTGGGGTTTAATCGCATTTTGCCTCTACTGCATGCCCATCTTAGCATTTCTACTACATCCGAGCTGATTGGAGGATTAGCCTTACGATCGGATGCTCAGAAAGGGGGATTACAGTAAGTACTGACTGTCGCTTAGGTTCAGAAGGGTTCAGACAGGGTGAGAGTCTGCTGTGTGTATTTGTCTTCAGCTTAGCAGTACCAGACGTGACACAATTTTTAAAATGACTTCACTGCATGCTCCTGGAGGAACGTCGGTGTTAAAAGTACAGAAAGGGAATGTTCTTCATTCAGAATATTTATCATACCGAATGTTTTTCCCTCTGCAGGGTTGGTAGAACACGGGAGGAACTGGCCAGCCATCGCTAAAATGGTGGGCACTAAGAGTGAGGCACAGTGCAAAAACTTCTACTTTAACTACAAGAGGAGGCACAACCTGGACGATCTGCTTCCTCAGCCCAAACAGGTGAATTCTAGCCTCTAGGTTGGTCTTTAACACCAAGAAAAAGCATTAACTCATTTAGAACATATTATGATGGTGGATTTTGGTCCGTGTGAAGTCTCTCGGGCTTCCAGCAACTCTAATTTGTCCCCTGTATAAAACTGTTCCCGGGATGTACCCTGGCTTTACAAACTGTAATTAAATGTCTAATATTTTGTAATTATATTGATTTTCTAACCTCTAGTATCGATACATATCAAAAATACCTTTAAAACCAATTCACGTTTTAAGTTTACTATTTATTTAAAAACCGACTTTCTCCTCCACTCCTGTAGTTGGCGCTGACGCATACGGCTCATTATCTCAGAAGCAAACTCCTCTGGTTTTTATCTATTGTATTTTTTAGCTATTTGTGTTACTTGATTATTTATTTTTTGCTAATGCAGTTTTGTTGCGATATCTATTGTATTGCAATATAATGGTGAGTTTGTATTATATTGCCCAATACATGTTTTTTTTTTCTTGAAAAGGCATCACACTTTTGTTTTTTTTTTTTTTTTTTTTTTTCTTCCAACAGGCAACCAGACGCCTGCGTGAGCGTGACGCTTCGCAGTCTGAAAGTGTGGCCACAGCGTCGGCTGATGACGAGGAGGAGAACCCAGACGACAGTGAAGGTGAGACCATAAAACAAACACACCCAAAGCTCACAAAAGGCAAAGGCACAAATGCTCCTGCTGCCGTTTGTGCTTTTAGTGATATTGACAGATGATAACAAACAAGTAGCGAGAGAGTCGTGCAGGAGAGATGGACAGGAAGGATCTGGACAAATTCTGAGTGCCAGGCTTGATCTTGTATTCTCAAGTGTGCTCAGCTTGATAGACTCTAGAAAGCACAGTGTTGTGGCAAGACAGAGTTCCTGCTTTGATCATCTGATCTAGTGCGATGCCTTTCTCTTCCTTTATCTCTCTTTTCTTTTTTTCTTTTTTTCCCTCTCGGCTACACATCTGTCCACACCGGCCTAATTTAATTTTTCCAGTCTCATATCCTCTTTCCTCTTTGTCTGTCATTGCATCTGTCCTGTTTAACTGTGTGCTTTCTCTCCATCCTCTTTGCCTTTGTTAGCAGTGGGTCACAGGTTTAGTCACGATACGATACTGTTACGATATTTTGCCCACGATATCACAGCACCAGTCGCTAAACATTAATTCCTTGAAATCTTTTTCACTAGATGCAGAGAACACTTCTGACACAGAGAGCGCTCCATCCCCTACCCAGTCGGATACGTCCAAGCCCTCCGAGTTACAAACTCAACCCCCGGATCAGGAAGCAGCCACCTCAAAAGTTCCTAACGTGGACACCAAAGCTCAGGAGCCCTTTAACGAGCTGCAGGTGAAGCTGGAGAAAAGTCCAGAAGAAGCAACGATGGACGAATCCACGGTTAAAGACGAGGCACAGCTGCACCCTAAGAGTGAACCTCAGGACACCGAAGCAGCAGCAGCAGGAGACCGGGCCGAGGTGCAAGTAAAGACTGAGCCGGAGCTGAGGGAGAAAGAGAAGCAGAGCGAGCAGCCGCATTCAGATAACGACTCCAGCGCCACCTGCAGCGCTGATGAAGACGTTGAGGCAGAGCTGGATAGACAAAGGTGAGTCAGCGAAATGATTCATTATAATGCACCATAGAATTCATTATAATGCCCCTGTGTCAACTTTAGAATTTGTTCTAATACAGTCTCTTTCTTTTAAGGATGTTTTCTCTGGAGAAGCCATCGATTCTAGGAGGCACTGGGTCAGTGGTTGTTTCCTCGGCCAAGCAGGCTCCGCTCAGTATGCAGCAGCTCCAGCAGCGTGCCGCCACCATCCCCCCCATGGTCAGTTTCCCTAGTTCCCTCCCTCACTTCCCTAGCAGCTCTGCCGCCCTGGTCAGGTCCAGGTATTGGGAGAGGCTCGGACACAGAGCCTCACCCCGGCCACCGCGCCACGTGAGTCCAGACCGAAAAAACGAAAAGAAAATTCCAATCGATTCCGATTCAAATCTTGTGATCTGAAGCGATTCGAATCAACGATTCTGCTTCACTCCTTTTTTTTTTTTTTTTTTTGTACACAAATGATGCTGATTCTTTACATCACCGTGGATTTACTGTCGCTTTACGGAAATCAGTCTGTGATTGGACAATTCTGACTTTCTTCATTATTATTAGTGTTGCAAATGAATTAAGGCTCCTATCAAGGGGCTTGGGTAGATTATTGGGCTTCCAGCATCCTGTGATGTCACTGATTTAGTTCAGCGTGCAGTAATAGGCTACACCGCATGATGACGGTTTCCCTCACAATAAATGCAAACAATCAAACTGTTAAAAGATTAAAAGAATTGGGTGAAGGGTGAAGGGTTTTGACTCTGACCCAGCATGTTTTTTTTCCCCCCAGGTTGCAGGGCCATTCGGTGCCGGTGTCCCTGTAGGAGCTCCTCTCAGCGGCTTAACCATGTTCCAGCACCAAATTAAAGCTGCACACGAATCCGTGCACATGGAAGACAGTCAGAGACAGGAAGAGATGGACCGCAGGCCGCGCTTCATCACTCGCAGCCCCACCATCCTCGATCGCGAGGGTACGAGATTTAGTGTCACGTGTTATGTTATTTATTCCATAGCACTGTTAAAGATTTTTTTCTTTTTTTCTATTCTATTTTAATCTTTTTTTTTGGATTCATTTTGGATCCACCGATGAAGAATGTTGGTCATTTAAGTCAACGTGGGATGCGCTTTGAGATAGCACATACATTTGCATTGTTATTTAAAGAAAAATGGTCCAGTCGTTGCCAGAAGGCAGTGCATACTGTTTAAAACAAAGCGGGTAAAAAAAATGACTCGGTGAACTACAGCGGTGTAAAAGGGGGCGTGTCATGTCTTTGGTGGTCCGATTGTATGTTTTTTTTTGGGTGTCTGACTCTCTCGGTCTCGGTCAGTTCTGGTTTGTTTAAAACGGAAAACTGACCAATATGGATTTGAGCCCGAGAAAAGGAAAGTTTATTTATTGTTTTTTTTTTATTTTCTAGTTGGAGTGAAAGTAAAGTACTTTTTAGTAAATGAAGACTTTGCATGAACATATCGATCCTCATAGCTGTTTTAGTTTAAGCTGTTTTTTAACTACATCTCGAAAAAATCTGGTTTCCTCATGGGGACGTAAAATGTCCCCGCCAGGTCAGATGTCAGGGACATTTTGTACTCACCAAGATTAAAAAACAAAACAAAACAAAAAAAAAAAACCCACACACCAAGAGAATATCCGGTACATTGTGTATTAGTCCGTGGCACTTTTTTTCCTCTTTAATTTTTTCCCTCGTTTTTTTTTTTTTTTTTTTTTTTTTTTTTTTTTTCTTGGAAAGCTAAAGGCTGTGTGGTGTTGCTTTGCTTTCCCAGACTTCTTTAAGGGCGGGGGAAAAGCATGTCTTTCTGATTTTGGAATGATGGTCAGGGCTTTCCAGGGCTGTAAGAGCAGAACAAGAGCCAAAATAAAAAGTTGGGAAATGGGAAACGATAGAAAAAAAAAAATCCAGACAGGAGCATTGAACCAGAGGAAACATCACCCGAGATGCTTTCATATAGCAATGTCCATTAGCCAAAGTGCTGCAGCTTTTCAGTCTCGTCTCGCCCTGTGTTTAAGTTGGGTCAGTGCGCAGGAATTTCCGGAGTACCTATGAGCAGTCAGATGTGTTTTTTTTTTTTTTTTGTTGTTGTTTTTTTGGTATAATAAGTTTTCACTGGATGTCCGAGTTCTTTTACTTCACACTGATTATTAGTATCTGTCTATAAAACGGCACCCAAATGTATGTGACTGATCCGCTGTCCTGTCTCACCACAGGTAAACCGTTTTCCTACATGTCCTACGATATAAAGCTGATGGAGCAAGAAGCTCATGCCGCAGGAAGACCAGGCTCACCCTACAGACTGTCCCCCCGTGAGCCCAGCAAAGCATCGCCCCAACCCGAGCCCAACAACCCTGCCCGCTACAGCATCCCACCAGGTAAGCCTGCACTAGATGATAAATCATTAAGCTGACACGAACCATTACTCAGTGGTTAAGGTGTTTATCAGAGGGTTGTGGGTTCAAATCTCAGCACCACCAAGCTAGTTATATATATTATTATATTCAACTGGATTGTCATTGTGCAAGGTACGTGTTCAGAGCCAATGAGATGCAGCGTTTTTCGCATATCCTATCTTAGTAGGTTGGGGGTCAGAGTGCAGGGTCAACTATGATACAGCGCCCCTGGAGCAGGAAGGGTTAAGGGTCTTGCTCAAGGACCCAACAGTGGTTGGCTTGCCGGTGGTGGTGGCTTAAACCCAGGTGGTCTTCAGATCAGCAACTCAGCACCTTAACCTTTGAGCCACCACTACTTTGGTTAGATACCTAATGTGTAATATCAAATGCAATTGTAAAGTTATTAGGAAAAACAACTCTGTTTATTCTTTTTTTTTTTTTAAATTTGTTTTATGATTTAAAAGAAATAAAATACTTTTCATGAAAAAGCAGTCATGTTGCACACGCCCTTTAACCACATGCCTTGTTGTGTTCTATTCCTTCCTTGCTGTATTATCGTTGGAACTGATAGAAGCGACATTGCCAGTGATAATACGCTTCCTTCAGACAGCCGCACACACTCTTTAGTTAGAAACCAAAGAGATTCTAACATTTGCAGCCACTTTTCCTTTAACGTTCGCAGCCACCCGCATGATGTAATTATTCACATCTCATATCGGTGGAAATTCTGAAAGCATCGATGGACTCGGTCGCTATTTTTCATCGCTCCCAGTTTCACCTCAGCGATTCATCTTTTTATATTCTTGCCTCCGGTATGTATAATTTATTGGCAGACGTCAGAGGCAATGTATCACTTCGAGGTACAGTACAAGGTATATGAATTAATTGAAAGTGAATAATTTAGTGGACCGTCGCAGCTTTTGTGGCTAGTCGAGTCACCTGTCATGGAGGGGGAGTGATCACCAACACACAGTACTACCAGTGGAGAGTTATTCCGCTTGTACCATAAAGACGTATCTAAGTAAAAGAGAGCTTTTTACTTTGACCAGATCAGCTTCTTGAACAAGAGCCTAGAAACTCTGGCTGCCCTCTGGATGTCTCCTCTGGCCAAAGTTGTTAGACTCTAAAACGATTAAAAACTGTTAGATAAGCAGGACACAGAACATCCTGGTCAGTACGGAACTGTTCTTTGTGCCAACAGAGGATTCGTCTTACCTACTTTGCTGTTAATTAACAGTTTACACCTTTTTATAAAAAAACTAAAATGTTTCTTTAGTAACAAACTCAAAGCAACAGGCAGTAAAAGAAAGTTTACTTTCTCCCACTTTATTTTTTCTCGCCATAAATAAATCTTTGAAAAAATGAAAGATTTTTTATTGTCGGTGTTTTTGTGTAAAAACTGTCCTTCTGGGAGAGTTTTCTAGACCACAGTTAGTTAAAATATATTCAGGTAACAGATGAAAACTGTTGGATGCTACTTTATGGTCCTCCACTGCAGAGGGTAGATGAAGTGTCCTCGTTCACAGAAAGGGCTACACAGACTAGCTGAAGTTCATTTAAGTTCTCACTTTCCCTGAAAAGCACTGTCGCTGTACTCATCTATTAATCTCTCCTTTTGTTGTTCTCACAGTTCTTCAGCCTGCTCCTAACCAGGTGGTCCAGAACCTTCCAGAAGGAATGAGAGTGCCCTTCGCCCGCCACAGGCCCCCCAACATTCCGTCCCCACCTCCGCTCATCCCTACATCCAAACCCTCAGACAAGCCCACTTTCATCCAGGGAGGATCCATTTTACAGGTAAATAAGGTTTAAAAAAACCCTAAATTTTAGAATTAGGGCCAGTGTATGATCATATGACCGATTTTTCTTCCCATCATGTAGGGAACGCCAGGCACTTATCTGCCCTCACACACTCATGCCATATATGGGCCAGAGGGGGCTAAGAGTACTGGAGGATCCATCTCTCTCGGCCTGCCGAGACAGCAGGACCCTTCCAAACCTGGTGAGAAAGTCAGAGAAGGCTAATAAATATATAAACGTTGATATAATTTAAATATACATCTTTAATTTACATTATATTGAAATGCATTGTTGCACCAGCAAGTTTAAAAGAAACTGCTTGTGTTCTTTACTCCTCAGTCTCCTATATAAAGCAGGAGGAATGTTCACCACGTGCTCAGGCTGAAGGGCTGCTCTCCAGGGCGCAGTATGAAGGAGTGGTCCGAGGTAAGACGCATAGAGCCACCCTGAGTTTTGAATCGTGCACGACACTCGACATATATTATTAGGGTTTAGATTCCAGAAAACCCATAATAAGTCAAAATATCGTACGGTAAAGTTATACCGCTTCAATGCAGTCCTAAAAAAGCTGACATTAGAGTACTGTGTGCAAGGGTATAGAAAAATGAGGATATAGTACTTACCACTAATCCTAATTGCAACATGGTCATTTAGAGTTCTCACTAACCAAACAATTGCATGGCTGGGTCGAGTGAACACCAACCACAAGGTGGCTGTGGATGCTTAATCCATTATCACCACACCATTGTCCTATTCTCTTTTTTTTTTGCGCAGAGATTATAACATACTTTATAGGCCAGGCAGTCGCATCGTAAGTCCGAAAAATAGTAGTTTGAAGAATCCAGGAAGAATTTATTGATGGTGACGGCAATGGGAAAAAAAAACAACCCAAATGCCCTAAATTTGGTGTACAAATATATGTATAGATCAAGCAGGGACTTCACTATAAGCCTTAAGACACTTATAGTGTTCTTTTTTTTTAATCATTATTATGTATAAAGGCCGGCGTTAATATCTACACTCATTGTCAAATAGGGCCCTTCAGACTAACCCATATGTTTCTGTTAACGGGTGAAGATCCCCCTTCATGTTCTTTCTGCCTGAATCTGTCGTCACTGAAATATAATTTGATGGATTATAACAGTTTGAAATCGATCAGAATTCTGCTGACAAGTTGTTAAATCATAACTAACATAAAGGCAACCGTTCGAATCATGCAAACCCTTTTTTGTGTGTCTTCCCTGCAGGAGGGCCGGTGCCGACCATCCAAGACATTGCCAGAGTGTCTACTGGAAAAGGCCCTGATGGACTTCCTTTAAGATCAGGCTCCATCACACACGTACATACTCGAATTGATTGAGACCTGTTTATAGAAATTTCATACACCGATATCTTATTGAAAGATTTGGAACCTAACAGTTTCTGGGGTTTTTTTTCTTTTCATAGGGCACCCCAGCACTTTCTCAGTCCAGCATTCCAGCTGAACTGCTTAAGAGCAAACTGACAGCTGAAGACCTGAGCAGCCCAGAGAAGAGCAGAGTTGACCCGCTGCCTAAAGCCCATGTCATCTATGCGGGCAAAAGTGGCCACATCCTGTCATATGACGGTATGACCTGCCCCTTTTTTGTCTGCTACACCATTTTTCTAGGCGCAGACAGAAAGAGACTGCTAAATTTTATATTCTAAACCTTAAGAAAGAAAAAAAAAACATTTAGAGCAAAGCATGTAAAAGCAAGTTATAAGGGAAACAAATTGTTTGACTGAGGTGAATACACACATTTCAGATGCATTCAATTACACATGAATTCATTTGACTCAGCTGATGTGGTGGTAAAGGGATGTTTTCATGTCCACAGCCATTAAAAACCCCCGAGAAGGAACTAGAAGCCCCAGAACAGGACACGAGTTAAAACGAACATACGAGATGATGGAGGGAGCCAGGGGACGGGAGGCTGCACCTTATGAAGGTAAGGAAACATCCACATGTGGCTGTTAAAAGAATAATTATTCAAGTTGAACATTAGGCATGCATTTAGTTTCTTTTATTCCAGGTTTGATTAGTAGAGCGCACTCTGACCCCAGGGACAGGCCCGTACTCACAGGATCAATCATGCAAGGTATAAAGGTTAATCATTTGGTTATAAGCTTTTATAACTATCCACAACTAAAGTGTCACTTAACTAATTTTTTTTTTAACTTTCTTTTTTAGGGACACCCCGAACTGCCGCCGATGCTTTTGACGAGGCCAAATATGGTAAGCAGATCAAGAGGGAAAGTCCGCCGATTCGCTCCTTCGAAGGAGGAATTACTAAAGGCAAACCCTATGAGGGTGTGAACACTATTAAAGAAATGGGACGCTCTATTCACGAAATTCCCCGCAAGGAAATGCAGGACAGCCGCAAGACCCCCGTTTTAGAAGCGTCCATCACTCAAGTAAGTGCTCGCATCGGTAGAGTATTTTATTAGCAATGGAGGTCGAAAGTTACGTAAAAATTTTTTATCTGTTGCTGTTTAACATTTGGGGAGTTGGAATGAAGCCTGCACAACACACAGTAGCAGTTTATATTCAGGATCTACAGTATATACTAACCATCATGAAAAAAACCTTTGGTTTTACATTTACGACATTTGGCAGACATTTATCTCTTCTTATACAACTGAGCAATTGGGCTTAAGAGCCTTGCTCAGGGGCCCAGTAGTGGCAGGTTGGGTAGGCTGGGAATCGAACCCTGATCTTCCAATTAGCAGTCCAACACCTTAACAACTGCGCTGACACAAAAAAAAGAGACACTATCTTTTTGTTTAGGCCAGAAAGTGTTCTGAAGGTGCCTAATCAGGAATATTGTTTTGTTTTCAGGGCATCCCTATGAAGTATGAGAGCAGTGGCAGCCAGTCCGCCATCAAGCACAATGTTAAGTCGCTTCTTACCAGCCCGAGCAAGCTGGAGGACTCCAAAGTACAAGAGCGCGTGCGACACACGTCAGTCGTCAGCTCCACATCAGTGCTGCGTTCCACACACCAGGAGGCCAACAAGGCACAGCTCAGCCCGGGGATGTACGAGGACGCCAATGCACGCAGGACTCCCAACTACCCTGGCGGCTCCATTTCCAGAGGATCACCTCTGCTGCGGACACAAGAGGGTACAACACTGGTGTTTTTCTCTTACAAATAATGTAGAATGTAGTTCTTTTTCTTAAATTGAATTTGGCTACCAAAAACTGAAGAGTACCTGCCTAAACGGACACCAGATAGTAAAAAAATAACTTGAGCCGTGATTGTTTACTGATGTCTTCTGTTATCTCTTTAATAGCAGGAATAACATCAGGAAAGCCTGTGTCCCATGAGAGGAAGAGCACTCTGACCCCAACCCAGAGAGACAGCGTCCCAGCCAAATCTCCTGTACCTGGAGGCGAGCCGCTAGCCTCTCACAGCACCTTCGACCCGCATCAGGTTTACCGGGCTCACCTGCCACCTCATTTGGACCCTGGCCTTTACCATCACCCAGGTAATTCACACCTGTTTGACTCATGAGATCACCACCGCCACACACGGCTTTGATGCAACAATATGTTATAGACCAGAGGACATGGACGTTACACGATTATATACCATACCACATTAGTGGTTCTTAATCTGTGTCTTGCACCCCCTGGTGGGCAATAGAGATAGTGTCTCCTCTAAACTGCTTGCTAACTCTTAGCTGTTTAATGGGGGGAAAAAAAGACACTTTCTTTTTGTCTAATCAAGAAAGTGACATGAAGGTGTCTTGTCTGACAATTATTTGTTCCCACACCGTAAAATAATTGCTAAAAAATTGCAATAAAGAGGAATAAAAATTAAATTGGTATTTAAAGTAAAGATTTGTATTGTGATAAAACTTTTTCTGTAAGAAGCAGAGGCTTCACTGTATGTCCTTATCGGTATTATTTCGGAGGACATTTATAAACCTTTAGAAACAGTCGGTATGTTTTTAACCTGTTATACATCGCTGCCTGCTTGCGAATCAGCATTGTTAAACGTTTTTGTTTAATGGTGTATGATTTGTTGGTTTATATCTATAAACCTTGTATTGTTTCTTTCCGCAGCTTTTATGTTCCAACGGCAGCCGTCTCCTACCGGCTACCCCAACACTTACCAGCTGTACACCATGGAGAATACTCGCCAGACAATTCTCAACGACTACATCACTTCACAGCAAATGCAGGTCATCCCACGGCCTGAGGTCGCGAGAGGTCTGTCGCCCAGGGAACAGATCGCCATCCCGTACCCGGCCGGAGCCAGAGGTGAGGGAGTTACACATGTCCCTGGGGCAGTTTGTAGTCTGTAGACTATGTGCTCGTGTGAACTAGTGGCAACCTTTTCCAGACGATCAGAAGCAAATGACCTTAAGGACAAAAAAAAGGGAACCTGAAATGGAAAAAAAGAATGATTTAAAGGGCTGAGGCTGCTTTCTGTATCGAGGCAAAAAGGGAACTCGTTTAAAATATTCTGTACATTTTTAAATGCTGATTCACCGTAAATTAAGTTTATATTTTTTTTCCTCCAGTATTATGTAGTACGTGTATATAACAAATAACACATTTATAGGTGCAGTTACTCGAATAGATATTCTGAATTTGGATCACATGTTGCCCCAACCACTATTCCACACTGCACCATAACTAACCACCAACTAACCCGCACTTTTATCAGATTAAAGATGTTATGAATTCTGATTCTGGCTTCCAGCCCTAACCTTATATCTAATCTGTAAAAATATTGCCTAGTATCAGTTTTGTCGTTCCAAATTATAAGTCTAATCCCAGCGCAGCAGCAGCTGTGCTTTAAAAACTCGCAGACGCTACTGGCTCTCGAGTGCAAAGTAAAGTGTGAGTCCTGGTTGTGGTTGTTTACCCTTTGGTCCCTTTGCTTCTGTCTGCAAAAGGTATAATTGATCTAGCGCAGATGCCTCCCACCATCCTGTTGCCTCACCCTGGGGGGACAGGTTCCCCTAACCTGGACCGCATCCCGTACCTCCCCGGACCTCAGCCCCCTTTTCCTAGGGTTTTCAACCCAGCCTCCATATCTCCAGGTGAGGACCCCATCCCGACTCTCCCAAACCCTGCCTTTTTCCTCAGATCCCCCCTCCCCCCTGCTGTGTATGTAGCACCCGACTTGGGTCACCTTCATCTGCTGTTTTCTGCTCTTTCACCTCGACTGCTTCTACTCCTGCTCTTGCTCAACTGTTCCTAAATCCAGCTTTACACTCCACATAAAAGCACTGGTTGTAATAAGTGCTTTAAGGTAGTAATAATCTATATTCATGGACTGCAGCATCACTGCATAGTGTTTAAGTCAGTGGTGACTGAAATACAGATAATTTCTACATCTGTAGAAAAATGTTGGTTTTTTTTATATGTAGGTGCACCTTAAAAATTGTCGTCTTAAACCATTGGCTTATTTATCCAATATCCAAAATAAAAAAAGAACCCGGATAAATTTTACTACACGATAATCTGCTGTAATTTATCTGTATCTTCACCACTGACCAGAACTAGTGTTAAATTTGTGTTTTGAATGGGTGTAAGCTAATATCAGGGTGGTAGCTGTTTCAGTCTTTCTCTAAACTTTTCCTAGTTTCACTCGGTGTGGGTGTGGGTGTGGGTTGCTGGTCTGAGGGTTCTGTGGCTTTCTCACATGGTTTCTGACAGATATTTCTGATATTATGCTCTCCTGATGAGGTTCGTCTTTAGTGTTTTGCAGCTTCTGATTTTATTTGTGCAGCATGTGGAATTTTGCAGAATTTTTTTTTTTTTTTTGCAGTTTTCTTCAACAGGAAGTGGTTAGAACACTGTGACATAAAAACTCACAAAACACAGTTCTCACTTATAAATATTTATTTAAAAAATCCCCCTAGATTGTAGAAGTCATTAGGGCTGTGTAAAAATATCGATACAGCTAACTATCGCAATATTTTTTTTTTCCTTGATAATGTATCGATATGCTAATTTTGAGTATCGATATATATTTAAATTCCATTTTAGAAGCCCAATGTTAATATTTCATTGAAACCCTCAGTGTGCGTCAAGTATTTAATTGTATTGTATTGACAGTGTATTGCGATATTTCGTGCTATGTATCATAGTGTAGTAGGCATGTTCCTGGATATGTATAGGTATTAGTCAGTAAGCCATCACATTCTTCGCATACTTCAGCTTAGGGGTAGAGAGTATGATATTGTGCCCCTGGGGAAAAAGTATTTTAAGGGCTTTGCTTAAGGGCCCAACAGTGGCAGCTTGGCAGCAATAGGGTGTGAACCACAAGCACTAATCCAGAGCAGCAGTCATTTCAGCTGCTACTGCACTGCCCCAAGCTGCCACTGCCCCTCTTAATGCTCAACGCAGAGAACTTTTTTTGTAGAAAGTAAAGCTACATATGTTTTTTTGGGGGTTTTTTTCTCTTCTTTCTTCTTTCTTGCATTTAAAGTCTGAAGTGAATTCGGAGCAATTCTCTAGTTTTATCCGCTGCTTTTTTTTAACCGCTGCCAAATGCCTCCTTTACAAGAGCTCCTGCTTCCATCTTGCATCTCGGCAACGTTTATAATCTACTGCGACCCTA
Organism: Bagarius yarrelli; assembly: GCA_005784505.1. NCBI lineage: Eukaryota > Metazoa > Chordata > Actinopteri > Siluriformes > Sisoridae > Bagarius > Bagarius yarrelli. The sequence continues at coordinate 299,617 of VCAZ01000029.1, forward strand.
ATCAGTCCTATGACATCGTCAACTTTCCTCAGCTTTGCCTTAACAACAAGGAACCATTCTTTTATTTATCTCTCATTTATAAAATGATAAAGGACATCACCACTTATCTCTTTCTGTCCTCTGTTCCTTTCTATGTGTGTGTGTCGGTTTTCATTCTTTTTTCAGGACACCCTGCACATCTCGCAGCCAGTGTGGAAAGAGAGCGGGAACGAGAACGCGAAAGAGAGAGGGAGAGGGATCGCGAACACAGAGAACGGGAGAAAGAGAGGGAGAAGGAGCGAGAGAGGGAAAGAGAACGAGAAAGAGAGAGAGAGCGAGAACGTGAAAGAGAGAGGGAGCGCGAACGCATGGCAGCCGCTAACGAATACATCCGTGGAGGTGAGACAAAGCAACATGCTGTATATTTCTCCTGACGCTGTTGTGTTTGAATATTGGAACTATTTTTTTTTTCTGGGAGGTTTTAGTATACTGTGTGTGTCTGTGTGGTAGCTCCAGAGCGGCCTGGTAGCCGTAGCTTTCTGCGCTCCCCGTCCCCTTCAGTTAGGTCCCAGGAGGGTGTTGTCCAGCATCGGCCCAGCATCTTTCAGGGCACAAAGAGTGTCATCACTCCTCTGATGTATGTATCACAATACAAACACACACACACACAATGACCATCTAGTAAAGAAGATCCAAAAACTCTTAGTGTTAAAACAAGATGCAAGACTTGATCCATGGTGATCTTTTGCCCCCCCCCCCTTTCCCCCGAGCAGGCAGATTTCCCCCGCTGCAGCGGCTACCACTTCATCTTCCCGCTACAACACTGCTGCAGATGCATTGGCTGCGCTGGTGGATGCTGCCGCCTTAGCGCCACAGATGGACGTAGCGAAAGTCAAAGAGGCTAAACACGATGACGAAGTGAGCTCGTCCCGTTCCATGTCACTTCCTGCTGGAAAAGCACCACTTCCTGTATACCCAGATGGAGGAGGAGGGGCAACAAGCGGCAAAGAGAAACCTCCTCCTACCAAGTCTCGAATAGAAGAAGAGCTACGCACTCTCGGGAAGACCACTATCACCGCAGCCAGCTTCATCGACGTCATCATCACTCGGCAGATCGCGTCAGAGAAAGACTCGCGCGAGAGAGGCTCACAGAGCTCAGACTCTTCCGGAAGTTGTAAGTAGGAAATAACTGGTCAATACGATTATATAGTATTTTTATCTCTAATGTAAAACCGCTCTAACATTATAAGCTGAACAGTGACTTTTTATGTTTCTTTTATGAATACATTTCTGTCAAAGGCCAAATGTTGAATATTAAACTTTTGTGTGTAAAGTGCCAGCAAGCCGATATGATGGACAGAGCAGTGGAGCTATCGAGGTGATCAGCCCAGCAAGTTCCCCAGCTCAGAGAGAGGAAAAGAACGACCGGTCCTTCTCCTCCGAGAAAAACCCTCAGACTTCTGCAGGTAAAGCACAACACCTAATGATGTCATAGTAGATCAAGCGCCTGTGCTGCGAATGTAATTATATGTGATAGATGGATAGATAGATAGATAGAGTGGTAGATAGATAGATGGATCCCTGAGCAATCCAGCACCACCAAACCCTCGATGCTTGTTAGATACAGTTGATAGTTATCCAAAGTTCAGTTTACGTAATGTTATGTGTGACGCGTTTTTCCCGGGGGAGGCGCACTATATTCATGTCAGTCGCAACTATTGCAAAAAACTTTAATGAACATTTTATTACAGTTTACATTTGATTAGTCAATGTCTGAATCAATATTTATTTAAAAAAAAAAAAAAATATCGCAATGTCGGGTTTTCCAATATTGTGAATCCCCAAAAAAAAACCAAACGATTGCAAGAAACATCCTGCGATGCGAGTAACACGATGCACATATTGCTTCAGATTTGGTGTGAACACTTTAACACTGGTACAGCATGGAACTTGTTTTAATGCATGCAGGATACGTACCTTCTCTGTGTCTTCAAGTTTGTAATTTAGTTAAACAAGTTATAATGATATAAATACTCTTAATGTGCTTGTTTAATAATATTATAAATATATATTTTAATGAGCTGCCATGTTCAACCCTTTTCTAGAGCAGGAAAATGTATAACTGATTAGATTACAATAATGTATAATGGCACAACAATTCAGCTAATAATGAAACTGTTGAATAGGTAAACTTATTTTACTGTTGTTTTATGTCTGCCTACCACAGGTGCTGTAAGGGGATTCGATATTAATCGCTACAGGTCGCAGGTGGACTCGGGACCTCCAGTAACCCCATCACAACCCACACAAACTCACCGTGTCATGACATTGGCCGATCATATCTCGGTAATCCGAACAAACTCAAATATAGATTCACAGTCATGCACACTATGAACAGGAAGTAAACCCCTCCCTATTTCTCTTATACAGCACATCATAACCCAGGACTTTGCCAAGAATCAGGACCCTCCTCCTTCCTCCAGCTCCGCCTCTTCCTCCTCTGCCTCCTCCTCCATATCCTCCACATTCCAAAACTCCGGAGTAGCAGGCGGCAGCAGTCGGTCCAAGGTACCCAATCGCTACAGTCCGGAGAACCCGGTTAACCCCGCCCACCATCAGAAGCAAGTCAGCCGAGTGTCCCCTGAGAACGCCTCAGAAAAATCCAGATCCAGGTACTGTATATTAATAACAGAGTGACTTCCAGTAAAAAGAAGAGTTGGAGGAGTTCAGTTTTAATTGGGAATGTAATAATCTCTCTTAATAATCATTCATTAAAGACTAATAAGAAAATCAGAAAATCTAAAGATAAAAAATCATGCTGTAAAATGTAAAAAAAGAAACAATAAAATTGTAAAACCCCTTTTTTTGACCCCTTAATTGTAGAAAAAGATAAACCTTTTTTTTTTCCTTGGACCTCAGAAGGATATCTGGAAAGAAGCCAGCAAACATATCAATCATATAAATAAACATGTTCGAGAGTTAATAGTCAAAAATAGTTTCTGTTATTGGTAACGTTATCTCGGAAGTGGTAGCTCAGCTTATAATAGGAAGATTGTGGGTTTAATTCCCAGCGCCACCAAGATGGATCCCTGAGCAAGGCCCTTAACCCCTAACTCCTTAGTTTAATAAATTGCTCTGGTCAAGGGCATCTGCCAAATGCCAGAAATATCAATGTTCATGAGTTGCAAAACATCTTGAGGAAATGTCCTGGTCACACGACCTCCTACTACTCTAAGCGTAACCTCTGTAATCGCTTGAGCCTGTTAGAAATCTGTTTTCTTTCACTGTGCGTGTTACAGACCAGGTCGATCCCCAGAACGCCCTGGCAGCCGGGCTGTTGAGAGCTACGAGCCCATCTCTCCTCCACAAAACTACTCGGGGCTGGAGAAACAAGAGAACAGCCTGCTACAGAGCCAAAGACGAGAACAGGATCTTTCAGAGCAGAGGTAAACCTCCATCTCAAGCCAAATAATGTCAGCTGTCCGGTTGACCTTTGCACAAGCAGCGGGCTGTGCTAATGACACTTCATGAGTCAGCACTTACAATTACATAAAGCTGAGACCCTGATTTAAGGTCACATACAGATAATAAAGTTCAGCATGAGACTCCTGTTATAAATGGTGTAACTGAAGTAGGATATGCCTGCCGTGTGTATGCTAGATGTAGTTTAATGCAGAGTGTAAGCCAGACGCTGATTGATTGGACACCCTTTATACAGTGTAATCTCATCCGCCATCAGCCTTTTCCTGCATCATTAATGGAAACTTGGTTTCTTTCCAAGCATTTCCCAACACTGCAGTAGAGATGGTATAACCTGTTTTAACCCATAACCCTTTATGCCCTTTCTCCGGTTGTCAGAACTGACTCACGCTCCCCGGGCAATGGCAACTATCTGCCCGCTTTCTTTACCAAGCTGGAGAGCACCTCCCCCATGGTGATGTCCAAGAAACAGGAGATCTTTCGCAAGTCAGATGTCGGTAAGGGGCCTCTAATATTCCTTCCTGAGATGTTCGGTTAAGAGTAATAACCGCTGTAACAGCGGCGAGTTTGGAATCATTGATTATATGGGCTAATTATTTAATAAACACACAAGGTTGCCGCTTCTTTTAAGTGGAATCAATAGACAGGATTTGGGCGGGAAAACTATCTGGCAACAACGACCAAAAGCGCAGCTAAATGCTGTTAATTGTAATGTCTGTTGATTATGCATGGTTTAATTAAGCAGCAGGTTCAGATAGTGTTACCGAAATATAGAGAAGATACAGAGAAAAGTCCAACCGAAGGGTTAAACGAGATCAAAAGAGCATCCGGTAATCCAAACTGAAATCCGAACTGAATCCGGCTGGGGTGTCTTGAAAACGAGAGTCGAGTGATGTAGCGAGGATGAAAAACAGGGAAAGTCATGACTGTCTTGCATTTAGAGCAGAGTTGTACCAGCAATATCAAAATTGTGCTGGGTTGCCAGGTTAAACTTGGATTATATGAAGTTGTGTTTGAGACTGATATTCGAGTGGATATCAAAAAAGTTTTAAGACACACCAACAGATGGCAGCCAAAGGCTGTATGAACAGATTTGTGTACATTTGGCAATAGCGAAGATTTGCTATATTAAGTTAATTATTAAAAATTCTTAACATTATCTTTTTAAATCTTAATCTTTCGTCCAGGAAACACACAGCCGGGCACAGAGATCTTTAATTTACCAGCAGTTACAACCTCCAGTAAGTTTCTTTTCTAGCATGTGAGAAGTTTGTTTTATAAATTCGGCGTTTAAGTATTTTGTATAATAATAAACTCTTCTCTTTTCAGGTAATGTGAACCTTCGGAACCACTCATTCAGCGACCCAGCCAGCAACCTCGGTCTGGAGGATATCATCCGTAAGGCTCTGATGGGGACTGTGGAGGAAAGGCAAGAGGAGCCGTCACAGCAAGCTCAATCTGTAGTTTCAGCAGCGGCCAATAACACCGAGGGGCGTCAGGAGGCTAATCCGTCTCCCAGCGCAGGTAGATATTGTAAGGAAACAAAACACAGACACTCGAACACACCATGTCAACATTTTTTCATTTTTTTTTTTTAATAAGTGACCTGACCCTGTTTTAGTAAGTTTATTAAAAAAAAATGTAAAGTACCTGTTAGCGCTGGTGGTTAAATGACATGAAATGCAGTTTTCTCTTGGTTGAAACATTTGGGTTTATGTGTAATTGTTGTTATTGGATTTGTGTGGTGTATTCAAATGTATTGTCTTATTATAGGAGGCAGTTTAACCTAAATTAATTAAAGCTGATGTCAGTAAAACCGATTTTTTTTTTTTTGGTGGTTGTCCAGATCAGACCAGCAGAATCCTCTACGTCTGATGCATAAAATTAGTATATGCAGAAGTAGTTTTTATTCTTTTTGCTTTAGATGACTGAGCAATATTACATAGATGATTATGTACTTTAGCAAGTATGCTTGGTGCACTTAGTTATGGGTTTCTTTCTTCCCCCATAGCAGCAAAGCAGAAGCTTCAGAGCAAAGCCAGCAGTAGGAAGTCCAAGTCGCCCAACCCAGGCCAGGCGTACGCAGGCGGAGAGCGACCTTCCTCTGTGTCGTCCGTGCATTCGGAAGGAGAATATCACAGACAGGCTCCCAGCTGGGCTTGGGAAGACCGCCCCTCATCAGCAGGTCGGTCATTGGAGTACATCAAAACAATAATGTTCTAATGATTTTTTTTTGTGATCATCAGACTATAAACTCCTTTGTTTCCTCTAGGTCCAATGCAGTTCCCTTACAACCCTCTGACCATGCGCATGTTAAGCAGCACACCTCCCACCTCCATGGCCTGCCCTTCTCCTTCAATGCAGTCCCAGCAGCAACCAGGAGGAGGAGGAGCCAATGCTCCGTCCCGCACCTGGGAGAGGGAGCCACCGCTGCTCTCTGAGCAGTACGAAACCCTGTCGGACAGCGACGATTGAGCCAAGCCAGGATCTGTGACCCTTTTGACCTCCCCTTCAACCCTCTTTTTTTTTTTCCCCCCTGGTCCATCGGGTCACTGAAAAGCATTTCCGCATTAAGGCGGCCCAGCTAACACGCAGCCCACTCAGTGCAAATTTTGAGTAGGGATTGCCTGGGGAGGCGCACTCGCTTCTGGTGCTTTCTTTCTTTCCTCTTCTGCTTGTAGAAAGCTTAGCGAGGGAACCACGGTCTGATTGCTCAGGATAAACCGTGTCCAGAAGCTTTATTTCGCTTGTTTTTGAACGAACGAGCAAACGGTAAAGTCGGAAAAGAGGATGAAGAACTTGAAATATAAAAGACTTGCTTCAAATTTGTTTTATTTCTGTAAAGAAATACTTTTGTCTTCGAAAAATGTGTGTAAATAGAGTAACCCTTTTGCAGTGTGATTATTTTTATTATTATTATTATTATTGTTTTGTTTTTTTCCAGACTTTCTTGTGTTTTATTATTACTTTTTAAATCCCTGCTGGTTTATGATTATTTTACTCTCAATGTGAAAATTGTGGATTTTCTTCAGAGCCCATAATGGCAGGGCGCAGCATGAACTCGAACCTTAAGCGCACAGAGGAAGAGAGCATTTCAATTGTTCCATCTACAAGCCTGCCTTTGTAGCACCGGAGGCCCTGAGGTTACCACCGATTCACCTGTTACAGGTGTATTAGTATAAAAAATAAATAAATAAAATACAAACAGTGAGATTTTTTTTCAGCCCTGCAGAAAGATCTTCATTTTGGTTGAGAACACTGGTTCCAGAGCTGAATTATTCTTCAACGTAAGAAGAAATTTTTTTTATTTTTTTATTTTTCCCCCTAAATACCTTTTTTTTTCGTCGTTCTGCGATGGCCCCTCTAATTGTAGGATGAAACTTGCCCCGGTTTTGGTTTCCGCCTCTGAGTGTGTCTCCATGCTGTTTCTGACAAGTGCTGAATGTTCTGCTGTTTCTCTCTCCTTGATCTCTCTGCCAGAGGAAAACCCGAGGAAGCTGTTTTCACTTTGGGGAGGTTGGTTGTTTTCCTTCTCATGAAGGAGAAATCAAAACTTTTCCCCTTTTTTTCCCCCTCTTTATGTAGCTGAAGTACATGCTGATCTGTCTACCTATCAAGAAAAGAAAAAAAAAAAGAAAAAATAAGCTTGTGTGTTCGTCACACCTCTGCACCACTGTTGCACTTTTTGTTTTCGCTTGCTAACTTTGGACAAGCGTACTACCTGTAATCTAAATTATTGGAGCTTCTGCAGAGGTCTGGACTCTTCAGCTTCATCGGCAGTTTTGCAATAATCCTCTTATTACAGAAACGTTTAAAAAAAAAAAAAAAAAAATCCTACCACCGTTTTTTTTTTTACCCTCCTGGCTTGTTCAACACATCCCTCAATGTTCGCTCTAGTCTACGGTTCAGTACGGCTGTTAAGGTTGCTGCTTTGTAGTGGTGGCTTTCACATATATATCATCTTGATGTAACAGACAATAAGCTCAAGTTTAGTTACCTGCACAGATTTTCTATGGCAAAAACGTTCAATCCGTAGTGCAATTTTTGCTTTGCTTAAATAACTAAAACCTGTTTTTTTTGTTTTGTTGTTGTTGTTGTGTTTAATTACTTTCACTTCTGAAATAAGTCCCTAGAAACTCATGTTGAGATCCCCCCCCCCATTGTTCTCAACATCATTGTTATTACTCATCCTTTTTAATGGGATGCAAAGTGTTTACAATGGCATTGATTTAACACGAAAACTTGAATCTTAAGGAAAAAAAAAAAGGCAGTCGTTGCGTTATTGTTGGTCTGCTTTTCAGTCCGACGTCATGCAATGGTCACTTTTTTTTTTTTTTTTTTTTTTTTTTTTTTTTTTTTTTTTTTTTTTTTCTTTTGTCCTTTTGGAATTGAGACTTGAATTAATCCATGTATCCCATGTTGTTGGAAAGCAATGTTTGTACCGCACAATGTCTCTTAAATAAACAATTACATCATATTCAGACCAATCAATAAAGTGGAATACTGCTCCACCTTTCTGAAAATTGATTTTCTGCCTCGTTTGATCTTTATTTTAAGGATGTGTCATCCAGTTTATTATATTTATTAACAGCTCCAAACTACGGCACCATGGACTCCAAATGACTTTGGAAAAGGGTCGCCCTGGTATCTGACTCCAGGACATTGAGTCGTTTGATGGGGTGTCAAGGAACAATTTTTTTTTTTTTTTTCCAGCACGTTCCACAGCCCATTCAACAACCACTCAAACCATCCCAGGGTGTATTATCCTTCTGAGAAATGGACACTGGACACATTAGGGAATACAGCAACATTAAGTGGTGTACTTTGTCTGCAACAATGTTTACGATAGGTGGTATGTGCCAAATTAAAACCCAGGGCAGGGGTGCTGCTAGCAATTTTTGGCCCTTAAAGAATACAAGGTTGGGCCACTTAACACACTTATGCTGCACCGTTACTACTAATAAAACTGAGCACAAAAAGTATAGGCCCTTGGAATCCTCCTAACTTCCCCCTCTTGCAGCTGCCCCCTGCTGTTAGGGTCCTGAAAATGTCAGACCAGGTCACCTTCCTCCATTGCTCAGTGTTCTACTTCTGATGTTCACCCAGCACCTGGTAGAAGTGGTTTCTATGTGGTTTAGGTGTTGTGTTGGTCACAATTTTGTGGGGTTAAATCCCAGCACCTGAAACAGGCTAGTCTTCACTTTTCATGTACTTTAATGAGACTTGTGCTGTGCAGGGTGGGCCCCAGGTGGGACAAAAAAAATTAAAAAAATTTAATGAGCTTAATTCTTAATGTTACGTGTTACACTTACTTGTTTAATGTTAATTACTAAATATATACATAAAAAACTTAGACTTTTATTTAGTTTCCAGTTAAACATGGATGACAAATGTTTAAAAAGAAAAATATGAAACTTTTATTCAATTAAATGAGCTCAATTCCAATTTGATGCCTGCAACAGGTCTCAAAAAGTTGGGAGAAGGACAACGAAGAGCTAAACGAGCCAAACATTTTGAAAAGATTGAGCTGGAAGCACATTAACTAATTAAATTAACTGACATCAAGTCTGTAACATGATTAGCTGTTAAAGGGATGTCTTAGATAGGCAGAGTCTCTCCAATCTGTGAAAAGAGTGTGTAAAAAAAAAAAAAAATACTTTAACAACAACGTTCCTTAACATCAATTCGTACAGTGCGTCACGTCGCCAGATTGAGAGAAACTGGACAAATCTCTGTGTGTAAGGGACAAGACTGTAGACCTTTCTTAGATGCATGTGGTCTTTGGGTCCTCAGACGACACTGCGTCACTTATCTGCATGATTCTGTGATTGACATATACTTAGACTAATTGGGGTCCAGGAGAACTTCCAGTAACTGCTGTCAGTAAACACAATCCGCCCTGCGAGCTCAGTCTCCAATGCTATACGTGAACATGGTCCAGAACGTTTCTTGGAAATCCTGGACACTGTCCTCTGGGCTAAAGAGGAGGGACACCTTTCAGTGTTTTATCAGAGCTTAGTTTTCAAAGCCAGCATCTCTGATGGTATAGGGGTGTATGAGTAAATACACCCTTGCATGTTCTTAAAGGTATATGAAGTTTTTAGATGTTCTTTAGATGAGGAACCAAAGATGAACTGCTGAAAGTGTTTTTTTTTCGTGCGTGAAATGTATGTGAATATCTGTGTGACATACAGATAGGTGTGTGGTTTGTGTGTTTTTTCAGGAAGTGATGTGCAGGACTGTTATCTTCACTGCACCATCGTGTTGAGATGATTTGCAGTTTAGTGACTGTACCATGTCATGTTTTGAGGTGTGGATCATTTATTGGTGCTGTTTAGTGTTTGGAAACGGTGAGTTACAATAAAATTCTGCACACATTTCATAGATTGCTGTCATTGTGGTTAATGATACCAATAAAATTTTAACCTGAAATCAGTATCAATGTTTTAAGACCTGCAAATTCAACTTTTCTTCCATTCCAGGAGAAACTCTGTGCAAAAGTGACGTGTTGAAAAGCAGTAATGTTTCCGCTGAGCTCCAGTCTGATGTCCTGCTGCCGTGTAACTTTGCGCCGTCTCTCCTCGGATCAGACACGACTGCAGATATTTCAGTAGTGTGGAAACAGATAAACGCGTCAGTACACGGTCTACTGGAGATCACTCTACAGGGAGAGGAGAAGTTCTGGGATAGCAAAGATCGACGGATCAAACCGTTTCCTAAGCTCTCGGAATCGGGAAACTTTTCCATCCTTCTTCGGAATGTGCAGCTGTTTGATCTGAGTCTCTATCGCTGTGAGCTGTTTAATGGGTCCAGCTGCAGGATCGCGTATCAGGAAATACATCTGGGTTAGTGATTATTTTGGTACTTTGGAAAGGTTGTGGCTTTTTGTAATATGTTTTTAAATAACAATACGCACACACTTAAACATTTTTTGTTATCTATAGTCACTTACAATACTATAGTCACTTACAATACTATAGTCACTTTACAATACTATAGTCACTTACAATACTATAGTCACTTTACAATACTATAGTCACTTTACAATACTATAGGTTACATTTTACAATAATAGTTACTATACTATAGTACAATACTATAGTTACACAATACTATAGTCACTTTACAATACTATAGTCACTTACAATACTATAGTCACTTTACAATACTATAGTCACTTACAATACTATAGTCACTTCACATGTTCCGTTCTTTATTGTCTTTTTGCACTGTCTCTGTAATGTTTGTATTGTTTATTGCACTGTCTGTTTCTGCACCAGGTTGCACACATGCACTTTATGTCTATCCTGTTTAGTGGCTCTTTGTTGTTTTGTGGAATTCTATGTTTTGTGTAGCACCAGGGGGTCCTGGAGAAACGTTATTTCATCTCACTGTGTACTGCATCTGCTATATATGGTTGAAATGACAATAAAGCTTCTTGAACCTTGAACAATGCTCTTTTCTGATTGGTCAGAAATTGGTGATGATAAGCTGTAATTTAAATTACAGGTCTATATATAATAATGTCCATTCATTAATGGTAGCGCAGTGGTTAAGGTGTTGAACTACTAATTGGAAGATCAAGGTTCGATTCCCAGCACCATCAAGTTCTCATTGTTGGGCTCCTGAACAAGGCCCCAAACCCCTAATTGCTCAGTTGTATAAAAGAGATAAATGTAAGTCGCTCTGGATAATGCTGTAATTGTAAACAGGGTCCAGGACCCCCTGCACCGGTTCCTATATCTGTTCTGGTACACTATAGACAGTAGTGTTCTAGCAGGGCCTTTTTTTGCTGGTTCTATAAATAAGAAAGATTGTGTGCAAAAAAATGTTTTTGTTTTTGTAGTTCATTTTCATTTCTCAGTTTTTAGTAACAGTATCAGAAATATCTTCAACTCCGTTCCAAAGATGACAGAAGGTCCTACAGGTTTGGAAAAACACGAAGGAGAGAAATTAATAACCGAATTTTCTTTTACGATTACAGTTTTTTTTTTTAATCGGCTTACAATAAATGTCTTCTGACTGGAGAATGAAACGTTCTACTGCAGAGGTTGTAACCACAGAGTCGCCATGCCTCCAGTTTAGTGCTTTATTGTTTCTATAGAAACAACTCACACAAATACTTGTATGGCAAAGCTTATTAAAAAAAAAAAAAGAGTTTTAATTAATCTCACTGTAATTAATAACTAGTTGTATGTGTTATTTTAAGTGGGAAAATACAAAAAAAACAAATCAACTGTTATTCTCCACAGGTCTCCGTTCTGTATCCCATCAGACAGTCGTTATTACAGGAGCATCAGTAGGAGCAGTAATTCTGTGTTTATTTATAACATCTGTCTTCTACCTCAGCAAAAAACGTAAGTCGTTTCATATTAGACATTTAAGTGCTTGATTAAAACAACATAATCAGCTAACCATCACAACTGGATGTTACAGGAAAGCCCCTTCCGCACCCTGATAGCTCTCACGGTAAGGTGTTTTCAGAGGTGTGAATTCTTAACAACTTTTGTAACTTCCTGTGTTGAACATGGCTGTTCTGCTGGAGCTAAAAAAAAACCAAAAAAACCACACAATTAATGTTCTAATAACCGAAATGGATGATCTGTTTTTAGACACTTGTTTATATGAGAACCCGATCTATGGAAGTTACCAGAACCTTTCACAGCTCAACCACGGTGATGACGGTAAACACCTACACTGCAGACATGTTCCACTTATTCGTTAAAATCTTTACTAATGAACACGAATCCTAAATGAACTTGTTTTTGCAGCTCACGTTTACGAAAGCCTGATTCTGGAAATATCCTCAACAGACGCTGGGGAATAATTGCATATTTTCAGAGCTCGTATTTTTGTAAGAAATGTATTTTTTGTCTGTAAAAATCTGTTATGTCACACTATTTACTACACTTTATACACAAAAATTAAGGGATGCCTGTAGCAGCAGGGGCCATACCCCTTGAGGCCATGATAACAGAAGCCCCGATGCAATGCTAACGGTGATAATTCTAGAAAACAATCAGACTGATACTAATACACATTACAAACGACCATCTTTTTTATTAAAATCAGTGTGAAATCAAACTCGGATGCTTTTAGTTTCTTCAGTGGGCATACTGTCATAGCTGAAGACACGGGGATGATAATAAGCAAGTGAATGTAAGACCACCAAAACGGATCCATAACATTTATTCAGCTTATTCCTTCATTCGGGGTCACGAGGAACCGGCAAAAGACAGGAGGGGGACACCCTGGACTGGTCAGCAGTCCATCACAGTACCACACTCACTCTTATGGGCAATTTAGAATCACTAATCAACCTAACATACATGTTTTTGGACTGTGAGAGGAAACCGGAGAACCCGGAGTAAACCCACACAAGCACAGAGAGAACTCCACACAGAAAGACCCCTGTCCGGGAATCGAACCCAGGACCTTCTTGTTTTGAGGCAACAGTGCTAATCACTAAGCCACCATGCTGCTTCTAAAATGCTTATGTATCTGTATCTGTACATCTCAGCCTTAATAAAGAAAAAATATCATCATGCAGGGATGTGTTTCTTTTACATTTTAACATACCGGCAGATTAAATCTCATGTAAATAATGAAAAAGTTATTAAGGTGATTATAAAACTCTTATTACACTGTCTGCCTCGGGAGATGCCAGTGATTTAACTGCTGATTTACCCTCAAATAAATGTAGCCACATATAACAGTCATTTAGCCGCAAGTTAAGCCATCCTAGCATGACCTAGTTTTCTGGATAATTTGATTAGAGAAATTCGGATGTCACATTCTGTTATTTTTTAGCTGTTTTTTTTTTTTTAAATAAAAAGAAATAAAAATCTTTTTGTAAGTCAGCTGCAATGTTTCCTTTCACCTGATGGTGGCGGCAGAGTCTTATCCACTTATATAGTCACCTTCAGCTACGTTTACAGAATAATAATATCCAGTTAAACACAGACAAAAAGTAAAAATTGTGAGAAATCAGTAACAAAGGGGTCCTTTTATAGAACTGAAAACCACAATGGAAAACCAAGGTTGGTGGTGCGTCTCTCTCTCCTCTCTATCTCAGAATAGGATGGAGGAACCGGAGTAAATGCCTATAGTCGAAAAAGATTCCAGACTATCCTCACTGCTCTAGGATGGAGCTTCCACTCCACCCTGGGAGGCGTCCACCCTTAAGAACAAGTCCGCTCCGTGGTTTAGGTGGCCGGGGATGTGCGTCGCTCTGATAGAAAGGAGGTTCTGATTCAACCCACTTCAGGAGATTTGTTGTCTGAAGGCAGAGAGCTCTGGAGCACAAGCGTGTTGTTGATGCGGATCAGAACATGGTTTCCGCTCCAGATTTAACAAAAAAAAGCAGCTAGGCAGATAAAGACCCCTCTTCTAGCTCCAAGTGGTTTATGATAAAGTCTCTAAGGCCCCGGTGGGCCGAATCGCGCCAAGGGATCAGAGCTTTAATGCTGCTGCGGGTAATCATAAACTGGACCAGTTGAGTGTGCTTGGTGGTGTTGGGAATAAAACTCTTAATCTCATGATCAGCAGTTCAAGATATGGACCACCAAGTATAAGTTGTTGTGAGATCGGTCTTCAGTTCAGTTCAATTCAGTTCAGTTCCAGTTCAGTTCAGTTCAGTTCAGTTCAGTTCAGTTCAGTTCAGTTCAGTTCAGTTCAGCTCAGCTCAGCTCAGCTCAGCTCAGCTCAGCTCAGCTCAGCTCAGCTCAGCTCAGCTCAGCATTCAATTCAATTCAATTCAATTCAATTCAATTCAATTCAATTCAATTCAATTCAATTCAATTCAATTCAATTCAATTCATTCAATCCAATCCAATCCAATCCAATCCAATCCAATCCAATCCAATCCAATCCAATCCCCAAATCCAATTCCAATTGTCACAAAGCAGCTTTACACAATTGAAGAAATTGCCCTGATGAGCAAGCCAGAGGCGACGGTGGCAAGGAAAAACTCCCTGAGATAGAAATAGGAAGACACCTTGAGAGGAACCAGATTCAACAGAGAACCCATCCTCATTTGGGTGAAAAACAGGTGGCAGGGATTATGTGGTTACATTGTGTGTGTGTGTGCAACTTAAATCATTAGTCCTTATAGAACAGCTGGAACGTCTTTATGGCGGAGTGGGACGTCCTTGGTCACCCTGGTGATGTATCATCCGCTGGAGCAGGTCACAAGGAAGGGTCCAACAGGTCCATGGTGGAGATGGGGTCTGGATCACCGGCAGCTCTGTTGTGGCATATGTAACTCAACAGTGTGAGTGAGAGAGAGAGAGAGAGAGAGAGAGAGGGAAAGGAAGGCATAAAAGAAGGCAAACAGTTAAGTGACAATGTAATCACACGGTTTGGAGTGATTAAATGAATAATGTAGAGTGCAAGGATGGACTCCGGCAAGACTAACTAGGAAAGCATAACTAAAAGTTGAACCAGAGGGAAACACAGACATGAGGGCTCCCTGATATGTTAAGCAACCAGCCGCTCTCATCATCAACACCGTGATCAATAAGAGAGGGGAAGACAGCATCTAAACATACCAGATCACCATAATACTCAACACCCATGAGTCCCCCAGATCTGCTCCTTTATCTAAGGGGAATCAATACAAAATGCTTGATTAAATAAGTATGTTTTTAACCTGGACCTAAACACTGAGACTGTGTCTGATTCCCGAACATACATAGGGAGGCTATTCCATAGCTTTGGGGGCTCTGTGAGAAAAGGCTCTGCCCCCTGTTGTGGTTTTTATAATGCGCGGTACTGACAGGCAGCCCGCATCCTTTGATCGAAGTAGGCGTGGCGGAACATAAGACACTAGAAGTTCGCTTAAGTACTGCGGTGCGAGACCATTTAGAGCTTTATAAGTTAACAGTAGTATTTTAAAATCGATGCGGTGTCTCACTGGGAGCCAATGCAGTGTGGATAGGACCGGCGTGATGTGCTCGTATCTTTTAGTTTTAGTGAGGACTCTCGCTGCTGCATTCTGGACTAACTGAAGTTTCTTAATGCACCTAGTTGAACATCCAGACAGTAAAGCGTTACAGTAGTCCAGCCTGGATGTGATAAACGCATGAACTAATTTTTTGGCATCATTTAGTGACAGGATATTTCTTATTTTAGCGCTATTTCTGAGATGATAGAACGCTATCCTGGTAATATTGTCGACATGGGCTTCAAATGAGAGATTGGAGTCTAAAATCACACCCAGATCTTTTACTGTTGCACTTGGTAAAACAGAAAGACTGTCTAGGGTTAAGGTGTGATCAGGAAGCTTACTTTTAGCTACCTGTGGTCCTAGAACCAGAACCTCCGTCTTGTTAGCGTTAAGCAAGATGAAATTGCATAACATCCAATCTCTTACTTCCTTCACACATTGCTCAATATTATTAAACTGGCCTTTCCCATCAGGCCTTGATGAGACGTATAACTGTGCGTCATCAGCGTAACAGTGGAAACTGATATTATGCTTACGAATTATGTTTCCCAGAGGCAGCATGTAAAGACAGAAAAGAAGTGGGCCTAAAACCGAGCCCTGTGGAACACCATACTTTACAAGGAAGCACGCAGAATAATCACCATTTAAATCAAACTGGTAACGATCGGTTAAATAGGGCCTGAGCCACGCAAGAGCCGTTCCTTTAATTCCTACTAATTTTTCTAATCTGTGAAGAAGAATATCGTGATCTATGGTGTCAAAAGCCGCACTAAGGTCAAGTAATATAAGCAACGAGACACAGCCTTTATCGGATGCCAGTAAGAGGTCAATAGCTACTTTGTTCAGTGCTGTCTGTGTGCTGTGATGAGACCTGAATCCTGATTGATAAAGTTTGTGTATGTTATTTTTTCTTGTAAATATGAACATAGCTGCTGCGCTACTACCTTCTCTAGGATTTTCGAGATAAACGGAAGGTTAGATATCGGCCTGTAGTTCGACAGCTCATTTTGGTTGAGGTCAGGTTTCTTAATTAAAGGTTTAATAACTGCTAATTTAAAAGATTTGGAAACATACCCACTGCTGAGTGAAGAGTTAACTATTTTCAACAGGGGTTCTGATACTGCCGGTATCCTATCCGATCTCCTTAAGAAAGTGTGTTGGTATAGGATCTAATACACAAGTTGACGATTTTGTGGAAGAGATGAGTGTGAATTACCTTCTCAACTATCAACCTTTCTCAACTACCAACTTAAACCCCACCACCGGCAGGCCATCCACTGTTGGGTCCTTGAGCAAGACCCTTAAACCTTCCTGCTCCAGGGGCGCTGCATCATAGCTGACCCTGCGCTCTGACCCCCAACCTACTAAGATGGGATATGCGGAAAAAGAATTTCACTGTGCTGTAAAAAAGTATATGTGACAAAATAAAGACATTTACATTCACTTTAATAAAATACAAGAATATTTTGTGAATGTGTTGTTTGATACGTTAAAATAAAGTAGATTAATGTTAAAAATAAAATAATGAAAATACACTGTTGTATAAATATAACAAAAAATATGCTAGTCGTCTTCTTATTCTCCTTTCGGCTGTTCGCTTTTAGGGGTCGCTACAGCGAATCAGCTCTCTCCACCTAATCCTATTCTCTACATCCTCTTCACTCACACCCACTAACTTCATGCCCTCGTTTATCGCATCCACATACCTCCTCTTTGGTCTTCCTCTTTACCTTCTGTCTGGTAGCTTTATTTCTAAAATCCTTCTACCAATATATTCACTACCCCCTCTGTATGTACATGTCCAACAAAAAATACACTAGTAATGTAATTGAAATGAAACGTGCGGCAATATCTTAGTTTCGTCCTTGTGTTTGAATGTTACAATGGCCCTCCTATAAGATGTCATACAGTACAACTCACACTTTCGGTGTGACACTTTCAGTGTGAACAAAGAACATTAAAAAGGCATAGAAACTATAATGACCCTCCGGTGCATCAGCTCAGTGTGAGTTTTTTTATATCGACGATGGAAATCATTGCCTCTGTGGTGTTTATTTGTGGTGTCACTTGATGCAGAAGGTGTGATCAGGTTGCAAGGTAGTTATTTCAGGAAGTGACAGCCAAAGAAATGCATCACATCACAGAGCATCTGTTTAAATGTGAAGCAAAATGAAATCGAAGCGCTTTGTCATCCGAGCTGTATGGGTTCTTCTAATTTTACCAACTTTCCGTGGTATGTGTATGACCCGATCTGCAATTTTTTATTCAGATAAACATTTTATAAAATTCCAAAAAAAAATATGAATATAATGAACTTTTTTGCAAATTTTAACCCTTGAATCTTCCGTTCCAGGAGAAACTCTGTGCAAAAGTGACGTGTTGAAAAGCAGTAATGTTTCCGCTGAGCTCCAGTCTGATGTCCTGCTGCCGTGTAACTTTGCTCCGTCTCTCCTCGGATCAGACACGACTGCAGATATTTCAGTAGTGTGGAAACAGATAAACGCGTCAGTACACGGTCTACTGGAGATCACTCTACAGGGAGAGGAGAAGTTCTGGGATAGCAAAGATCGACGGATCAAACCGTTTCCTAAGCTCTCGGAATCGGGAAACTTTTCCATCCTTCTTCGGAAAGTGCAGCTGTTTGATCTGAGTCTCTATCGCTGTGAGCTGTTTAATGGGTCCAGCTGCAGGATCGCGTATCAGGAGATACATCTGGCTGGTAGAAACCATCCAAGTAATCGGAGATTAACTTAAATTTACATTTACACTGGAGGTCCTGGATTTAAACCTGTTTTTCTTCATCTTCTGTTTTATACCCAAGCCCTTGAGAAGCTTTGGAGAAGGTGGATCTTAGTAGGAAGCTTAGCAGGAGGAATTGTGCTGCTGGCTGTCTTCACAATCTGTTTGTTACGTGTAAAATGTAAGTCTGAGTTTATTACAAGCACATGTTTATAATTCTCCCAATCATTTATGTAGAGTTTATTTTTATTGTAAAACAGAAGCGCAAGCTTTTGGAATGAGTGTTAACTTTACAAGAAGAAAACTATAACAAATATAAGCATGTGGTTTTTACAGTAAAAACCACACTACATTTATACGATCAATCAGATGCAACGTGCACTTTTACAAGTTGTTTCTACTCAAATGTGTGTTACAATCACCCCATAATAACAAAGAATGGTTTTTTTTTTAATCTTATTAAATCATTTCCCCTTTCTCAAATCAAGCTGTTTTCAGATGCCTATTTTCGTGATGTCACATGAACCAAAGCCACTTCCACGATTGTTGATTGACACTGCCGTTGTAGCTTAGACCTGTCCCGAGTGTCTGCTATTGTTTTTATGCTAGAGCAGAATTGCGTCTAGGCGATTGTTGTGTGCAGTTGTTGGGTGTAATAAGAAACATCTGAGACATCTGAGTGGCTAAAGATGCAGTGGTTGGACTGTTCTACCAATCTACCTAAATGTGTTCATAGTTTCTTATCAGACTGCTTTATAAACGAGGGTCAGTGTAAAGCAGGTTTTGAGAAGAAGCTACTCCTGGCGAAATGGATCGGTACCGACTATGAATCTTCGCATATGGCCTTTTCTAATAATGTGCTTCAAGTCACCTTAATTTACATTTACAGCATTTGGCAGACGCCCTTATCCAGAGCGACTTTTTTTACAACTGAGCAATTGCGGTTTGGGGGGCCTTGCTGGTGCTGGGAATTGAACTTAACCACTAAGCCTCCACTTCCCCTAGTTTCTCGATGAATGAATGCAGCTAAAAAGTGTAAACTCTCAGAGAACCTTGTTTAGTCTTTTCTATGTACAACCTTCTCTATATAATTTATAATTGCACGTTTAAACAATGCATTTAAGGTGATTGTCTTGTTACAAACTGTGCACGTTGTCTGTGAAGATAACTTGGTAACACTGCATTAACTTTGGCAAAATTATGTTCCCTGGGGTAGTATTATTAAGATTTGGATGTACCATATCCACCATGATGATATTGTCATGTGACATACGACATCACAGCAGTGCAATTTTAAAGTTGGATAACGATGGTTTATAATGGTGTCTTAATGACTGATGAGTTGTTTAAAAATGATTTTAAATGGTTTTGGAGCAGGGGAAACGCCCCACAGAACAGAGGGGTGGGGTGAACAGAGCTCATTAACATTTAAAGCAACATGCACTGAAACGGGTCACTATGAGCAGTTTTGCCAAGGTGAAATGAGTATTTTTTTTTACACTACCAATAAGAATTTTTAATTAAGGTATATTATAGACTCTTTATTAAGACCGTAAAGAATCATATCAGCTTGTGGAAAATGGGCATCTGATGACCCCTTTAAGGCATTGAAATATGTCATTATTTGATTATACATTCTACTGATATTTTTCTGTGCTACAGATCAGCTGGCTTCTGTGGACTTTAAAATTCGATTATAATTGAGTTTTAATTTACATTACATTAAAATTACATCTCCAGTCTGATTTTACAAAGTGATTTTATTTGGACATTTATTTTATTTAGAAAACTGGGTCTTAAAAGGGTCTTTCTTAAGGGCACAACAATGGCAGCTTAGTGGTCCTAGGAATGAAACCCCTAAAACCACATTTTAATCAGCAATCTTACACCTTAATCACTAAGCTACCACTTTCTAATTATTAAGGGCTCTATAATTTATACATCGTATAAATATTGTCTAGGTTCTATAACAAAATCTGGACTGGTTGAATGTTCTATTGAATTTTTTTTTTTCTATTTTGTTGCAGGCAGACGAAATATTATTATTTTCAAGACTGATGGTAAGTTAACCATCTATCAGTGCATTATATACACAGTGTGTATATATATATATATATATATATATATATATATATATATATATATATATATATATATAAACATATTAATGCACCTGTCCATCACATTCATGTTTTTTTTTTTCAGAAAGGATTTTTTACTAGACACAGTGTAATTGTGTGGATTTGTTCCATTAGTATCAGAGACTAATGACACAGTCGGTGTTCCAGTTTATTCCAAAGGTATTAAATGGGGTTGAGTCAAAACCAGGGTCTCTGTGCAGGACAGTCGAGTTCTTCCACTCCAACCAGAACACAGCAGCTCAGGGGGTTTTGTGCACAAGGGCATATTTATCATGCTGGAACAATGTTTGGGGTTTCAGTGAAGGAAGAATGTAATACTACAACATACAGAGAAACATTCCATTCAGCATCTACATCTGCATCCACAATAGTTCTTACTTAGGTAACACTTAAACACAGCTGGTGGTTTGGTCCTGTTTTTTTTGTGTCTTTGCAAAAAGCCTTGTGGTCACAACGGCACAATCAGGCAGTGGAAGTGAGCAGTCTGGGGTTTTAATCTGATCAGACACTAAAGCAGTGACTGATGTGTACATAGTCAATAATACCTGTCTAATGAACTGTAATAAAGCATTTAATCCAGGGTTTATCCTATCTATTACTAGGTTACTTTACAAATGTACTAGAAAACGCTCATTAGATAAACCTTAGAAGGTCCGAACCCTTATTATATAGCTGACTATAACTATAGCCATCATCAGGTGCAGATTTTCCACTTCCTGGGTTAACACTTTTGCCCCAAGGTTGTGCTAAAATCAAGCAGTATCTGTTAAATGATTTGATTTTTTTTTCTCCAAATAGGTCAATCAATTAAGAATCCAATATATGGCACTTCCTTTACAGAAGAAACAGACACCCGTGTAGTAGTAGAGGGTAAGAGTCTTTCAAATATTAACCAACGCTGTTATATAATCGTGCTGCACTAGTAGCACTAATCATCTTTTTTTTTTTCTTCCATTGTTTCTATTTAAGGGGTTTCATCTGATGCTCCAGTATATGCCACTCTCAAAGAAAGAACAAAAAGGTTGACGAGCAATACACAAAGTTTTATAAGAAAAATAGTACCAAAAATGGATGATTTTTATAACACAATTACGATATGATGCACTGATTTAATCTTATAAGTTTAAGTTTAAGGTTTAAAACCAGGGATCAGGTAGTCAGAGCTTCAGACCAACGCCAGAAGATCTGGGCTGCATCTAAAATCAGTGCACAAGCTGATCCTTAATATTCAAGGAGGAATTATCTCGATGATCAACCAGATGATAAAGTACGCATATGATGGCCACTTTATTATCTGCCAGAAAAAGACAACTCGTCAGATTCAGAAAGTGCTTAAAGTTAGACTTAAATATTGTTCCATGTGGTTGTCTTTGCATCATCATCCAACTTTAAATTTACCCAGCTGTGATGTCATATGTCACATGACAATATCAACAGGGTGGATAATTTTATTTATACCATCCCAGGAACAGCATTCAGAACAGTGAACGTGATTTTACCAAGTAGAATGTTTAATTCAACCAAATATTAAACTGATGACATCAGATGGTTATGATTGGTTGATTGAAATGTCAATTCAGGATCAATCAACAATCCGGGCTCACATCCTACTTGGTAAAATTGCGTCCAGTGTCAAGGACGTTGTTGTTCTAAACAGTTTTAATTTTTTTAAACAAATTATCGAGAAATAATTAAAATAAATCAAAATTCAACGTTTTATGATTTTTATTGTAATAAAAATGACAAATCGGTTTCTTTGATTGGTTGTGTTGTGTCTCGTGAGTTATTACATCATGACGTACATCATGACATCATCACGAGGAGTAAAGACTTTATCTCTCAGTTACGTGTTTTATTTAATTTCCGTAAGTTTAAATGTGACTCTTAGCTTTAAAAAATGTTATTACAGAAATTAATTGTCAATCAATTTTTTTTTCTTGTGACATCATTGTGGTAAATAAAATCGAACATTGTGGTAGTTTTAGTTTACGGGTAAATAGCTGACAGGCTGTACCAGTCGTATGAGTGTGCGTTTGCAC
The DNA here is from genome assembly GCA_005784505.1 of Bagarius yarrelli. NCBI lineage: Eukaryota > Metazoa > Chordata > Actinopteri > Siluriformes > Sisoridae > Bagarius > Bagarius yarrelli. The sequence continues at coordinate 321,942 of VCAZ01000029.1, forward strand.
TGTAGCGGTTGTTTTTAATGTCTTTGTTTTTGCAAATGATTGTAGCTGGTTGTGTGCCCCCCTGTTCGTTATAGTCTGGCACTGGTTTAACTCTGTACTACACACAATCATACTGTCGAGGACAGTCGAGTTCTTTTCTTCCACTCCAACCAGAAACACAGCAGCTCAGGGGGGGTTTTGTGCACAAGGGCATATTTATCATGCTGGAACAATGTTTGGGTTTCAGTGAAGGAAGAATGTAATACTACAACATACAGAGAAACATTCCATTCAGCATCTACATCTGCATCCACAATAGTTCTTACTTAGGTAACACTTAAACACAGCTGGTGGTTTGGTCCTGTTTTTTTTGTGTCTTTGCAAAAAGCCTTGTGGTCACAACGGCACAATCAGGCAGTGGAAGTGAGCAGTCTGGGGTTTTAATCTGATCAGACACTAAAGCAGTGACTGATGTGTACATCGTCAATAATACCTGTCTAATGAACTGTAATAAAGCATTTAATCCAGGGTTTATCCTATCTATTACTAGGTTACTTTACAAATGTACTAGAAAACGCTCATTAGATAAACCTTAGAAGGTCCGAATCCTTATTATATAGCTGACTATAACTATAGCCATCAGGTGCAGATTTTCCACTTCCTGGTTAACACTTTTGCCCCAAGGTTGTGCTAAAATCAAGCAGTATCTGTTAAATGATTTGATTTTTTTTTCTCCAAATAGGTCAATTAATTAAGAATCCAATATATGGCACTTCCTTTACAGAAGAAGAAACAGACACACCCGTGTAGTAGTAGAGGGTAAGAGTCTTTAAAATATTAACCAACGCTGTTATATAATCGTGCTGCACTAGTAGCACTAATCATCTTTTTTTTTTTCTTCCATTGTTTCTATTTAAGGGGTTTCATCTGATGCTCCAGTATATGCCACTGTCAAGAAAGAACAAAAAGGTTGACGAGCAATACACAAATTTTATAAGAAAACAGTACCAAAAATGGATGATTTTTATAACACAATTACGATATGATGCACTGATTTAATCTTATAAGTTTAAGTTTAAGGTTTAAAACCAGGGATCAGGTAGTCAGAGCTTCAGACCAACGCCAGAAGATCTGTTTGGGCTGCATCTAAAATCAGTGCACAAGCTGATCCTTAATATTCAAGGAGGAATTATCTCGATGATCAACCAGATGATAAAGTACGCATATGATGGCCACTTTATTATCTGCCAGAAAAAGACAACTTGTCAGATTCAGAAAGTGCTTAAAGTTAGACTTAAATATTGTTCCATGTGGTTGTCTTTGCATCATCATCCAACTTTAAATTTACCCAGCTGTGATGTCATATGTCACATGACAATATCAACAGGGTGGATAATTTTATTTATACCATCCCAGGAACAGCATTCAGAACAGTGAACGTGATTTTACCAAGTAGAATGTTTAATTCAACCAAATATTAACCGATGACATCAGATGGTTATGATTGGTTGATTGAAATGTCAATTCAGGATCAACAATCCGGGCTCACATCCTACTTGGTAAAATTGCGTCCAGTGTCAAGGACGTTGTTGTTCTAAACAGTTTTAATTTTTTTAAACAAATTATCGAGAAATAATTAAAATAAATCAAAATTCAACGTTTTATGATTTTTATTGTAATAAAAATGACAAATCGGTTTCTTTGATTGGTTGTGTTGTGTCTCGTGAGTTATTACATCATGACGTACATCATGACATCATCACGAGGAGTAAAGACTTTATCTCTCAGTTACGTGTTTATTTAATTTCCGTAAGTTTAAATGTGACTCTTAGCTTTTAAAAATGTTATTACAGAAATTAATTGTCAATCAATTTTTTTTTCTTGTGACATCATTGTGGTAAAATCGAACATTGTGGTAGTTTTAGTTTACGGGTAAATAGCTGACAGGCTGTACCAGTCGTATGAGTGTGCGTTTGCACTTTAGCGGTTGTTTTTAATGTCTTTGTTTTTGCAAATGATTGTAGCTGGTTGTGTGCCCCCCTGTTCGTTATAGTCTGGCACTGGTTTAACTCTGTACTACACACAATCATACTGTCGAGGACAGTCGAGTTCTTCCACTCCAACCAGAACACAGCAGCTCAGGGGGTTTTGTGCACAAGGGCATATTTATCATGCTGGAACAATGTTTGGGTTTCAGTGAAGGAAGAATGTAATACTACAACATACAGAGAAACATTCCATTCAGCATCTACATCTGCATCCACAATAGTTCTTACTTAGGTAACACTTAAACACAGCTGGTGGTTTGGTCCTGTTTTTTTTGTGTCTTTGCAAAAAGCCTTGTGGTCACAACGGCACAATCAGGCAGTGGAAGTGAGCAGTCTGGGGTTTTAATCTGATCAGACACTAAAGCAGTGACTGATGTGTACATAGTCAATAATACCTGTCTAATGAACTGTAATAAAGCATTTAATCCAGGGTTTATCCTATCTATTACTAGGTTACTTTACAAATGTACTAGAAAACGCTCATTAGATAAACCTTAGAAGGTCCGAATCCTTATTATATAGCTGACTATAACTATAGCCATCAGGTGCAGATTTTCCACTTCCTGGTTAACACTTTTGCCCCAAGGTTGTGCTAAAATCAAGCAGTATCTGTTAAATGATTTGATTTTTTTTTCTCCAAATAGGTCAATCAATTAAGAATCCAATATATGGCACTTCCTTTACAGAAGAAACAGACACCCGTGTAGTAGTAGAGGGTAAGAGTCTTTCAAATATTAACCAACGCTGTTATATAATCGTGCTGCTGCACTATTAGCACTAATCATCTTTTTTTTTTTCTTCCATTGTTTCTATTTAAGTGGTTTTTATCTGATGCTCCAGTATATGCCACTCTCAAGAAAGAACAAAAAGGTTGACGAGCAACACACAAATTTTATAAGAAAACAGTACCAAAAATGGATGATTTTTATAACACAATTACGATATGATGCACTGATTTAATCTTATAAGTTTAAGTTTAAGGTTTAAAACCAGGGATCAGGTAGTCAGAGCTTCAGACCAACGCCAGAAGATCTGGGCTGCATCTAAAATCAGTGCACAAGCTGATCCTTAATATTCAAGGAGGAATTATCTCGATGATCAACCAGATGATAAAGTACGCATATGATGGCCACTTTATTATCTGCCAGAAAAAGACAACTCGTCAGATTCAGAAAGTGCTTAAAGTTAGACTTAAATATTGTTCCATGTGGTTGTCTTTGCATCATCATCCAACTTTAAATTTACCCAGCTGTGATGTGTCATATGTCACATGACAATATCAACAGGGTGGATAATTTTATTTATACCATCCCAGGAACAGCATTCAGAACAGTGAACGTGATTTTACCAAGTAGAATGTTTAATTCAACCAAATATTAACCGATGACATCAGATGGTTATGATTGGTTGATTGAAATGTCAATTCAGGATCAACAATCCGGGCTCACATCCTACTTGGTAAAATTGCGTCCAGTGTCAAGGACGTTGTTGTTCTAAACAGTTTTAATTTTTTTAAACAAATTATCGAGAAATAATTAAAATAAATCAAAATTCAACGTTTTATGATTTTTATTGTAATAAAAATGACAAATCGGTTTCTTTGATTGGTTGTGTTGTGTCTCGTGAGTTATTACATCATGACGTACATCATGACATCATCACGAGGAGTAAAGACTTTATCTCTCAGTTACGTGTTTATTTAATTTCCGTAAGTTTAAATGTGACTCTTAGCTTTAAAAATGTTATTACAGAAATTAATTGTCAATCAATTTTTTTTTCTTGTGACATCATTGTGGTAAAATCGAACATTGTGGTAGTTTTAGTTTACGGGTAAATAGCTGACAGGCTGTACCAGTCGTATGAGTGTGCGTTTGCACTGTAGCGGTTGTTTTTAATGTCTTTGTTTTTGCAAATGATTGTAGCTGGTTGTGTGCCCCCCTGTTCGTTATAGTCTGGCACTGGTTTAACTCTGTACTACACACAATCATACTGTGTAAAAGTACTTTTACGATCGGAAAGTGTGTACTATTTTAAATGTAGTACTCCAACTGTAGCAGTCTGTGATTTTGGACATAGTACTGGTGCCCACAGCTGTTTTTATTAGTCAAATAAACAAACTAATTGACATTTGAAGCTATTAATCACAGTTGGTTTTGTTCAGTGTCCATGTCCACTGATTGACACGTGAAGCTATTAATCACAGTTGGTTCAGTTCAGTGTCATGTTGTTAGTGTAAAAATGTAAAGTCGACATCTGTATATTGTGAACATCGTCAAATATTCCATGAGTTCATAGTCGCGTAGAAATCCAGCAAAATTCAACCAGAGTGACTTAAAAAATTGAGACTACTGACCACTCGTTTTGGTGTGAACTGTTATTAGACACTTTACGGTAAAATTAAATATCTCCCACTGACTAACAGTCCAAATTGTCAGTCAGAGTTCCTTTTTCCTTTTTTCTTTTATCAATTTTCATGCTACTGTCTCTCCATTTCTTCTTTTTTTTTCTTTCTTTTTTTACACACGCTGTTGTGTGATGTCAGGGTTGTGTGAGAGAAGCAACTGAAATGAAAGAGAATTAAAAAACATGCCCACACGCAGCCCACCAACACTGCTCATTGTAGCTCACTTCCTGTGCCTGTATGCCACGTTCATGCTTCAAAGCACGCACACACACACACACACACACACCCACACACACCCACACACACACACACAAACAGAGAGCCAATTTAAACAGTCAAAAAAGTTTACAGCGGTTAGACTGAGTTGTTGTCACAGAACACATCCTAAAAAATGTTTCTATTCTTTGAAAGCTAAAACATGGAAAAGAAATATGTAGTAATAATCAAGAACAGATCAGGTCATCCATCGTTAAATATTATTTCAACATTGGAAAAAACCCCCCCAAAAAAGCGATGTTTTTACAGCACAAATAAAGCGCAATTAGACATGAGTACTTTGGGTGAGTTTGGAGTGTGTTGTGGGGCTGGTGACATCATTCACCCTAAAATTTAACGTCTAATATTTTAAAAATATTTTTTGTGACGAATTCCTTCGTCACAAACAATCGAGACTGTTTCGGGTGAATTTGGAGCGTGTGGGATGGGCTACGCGACCTGAGAATAACCTTTAAATAAATATTTTATATCTAACAAACCAAAATATTTACAGCACAAACTTTCTTCTCCTTTCGGCTGTTCAGACAGCGAAGCACAGCACATCGAACATCATCTCAAAGCAACTTTACAGAAGTTCAACATTAACATTAATGTATGTGCAATTTTATTTATGGAAAATAAACAAGTCTGGGGTGACAGAAGAAGGAAAAACTTCCTTAGATGCTACAAGGATGAAACCCGTAAGAGGAACCAGACTTGAGAAGGAACCCATCCTCATCTGGGTGTCACTGGAGTGTGTGATTGCGAATCATTATACACATCATAAAGTCTGGAGAGTGTAATGTTCTTTCTACAGTCATTTGGAGTTGTGTAAACCCGGAGCCCCTGAGCAGCGTTTAAAAACAGATGAAG
>VCAZ01000029.1:335000-392500 GCA_005784505.1 Bagarius yarrelli
TCCAGGCTCCAGGAAGAAAACCAGCAGCTAAGGGAGAAGTTGGAGGCTCTTTCCAAACTGGTAGACACCCTACCTTGGATTGCAGGCCAGTCAAGTTCCAAGATCAATGATGTCCAAGCTGAAAGATGTAGTCCTGAAACTGCAGCTTCCATGGAAGAGGAGGAAAGCTGTGAGACAGCTGGAGTGTACTTATTTGGTGGATCTGTGTGTGTGGAGTCTACGTCCTCCAGGAGTTCCCCTGCTGCGTCTGTAGCCAGCATCATTAACATGGAGTTTAACGTAAGCCACTTGTTTTTTACACACTGTTGTTTTCCTTGATTAATTCCTTAATCGACATAAAGTCTTTGCGTAATTAATGGCATTAATTAATTGGAATAAAAAAAAACAGCTTAACATGTTTAATCTGGTTAAAATTCAGTTCCTGACATCATTAAATTATAGTAGCTATAAACACCCCTTTTTCTCAACAGCCTCTCGTTTATTTCTCACTTTAAATTAATATAATGCAGTTTATCACATCACTAAAAATCCACCACTTAAAATCTTTTGTCCTAAAGACTTTCCTGTAACTGGAGACTCAACTAAAAACCCTCTGTCCTAAAGAGTCTTCTGTAACTGGAGACTCAACTAAAAATCTTCTGTCCTCTCCTGTAGCTGGAGACCTAACTCAAATTCTGTCCTAAAACTCTCCTGTAACTGGGGACTCAACTCAAAATCTGTCCTAAAACTCTCTAACTGGGGTCTCAACTCAGAATCTTCTGTCCTAAAGACCCTTCTGTAGCTGGAGACCTAACTCAAAATCTTCTGTCCCAAAGACTTGCCTGTAACTGCAGACCTAACTCAAAATCTTCTGTCCTAAAGACTCTTCTGTAGCTAGAGACCTAAACCCGAAATTTGTCCTAAAGACTCTCCTGCAACTGAAGACTCAACTCAAAATCTTCTGTCCAAACATTTTTAAGCAAATGATTAACATGCAGACTTAATCTGTGATACATTTCAGAAGACTACTGTAATATTTAAATACATCAGTTACTTTTTAAGACACTTATTTATATATAACAAGAGACAAGGAGATTTATATATAACAAGAGACAGATATAATCGATATATTAGATTTAAAGACAGTTTAATTTGTCCGTTTTACACATCTTACTGTGTGAATGTGTTTAGTTATAATCCCAGCCAACTAAACTCGTTCACACACTTCTGTGTTCCAAATAACCCCTTAAACACACACAGTTTTTGTGACTATTTTGTGTAAAATGTGGTTTAGTTACCAGTCTCAGCATGTGATTTAGTTGCCATGTGAGTAATACTCACATCACAGACACCCCCCCCCCCCCCTTTTTTTTTTTTTCTTTAGGTGGCCCTAAAAAAGCCTTGTGTATTTTTAGGCAAGCTGATTGATGTCTTGTTCCACTAAGAATCAGCACATCTCATATCACAGTCTGATAAATTACAGTGTCCTTAGAAATCATCTAAAACATAACGGTAGAGATGATAAAATGATTTATTGTTAATTGATCAATGTGACTGATCACATGCACAAACAGTTTAATATATTTTCTAACTTTTAAGTTTCAAAATTTTTGGTTCCACAAGTGTCAAAGATTTGGTGTGTAAGACACCTGGCTTAGATTTGAATACCCGCAACATCCTTTCACTTAAAATCTCTTATAACTGGAGATGCTGATGTTGAACTTGAGAGGAAGTGAGTAGTTATTGTGGCTTTCACAGTTCCCAAATAGCGGAAGTGTATCACAGCGGTCTACCACCTTAAAATAGAACCCTAAAGCCAAAGGCCATGAGGCAATTCTTTTGCCCTAAGGAGATATTTGCAGAGTTCATGTTCTTATACAGGGCAAACATGTGTAAAATGTAAACAATAAGGATACAAGTATGAAATCTTAGAACTCAAAACACCTAGCAAACCACACACTTACACACACACACACACACACACACACACACACTAATTATGAGTCATCTTAATCGGATAGTTTACTTTCTATAAATGCTGTAAGTATAAGTACGGGTTTCACTGAGTTTGTCATACTTATCGAAAATGCAGAAGTTCTTATCTAGATTGTTGTATACTTGTTGTATACTCCTCATCAGGAGCTTTACATCAGCCTTAGATTTATTTTGTGTAGACTTTTACACGTTCCCCTTAGTGTTAGTTTCTAATAGGTCACCGCACCTTACATTGGACTGGTGTCTTATATATAAATACTCGAGATAAACCATTTACAACACATTTTCTAGAAATAAATGAATGAATGAATGAATGAATGAATGAAAAGTTCATATTATTGCAGGGAGATTGTGTGTTTAAATCCCAATGATAATAGAATCAATTGTGACCGAGAACCTATTAAGCGACACTTGCCACTTTTGCTATTCTCTCCAGGTATGAGGGAATATGGCACTTTCATCTAAGTATGTTACCTACCCCTCTGATGCAGCTGTTAAAAACAGATGCAGCAGCTATTGTAGCTGTTGTATGATGGGATTTGGGACTAGTGGCTTGGAATGGACCAAATTAGGGAAACAATGTGGTAGCTCAATGGTTAAGGTGTTTTGATTGCTAATCGGATTGACCATGGGTTCAGTTCCTCAACACCATGCTGCCACTGCTAAGCCCTGGAGCAAGGCCATCAACTCTTAGAAGTGGTGGCTCATGGTTAAGGTGTTGGACTACCACCCTGAAGATTGTGGATTCGTTTCCACCACTGTTAGGCCCCCGAGCAAGGCCCTTAACCCCCCAATTGCTCAGTTTTATAAAAGAGATAAATGTAAGTCGCTCTGGATAAGGGCGTCTACCAAATGCTATAAATGTAACTCTATTTTTGTCTGACTTTTGCCCCACATACAAACAGCTTAATAACAATTTGATGTTAATTGACAGGTGATAAGCGAAGAAGAGGAGGAGGTAGGAAATGAAGAAGACCCTTTACCTTCAGCTGGACTGGAGAATGAACCTGACAAAGCACAAGGTAACAGACAGTATGATTAAAATTCATGGCTTCTAAATAACAACCTTAATAGTATTAACTAACTTAAGGTGAATTCATACCTTGGTCCAACCGATCAAACAACTAAATATCAAGTCAGGAATCTTGGTGTGATTATGGGGTCAGACCTTCGTTTTAGTAGTCATGTCAAGCCAGTAACTAAACCAGCATATTAACACCTCAAAAACATTGCTAGAATTCAGGGTTTTATTTTTAGTCAGGATCTGGAGACTTCATGCCTTTATCACCAGTAAAGTGGACTATTGTAATGCACCGCTGACCAAGACTAAACTGTTACTCGTTTATACATCACTCAGTGGCCTCCAATAAGATCACTCAGATCATTCGGATCTAGTCAGTTTGTCATACCAAGAGTTTACTCTAAACCAAGGGGAATCTACTTTTAGCTAGTACACGCGGCTTGCAGTTGAAACCAGCTACCAGAAAAGATCAGATGTGCTAAATCAGTAGCCATGTTTAAATCCAGACTTAAAACACATCTGTTTAGTTTTGCATTTACTGAACGAGCGCTGTGCTAACTTCCAGTTGACTATAATCATTTTAGATCTGTTTTTATTTATTTTAAACCATTTTTTGTTACAATTTCTTAGTTTATATGTTTTTACCGTTTAATTTTGATCATTTTAATGTCTTATGTAAAGCGCTTTTAATTACCGCTGTGTATGAAATGTGCTATATAAATAAACTTGCCTTGCCCAATCATTATTTCCCTTTTAGCATTAGAAGATGTTGCATCACTGGACAGTAATCAAGAAGAAATCCCTGACTCTTTGCCCATCCTATCTCCTCAAACGTGTCCTAACACAGACCCTAGACCCGTTTCTCCTTTAGGAAGTGGTGAGTGAAACATTAATATCAGTTATTCAGATGTTTTTCTTTCATTATTTGTCTTCATCACTATTTTGTCTCATTAAAGAATACTCTGGATATTCTGGATACTCGGTGTCACAAGATGTAATGTCTTCAGTATCAAGTCAAAATATAACTATGTCTGCAGCCATGACTACAAGACAGCGTTCACTGACAGCGACAAGCAGAGCAAAGGATCTGGCAGTTCAGAAATCCAAATCCCAGCTGACTACAGGTGACCCCCCAGAACTCAGGCTCCTGATCTCAGAGACTACAGAAATCACCGTTTAACCAAATAACCTTCTTGCCCTGAAACTAACATGTTGCTTCTTTTTTAATGACAGAAACCATGGAGATCAAAACTTTAAATAGTAACCAAACAGCATCCATGGTCTTAGTGGAATTGCCCAAGAAATCTGGAAGTGCTGAAGATTGTCCATTAAGCCCTAAATCTCTAAGGCCTTGGAGGGTACAAAATAACCCACGCTCCAGTCTTACCCAGCTTATACCACCACCGGCACAGTTTAGCCATTCAGATATTGAAATTCCCGCACCAGAGCCAAATATAGAATCCCACCAACCCTGTGGTAGGTAATAGTCTCCCCTCTCGATTGGTAAACTATTGTTACAGGGAATTTTTATTTTGGCCATTTCATATTTTTTTTTAGATATTTATAAATAACTTAAAATATTTTTTTACTTTACAGAGGAGGGTCAGGAACTCAAGACTCCAGATAACTGTAACTCTACAAGTCACTCACTGCCCTATGAAAAAGTCTCACCAAACACCGTTGCCGAGAGTTCTTGTCTTGTGAGTGGTGAGTGCAGTCTTATTTTATGCTATAATATTCTTTGTTTTGCCAACATTATTTCCAAATCTTATCTTTTTTAGAATCAGAACTGACTTTGGAAACGAACAACGTAACGTCAGTAAACAATTTGAAAGCCATAGGAAAAAAAACAAATCTAATGGCTGATACAGACACCGAACTAACGTCTCCTACAACTGATCATTCAATGGAGCAATTTATTGATCTGCCCTTCAGCAAATCAGTTCCGGATACAGATACATCTGGAAAGAACCTTGATAAGGCTCCTGCGAGAGTATCAAATAATATCGGTGCCAAAGGAAACTCTTCGGAATCTACTTTTAAAACTGGTAAGTAGTTTGTAGTGTATATATTGATTATTTCCGAATCACGGATATCTATAACTCAGCAATCACAAATACTTAATAATGATTCTCTTTGTCAGAGCGCTTGCTGTCATCCCAAGTGCTCCGGTCAACGGTAAAAGTTCAGTCAAGCTTGGGATCCATGACAGAAACCCAGCAACCAGTCAGCATTACGAACATACCGCTGAGCCCCAAATCTTTCAGATCGACCAACCAAATTCCGACTCCATTTAAATTATCACGTACAACCAACGCAACCGAATCACCGCTTCAAGCCTCAACTGTTGGCCAAGCTGCAGAAACCACTTCATCAGTATTAAACAACTGTGTGGCCCCATTCTTTCTGGCATCCCCAATAAATACAGGAAGTTTAGAACCTGCAGAATTGTTCACCACACCAACACCGCACAAAATGTTCAGTGGTGCACCTGTTCCTGTCTGCCCCAAACCGCTGAGATCAACCAACCAAAGCTCTACTTTATTGAAGTCTCCGTCTATACCAAGTCTGGTGATCAAATCAGAGCAGCGAATCGGTAAGAATGATCTGTCAGAGGGTTTTTTGGGTTTTTTGATTGGTCAGAAAATATTGATTATTTTCCAATAACTGATAAAAATAACTGTGGTATTGTAAAATCTTTGATATGGCAACACTTTTAGTAATGTTGGTGTTACTGCATCAACAGTAGCCGAATTTTTAATTTCAAAGGCAAAAATGTATGTAAGGAAACATTGATAACAACATTTATTATAAATAATAATAGTAAGAATTCGTTTTTTTATTCAACCATTAATGCAACCATAACCTGATAACAAAATAAAAAGTATGATATTTTGTTCAGTTGGCAAATTGAAGCGTACCTATAAGAGGTGCAAAACACTTCATAAGATAATTCATCATTTCTCATCGACTCAGACTTTGAGTCTTGTTCAGCAAAGTGAACGAATCTTTTTTTCGAGTCATTTTATTCATTTTGTTAATTTTAGCAAAGTATAATTAAAATGTTATGTGTTACTTCCCTAACACATTTACTACTTAAACAAACCTTTATCACACTGTAAACAATACAAAACTATATTGTTAAAAAAAAAAAAAAAAGAAAAGATGAATTAATCGTTCACCTGATTCATCAGTCTATGATTACCTCACCTCACCTTTTATCTGACAAGTCGTCAGGTTTGTGTCGTTCGTGCATCATGTGACCACCCCATAAACTTAACCAATGCGGTTTAAGCCAGGAAGAGAATTGATTTGTTTTATCTCCTAAGTTTGTGCTCTTAAGTGGTTTGTGCATCACGTGACAACCTAATATGCTTAACTAATGCAGTCTAAGCTGGAAAAAGAGAGGACCCATCACTAGATCCACTCGCTTAATATGTTTTATTCTCTGCCTAATAAAATAATAATAAAGAACCCATTTTATTTTCTTAGTCCAGACAGAAAACATTTCATCTACCAGCAGTCTTCATGAAGAGCAAGCAGCTGTGATGAAATCTCAAGTTTCTACAACATCAAACTTAAATGTTCCATTGAGCCCGAACATAAAAGTTAAACCAACCAGGTTGAACCTAGATGATCAGTCTTCCACCAATCACAACGTCACTCCATCTCCTACTACAGCGAAGAAATCACTGTTAGCTGTACCTTCACCAGTGTTTGGTGAGCTGTTATAATATTATATACATAATGATAATACTGTTAAAATAGTGTGTGTTGTCTGACATATTACTTTTTTTCCAGATAAAATAAGGTCATCTGATAGTAATGAGAATCAAGAGTCTTCCAGCGAAGTGACCTCACACTCTCCTGTCTCCTCGTTCACACAAATAAGCCCTCTGCCTCGCAAAAGACTGACAAACCCTGAGCCTGCACAAGATCAAGATACCGGTTCACAATCATTTGTTCATCTTAACACTGCTGAAACTTCTAGCAGAACATCAGAGCTCAGCCAAAATCAGTATCTAAGTCAATGTGAGTACAAATCTGGTCTTTATTGTTTCCTGTCTTCTCTGCTTCCATCTGTCTTTGTTTAAAAATCCTAATTTTAACAAAAAAATCATGTAAGATCCTTTTCGTCATTTTGCTTTTTCAGCACAACAGGAAACTAAATCGACAGAGGACAGGTTCTCCCATCATTCTCAGCTGTCCATTGGTTCTCTGAGCAGACGTACGGATTCGCCTTCTGGAAGCGGTATAAATCAAAACAACGTCTTTTAACCCAGCTGCTACTATTTTAAATACACAGGAAACAATTTGATTGACAGTTTGATTTTTGTTCCTTATTCAGAATACTCGGGCTACTCGTCAGTGTATTCGTCCATGTCTCAGGAAGTGAGGTCATCAGTAAACAGACAGCTGACTTCTACTCAGCCTAATGCACCAGCTATCATTTGCATGAGCCCCAGCCGTCAAAGAAGACCAACCAATCACATCACAGAAAAGCTGATTACATCATCACAGACAGGTTCTGATTAAATACATCATAGATATTAGATCATTAGGTTACTACACAATTCGGTGGCGAAAATTACTAGAACGGTAGTATTTTTACAAAGCTAGGAAATAGTTTAAAGATATTTCTAATTATTTTGTCAGTAGGAAATATTAGTTTACATTTCCAAACATTTATTTTGCCATTAATTGTAATAATCCAGTGAGACAAGTAGTCTGACTGCGGCCATTGCTCTAGACAGAGCATCCATAGTCATCTATGGAATCACCCAAGAAATCTGGAAGTGCTGAAGGTTGTCCATTAAGCCCTTAATCTCTACAGACTTGGAGGGTACAAAAGACCTCAGGCTCCAGTCTTACCCAGATCATTCCACCACCGGCACAATTTAGCCATTTAGCTATTGAAATTCCCGCCCAAAAATAAAACCAGAGATCTGATTTTAACATCATCATCATCATCATCATGCAGTCTGTCTAAAATGACATGAAAAAGAGAACAAACTCAGACTAAGTCCAGAAGAACTTTAACAATGTCTGGAGGATGCTTCAAGAGACCATCCTGCAAAGCTACCTGAAAAACTATGTGCGAGTGCACTGAGGGCAAAAGCTGATTTAAACTTAATGGATGTATTTAATAGAAATTAATTGTTAAAGAATATCTTATTATGAGATTATTTTGACAGCATGCACATTTTACAGCATTTTTGCCTACTTGTAGCTTTGCAGGTCAGTCTTCTGAAGCATCTTGGAGATGTTGCAACACTTCTTCTGGATTTAGTCTTAGTTGGTTCTGTCTCTTTTTGTCATTCTAGACAGACTGGATGATGATGAGATTAGATCTTTGTGCAGAGCACTGGCTGTTGTCTGACAAAAATCTCTTTGGATTAATGACAAAATTTTCTGCTGACACACTAGACTGAAAGATAGAAATAACTTTGGCAACCACTGTATGTCGACTTATAACATACTTTCACACAAACATGCTGAAAGAATTTAGATGTAGTCAATTTTTTTTTTAGGAAATTCATGCACCATGTCAGTGTTTCCTGAAAAAAATCAGCTTGGACGTTGTATTTGTTTTTCTTTTTATCCAATCAGAGGCCTCTACAGAATCAAAGGAAACGAGGTCACGTATGTCTCGTGTCTTCTCCCAGCCTCAGCTCTTTATAAGTTCTTTAGCTAAACGAGCAGATTCCCCTCCTGATAGTGGTACGTTCTGCCCCTTTTCTCCTTTTTTACATAAAGAAATTCACAAATTCCTCATTAATATTTGCTTTGTTTCATCTGTTTTCGGGTCAGAATATTCTGGATACTCCTCGGTATATTCCTCAGTCTCACAGGATGTACGATCAGATGTCGAAGCCTCCACAGTCGCAGTGACACCCCAAGCACCTGTCACTTCTATGATTCGTATGAGCCCTAAGCCTGTCAGGAGACCAGCCAATCCCAGCAATTCTCTTCCTAACCCCTCCCCTCCGCTAAAAGCAAAAGTGTTTGGCCAATCAACACTGAGTACTAAATCATATCCACCAATGACTGAGCTTTCTACCAAGTCTGGTGAGTCTGTTTCTGTTTTCTTTTAGTTCAACGTTGTTGACGTCTGTATCTTTTTTTTACCTCATGAAGGTAAACATAGTTTAAAAACAATAAGGGGTTAGGGTCAATTGAGGGCTTTTTCCGAGCAGGGTGTCAGACCTAGAAAATACTTAGATTTAAATACACAAGTGATGAAAGCTTATCAAAAGAAAATAAAGAACTATGTCGATGTGGATACGTTATTTTCCAATAATAGCATGTCGTGTTGTATTTATTCCTAGTATACCATAGCATTGCATCCATACTGTATATAGAAATTGTCCAGACTGATTATTTATTCATTCATCTTCTATACCCGCTTGTTCCCTTATTCGGGGTTGCTGGGATCTGCTGGAGCAGGAAGGGCAAAGGCAGAAGGGTTACAGGGCCACACACACACTCACACCTGTGGGCAATTTAGATACATACATGTTTTTGGGCTGTAGGAGGAAACCGGAGTACCCAGAGTAAACCCACTCAAGTACAGGGAGAACATGCAAACTCCACACAGAAAGACCCCTGCCCAGGAATCGAACCCAGGACCTTCTATCTGTGAGGCAACAGTGCTAACCACTAAGCCACTATGCTGCCCTTAATTGTTTATACTGGTATTCAAATCTGTATAGTCCATATTTCACATTTTTTTCTTCTCATTTCGGCTGTTCCATTTTAAGGGGTCGCCACAGCGAATCATCTGTCTCCACCTTACCCCATTCTCGGAATCCTCTTCACTCACACCCACTAACTTCATGTCCTCCTTTATTGCATCCATATACCTCCTCTTTGGCCTGGTAGCTTCATTTCATTACAGTCTATATTTCACCGCAATGTCTAAAGCTGCGAAACTCAAGATTTTCACCAATCCTGGTCATGTGACAATAGGTAATTGATTAATTACTTAATTAATTTGATAAGGAGTTTGATAAGCAAGCTGATCCTTCAAGGACACTTCAGTCGAACTTTATCTATCTACAGTGCAATGCAGAACAAACCTAATATTTTGCAGAGATCCTATTCTTATTTGTTAATTGACACTAATAATTTGATGACACGCAAATAGATGCAGTGATGTAGAACCTACAAACGTCGCTTCTTTTCTAATATAACACGTAAGATCTCACTATTCATATATATTTTTTCTTTTCCTTTAAATAGGAATGTCACCGGGTGTAAAGTCATCTCTCAGCAGTCAGTATCCAGCCGTCTCATCCCCACGGCTGTCTGAAAAACGCAACAACCAAATCCCTCAAAGCCCCAAATCCGTCAGCAGATCTAGCAACATCCTGCAGCCAAACACTACACCACATTTTAACCCTTTCCTTTTCAGCCAATCGGCATCTGACTCAGACGTTTCTAAACCGTCAGCCATCATGGATTCTCCCAGCAGACCTGGTGAGTTATATGAACTGCAAGATCTAAAATCTTGAACGGTTTGCATCTTCGGGAGGCCTTTTTTGAATATAATTCCTCAATTCTAGTGTCTGCGGTCAAGCCATGGACCTCTAGCCAGAAGATAAATACAACAACTTTTGGATATCCAGGTTAGAAATGTATCTTGTTCAGTAAAGCATCAGAGTTGTCTAAATGTTCTAAGATATTGTTAGTCTAATATTCATTTTACCAATTTCTTCTCACCTTTCTAGAGACGTCTTTAAGAACATTTTCCAAGCCAGTGCCTTCCTCCGAATCCAAACTAGTCAATGAGGAGTAAGGATGTTTTTTTTGTTTTACACCATAAGCTGTAGATGTAACCAGTGAGACACAACTTTCATAAATTACCTGGTTTTATTTTGTCTTCAGCTTTAAGAAATCAGACAGTGGGAACGGTAACGAGATCACAGTATCGCAGACGCTACCGAGAAACTTCCAGAGCAAAAAGGCTTCGTTTCGACGAATGAATTCTGACCCTATCAGGTTTCTAAAAATGACATTGTTTTATCATTTTAACACCACTGCCTGAACATACAGCGCTGCAGTTGTCTATGTTATACCTTAAAATGTGTGTGTTATATCTGATGTATTATTAGTAGTAGTGGTATTATTACAGAATTGTAATTGTCACATGCAAAAATGTAAAATATTTTCTATTTTTTTATTAGAAAATAACATGGATATTAAAAAAACTATAAAAGTAAATAAATCATGTGGGTCAAGATTTAGATGTAAAAAATGAATAATTTTATTTATAAATAAATAACAATAAAAATGTTGATAAATGAAGGAATGATAAACAACTAGTCCAATAAAATCAGATATTCATTCATTCATTCATTCATTTTCTATACCCACTTATTCCCTAATTCGGGGTCACGGGGATCTGCTGGAGTCTTTCCCAGCCGTCTCTGAAAGGACGAAAGGCAGGAGGAGTAATACCCTGGACAGGCCACTAGTCCATCACAGGGCCACACACACACACTTGCTCACACTAATTGGCAATTTAGAATCATCTAATAATCTTTCTAACATACATGATTTTGAAATGTGGGTGGAAACCGGAGAACCCGGAGTAAACCCACGCAAGCACAGGGAGAACATACAAACTTTACACAGAAAGACCCGTGCTGGGAAATCAAACCTGGGACCTTCTTGCTGTGAGGCAACAGTGCTAACCACTAAGCCACCATGCTGCCCTAAAATCAGATATAAAAGAACAGAATAGAAGAAAAAATTATGCTTAATATGTTTATGTAAAAAAAAAAAAACAACTTTAAAATATTCTGTTAGAAAGATAAATTGAGTAAAACAAGATACAAGAAATAATTTATATGTAAAAATCATGGTGATCTTCTGGGGAAAAAACCCCATAACTGATTCTTATAAAGTCTCTTCTTGTGTATTTGTTAATATCTCCTCAGAGAGCAGAGTGCGGAGTCGAGACCTAAACTGAACCGATCTCAGAGCTTCAATATGTCCAGTGCCAGTGGCATTAAGCAGCTGCTTCTGGAGTGGTGTCGCTCCAAGACTACCGGCTACCAGGTGTGTGTATATGAAGAGAGACATTTCCAGTGTTGATGTTGTTTAGTACAAAAAGATAGTTTGAAAGTGTTTTTTTTATTGTTTCATCTCTGCATAAAAAATGTAAAAGTTTTTATCAGTCTGCTCAAAAGTTTGTATCCCCTGTGATATTCATATATTTATTCATCTTTAGTGAGTGATTTATTTTGGTCAGGGATACTAAGGATACAGAAAGAATAAGTATGTTGTGTAAATAGCTTTTTATTTTTCTCTCTCGCTCTGTCCCTCACTCTCTGTCTTTTTCTCTCTCTCTCTCTTACTTTCTCTCTCGCCCTATTTCTCGCTCTCTTTTCTTATCTCTCCCTTTCCATTTCCCCCCCCTCTGTCCCTCTCTTGCTCTCGCTGTCTATTTCTCTTGCTCTTTCGCTCTCTCTTGCTCGCTTGCTCTCTTTCTCTCTTTCTCTTTCTCTTTCCATCTCGCAGCACATAGACATCCATAATTTCTCGTCCAGCTGGTCTGATGGAATGGCTTTTTGCGCGTTACTGCACTCCTTCTTTCCTAATGAGTTTGATTACAATGAGCTGAATCCTGCACACCATAAACACAACCTCGATTTAGCCTTCACCACCGCCGAGTAAGTGTGTGTGTGTGTGTGTGAAAAAAAAGAGAGAGAGAGAGAGAGTAGGAGAGAGAGGAGAGAGAGAGAGAGAGAGAGAGAGAGAGAGAGATTCAGTGATAATTCTGTGTTATTTCCTGTGTCTCAGAGAGAAGGCAGACTGCATTCGTCTGATCGAGGTAGACGACATGATGGCGATGGGATCCAACCCTGACCCCATGTGCGTCTTTACCTATGTGCAGTCTCTTTATAACCACCTCAGAAGATTGGAGTGATCCCTTCTACAAAAGGCAACATTTCTCTTCACTCGTAAAAGGCTTTACAATTTTTAATTTTGTTCAGCAAATTTTGGAATAATTTTTCTTAATTAGGCACCAAAAAGGTTTGATAGGATATACAGTGAACACCCGAATGCGCTTTTTTCCCCCTTTACATCCATCTGCGAAAAATAGACATCTTCATTTAATAAAAATCGTGGAATGTCCCCATGACCTCATATAGCTATAAACAACAATTCTATGATTTCTCTATCAGGGGAAAAAAACGACATGACACATAAAGCCATCTGACTGCAAGACCTACTGACATTAACCACTCCTTCCGCAAATAATAAATATTATTATTTGTTAACATACCCATTTTTGTTATTAGCATTCGCTTGTAAAAATCGTCCTTCATACAAGACAATTTGTAAACTAGCAAAACAATGCTAAAACAAGAGAATGAACATATAAATTTGTGGTTAAAATTACATACCGGCGTTCAGTTAAGACTTTTCGACCTCATTTAAAAATTCTCGTGGTATAAAAAGTGAGTTTTGTGTTATTTTTTTGTATTAAAAGGAAGAAATAGTACAATATAACTGAATTTTTTTAATTGAAATGCCTTATTTTATCAACCCATCTTAATACAGCACAGAGGATATTATACAGCTGGACTGATAAAATAATACAAATAAATTATAATTTAACCACAAACAAAGTCTTGTTGGCGTTCATGTATTACATACTTTACTACATGTTTTTATGTATATTTAGAACATTTGTTATTATGAAATATTTATTCCCATGGGCACAACGTAACCTGAGCTTTAACACATCTCCAGGTCACCTCTGCTGTTTCACGTTAACACACTTTTTTCTTCCCTGTACAGAATTGTGAGAATGTGATAAAGAGGCAGCTTCTGACAAAAAAGAGACAGTGTGTGAAAGTGTGTGTGTGTGTGTGTGTGTGTGTGTATTCAAAGAAAGGGGTTCATCACATTGTGGAGAAAAGGGAAATGATCGGTGCCTACAGTGCTTTTAGAAGAAAGTTGTTGTGTGTGGAAGGATGTGTGTTAAGTGTTGCACCTGAAGACGTTGCAGTGATTTCCTTTTGTCTTTGTTCTAAAGAGTGAAGCCTTTAGAAAAACTGCTGTGAATAACAGGTTGGGAAATATAGATGAGACAGCAGAGTTAGTAAGTACAAGTATAAGTATATTCAATTCATTGTCATTGTGCAAGGTACATGTACAGAGCCAATGAAATGCATTTTTCGCATTTTTCGCATATCCCATCTTAGAGTCCAGATGCTCTAACTGTGATCATTTGTATATATATATATATATATATATATATAATATAAATTAAAAAAAAAAAAAATATATATATATATATATATATATAGAGTATAGAGAGAGAGAGAGAGAGAGAGAGAGAGAGAGAGAGGTAACATGTTACACCGTGTTACATGTTCTGTTGTAACTTAATAAAAAAATTGAAAAGGTTTATTATATACAGTATATTTATAAAGAGAGAAAAAGAGTGAGATATATATGAGTGTGTGTGTGTGTGTGTGTGAAAGAGAGAGAGAGAGAGAGAGAGAGAGAGAGAGAGAAATTCAACACATGTTGTTTAACATGTACACGATGGCCACTCAGTCCTCAGTGCCGGTGTCTATGATATAAAGAGAATAAAACTGTACTGTGTCTTGTCACTCATAGGACATCTGGGACATAAGAAGAGTGGTCTATTTTGAATATATAACTATATTCTATACTAACTGTACTACTTCTATAGTTTTATAACTGTTTAAAAGGGAAAGTAACACCAAATAAGTAAGCAAGCAATGCAATTTCACAGAAAAGACTGACTGTATATCATCATGTAAATTACTGACAGAATTACGGATCAGCGGTTTAGGTGTTAAACTGCTGATCGGAAGCTTGTAAGTTCAATTCCCGGAACCACAAAGCTGCCACCGCTGGGCCCCTGAGCAAGACCCTTAATGAGTGAAATGTCAGTTGCTCTGGGTAAGAGTGTAAGTTTATGTAAAATTATAATAGAAATGTATAATAATTATGTAAATTATAAGATTATTCAGCCATTTCTCCTGGGGAAAGTTTATTTACTGCTGATGCTCTAAGCAGCCATGTTTATATGACGTCACTTGAACAATTGTAAAAGTCACCGATGAATCGGAATATTTATAAGGATACAGACGATCGGAGCAATGAACACGCGGTGTGCAGGTCACGTGATCACAGCTCCTGGTCCATAGATGCGCCTGTTGAACTCGACCTGTCGGTGTTGTGTGTATTGGAGGCGCGCGAGTCTTCACCCAGCTTTAATTATGCTAATGAGGGACACGAGGGGCATCAACGGACCAATCGCATAAACTGGAGCGGTGACATAAAAAAGAAATGTAAATTATAGACTAACAGAAACGCAGGATTTTACATGATCCTAAATAGTTTAATGTAGTTAAACAGATAGTTGTAATAAATAAATGTTTTTTATACGCTGTACATGACTAAATCAATACAGCAGAAGAAAGAACGAAAGAAAGAAAGGAGGAAAGGACAATGAAGGAAAACGGAAGAAAATGTAGGAAATTAAAGAAAGAAAATGGAAAATAAAGAAAATCAAAGGAAGGAGAAAAGAAAAAAGGGAAAAAATAAGAAAATAGGAAAGCAAAATGAAAGATAAAAAAGAAAAAAGGTAACAGAGAAAGAAAGAAAGAAAGAAAGAAAGAAAGAAAGAAAAAAGAAAGAAAAAAGAAAGAAAGAAAGAAAGAAAGAAAGAAAAAAGAAAGAAGTTGGAGAAGTAAGAAGAAAAATATAGGAAGGAAGGAAAGGAAGGAAAAGGAAAAAAGAAGAAAAAGGAAGAAAGGGGGAAAAAAGAAAGGAAAATGTAGGAAATAAAAGGAAAAATCAAGGAAGAAGAAAGAAAAATGGAAAAAATAAAATAGCAAAGCGTAATGAAAGATAAAAAAGGTGACAGAAAGAAAGAAAGAATTATGGCACAGAAAGATCTGAGATTTAATCTTTGGCTCAAATGACTGTTGTTTTAATCCACGTCATTTCTCATCTCTCATCATCTCTTATCAGATCTCCTGTAATATCAACCCTACAGGTCAGGTAGATAAATGTAGTTTGGTGTGGATCAGAAAAAGCCCAAAATGGCATCAATGTTGATTCCAGTCCTGAACACCAATGAACACCTATTAAAAACATTAAACCAGGTGTTTATCCAACACGCAGGGTTTGTGTAGACTGATGATAAACGATAAAATGTTTAACATGGAACCATCCAGACTTAAGAGCCTTTGATATTATGGAGAAATGCGTCCAGGTGAAAATGTGTGCTTATTTCCATACGAAAAGCTATAACTACTGTAGGCAGGACATCCATCAGACATCAATGAAGACCATCCAATTCACATACAGCCTCTACAAAGAGCAGCCAAGATAATTCCCCACAGTCATATTCACCGAAGGAACAGAACCACTGGAGTGTTTACATTATTCTGTGGGGTAATAATTACCATTGGAAAAGGTATATTATATAGGTGAAAAAATGTGCATTTTATTTTACATATTTTTTATAATTTATTAAAAAATAAATATATAATCTATGTAAATAAGAAACACTGGTTTATTGTTTGTTGTTAAAAAGCATTGAATTTTCAGTGTATTAAAGGTTATACAGAGTTCATACAGTGTATATATATATATATATATATATATATATATATATATATATATATATATATATATATATATATATATATATATTTATAAAGGGTTTATATTAAGTATATATATGATATATGATGTGCTAACATTTGTGCATATCAAATGCCCGAGCAAAGAGAGGAGGATAAAAAATCAGGAAAAAAAAAAAAATAGAATAGAAAAAGAATCTAATAAAATTGTTAGGAATTGTAATCAACCTGTTCAGTCTAGACGTTCAACTCAAAGTCATTTTGTCGGAAGATCAAAGCCACTAACTTGATGTGTGTTTCATCAAGTAACACTTCATAGAATGGTGTTTAGGGAGGAGGGGGAGGGGGGGTCAGGGGTGTGAAAGGTGAAGATATAAAGGTGGATGATGTGAAAATCGGATTCACTTCAAGGCAAAACTTTGGACGCGTTTGGTTGTTTGGGGGATTCGAACTGACATCATTTATGGCTTTATTCTTAAACCCAACCTGTGATTATGTTCCTAAAATGAACGAAAAGGAGAAATAGGATTTCCAGGTGAGTGTTTAGTTTAGTTTAGTTTAGTTTGAAATAATTACAGGAAGTGGTTTAAGGATTTAATCTGACATCAGAAAAATGTAGAACATTTTACCTAAATATATTTACATCCCAAATTTAATCAGAGACAAAACGAAATTTACAATTTTAAATCAAGGCATCTTCAGCAAATATTGTTTTTTAAAAACACGCCTTTAAAATACATTTTAATGATTACATTAAAATAAAAATAATAATATCAAATTAAATACAAAAAAAAGATAACACATTTGTTTAAAAGCATAAATGATTAAATGTAAATAAAGGTCTAGCACGTTTATTTGGAGAAAAAAACCCGTCAAATTTATATAATTCCATCTCAGAGCCGCTATAATTTATATTTCCTTTACCGGAAGTAATTTTTCGTGACTTATTATTATAATCATCATTATTATTATTATTCCAGATGTTGTAAACGATCACGCGCTGTCTCCTCCAGATGAAGACCGGACCGCGCAACCAGAAACACAGAGAAAACGGAAAAGGACGATATTCAGCCGCGCGCAATTGTCGGAACTGGAGCGCGCTTTTGTGATCACTCCATATCCCGACATCACCCTGAGAGAGAGACTCGCAGCTCTTACCCTACTGCCCGAGAGCAAGATCCAGGTACTTCTTATAACCCTTCACCACGACTTCTTTTACCCCCAGTTCATTATGGATTTCGTTTATTTTTTAAATTTGTTGATGCACATTTTGTTTACCGTAACGCACGGCGTGTACTGGTAGGTTCGGTCATTCTGAAGCCGAGTTCAGTAATATAGTATAACATTAATAATATAAATGAATAATAATATAGTTAACATTATTTGTTTTATTATTAATTTATATAGAATGTTTAAAAGGTAATTTCTTTATTTTTTTTATAATCATTTTAATTTATTTTCCGATGCAGGTTAAATGCACATTTTGCGGCACATTGTTTGCAATGTTTAAAGCATGCATGCTTTTTTATTAAATAAATATAAATTTTAATATTGAAATAGTTTAATTATAATTCTTCTGTCTAATGTCTATTTTTATCACTTACATGCTTATAGTGTATATACACTTTGCTTTAGAATCTACAGCAACACAATAAAAAACAATTAAAATGTCTGCACTACAGGTTATTTTATAAATTACTGTATAGTTAATCAATTTTTTTTAAATGTTTTTATGTATATAGATGATTCAACAGCTCGTAAAATGAATTTTAGTCGCCATGATCACATGATGTTTAGATTGCTTACCAAAAGTGTCCAAAGTAAAGCAGCCATGTTGCCATTATTAGACTGTGTTACAAAATATATACAATTAAATTGAAATAAATTTTTTTTCCTTAGGTGTGGTTCCAAAACCGACGTGCTCGAAGCATCAAAAGTGGCAGATTGACCAGACCCATAAAGAAAAGTTCCGTCACATCAATCTACAACCCTGAAACCTCTTTCTCACCTGCAGTTCCGGTAGTCCATCTGAACAGACCTGAAGTTCACCAGCCATTTA
Source organism: Bagarius yarrelli (assembly GCA_005784505.1). Lineage (NCBI taxonomy): Eukaryota > Metazoa > Chordata > Actinopteri > Siluriformes > Sisoridae > Bagarius > Bagarius yarrelli. The sequence continues at coordinate 353,698 of VCAZ01000029.1, forward strand.
ACACAATCGATCAACAGCAGATTTCTGACCTGGATTGGGTAAGGCAAGCATTATGCCCCTGGTCACAAAATCTGCCTCAACCTACCCCTCCAGTCCCATCTGTTTCTCCAGATCTCCCTGGAGCACTTTCATGGCCAGGTCAGTCTTTAAAAGCACCTGAAAGTCACTCTGTCTCAACAAATCAGATTGGAAGGCTGAAGATTCATTCTTTACCTCAGCACCAGTGGAGTGAGTGTCCTGACATTAGCACCCATGCAGCCCCATCTGAGCGCTTCGCAGTGAAAACTCAGTGTCACAGTGATCAGAGTAGGCATCCATCTATTCCCATGGACCAGGTAGTTCCTTCACACGCTGCCCAAAACTGCTGGCAGGGGAGCATGCACAGACAGGGACAGGTCCTAATGCACCATTCTCAGACTTCCCTAGGAGACATTTCCGACCTGATCTACAGCGCGGCTGTGGTCACCAACCTGCCTGACTTCTGACCACCACTGCTTACTTTCTTTTTGCATATAAACCGAAAAAGAATTCATTTTGTACATCAATTCTGTTATAACATGGCCCATGTCCTGAGTTCCGTGTTCGACTTCTACAACATTAATGCAGACATTATTCAGTTGATGTTCAGTGAACGGACTTTATCTGGAAACAGAATGTAGTATTACAAATTTGGAAAAGCAACCAAGGATAAATATCTGCTTCCAATACAACGTTCACACAAACTCATCTCAAATCTTATATGATCTCTTATCAATGTTCTTTATTATTAAATATTTTTGATGTACTATTTATGATCAAATGTGGTATGTGTATTTCTATATTTTTTACTATAGAAACAATAAACAGTATGTACTGTATCCAGTCTGTCGCTTGGTATTTCCTGTTTTGGCATTCTGTGCTGTCCTAGATGTTTAGGTTTAAGTTCAAGTTTAGAAATGTAATTTAATGTCATTTCAACCATATATAGCAGACGGAGTACACAGTGAAATAAAACAACGTTTCTCCAGGACCCCATAGTGCTGCACAAAACAACACAGAATTACACAAAACAATAACAACACAGTAAACACACTAAAAGTAAATTGTCTTAGCAACATAAAGTGCACGTGTGCAACCTGGTGCAAACAGTGCAAGACAGACAAACATTACAACAGGACGCTGAACAGGAAGTTAAATTATAAAAATGTGCAATTAAAAAAGTAAGATTAATGTGCAAACTGCAACAATAACCTTGCTTTTTTAATCGCACATCTCTATGGATGTTCCACAATACAAACACTGCAACCTGAACAATTCAATTATTCTTCTGAGCAACAATAAGTTGAGAACTTTCTGAATAAAAAAAGTGTTGAAAAGCCTAAAGTTGAAGTTTTACCTTTTGTTTTCCCAGCACTGGTATTGGAGACATCTTTTCTAAGATGCTACGTCAACATCTCCTGTTTTACCACATCAACCGATATCAAAGCAGACATTACAAAACACTGCTTTCTTTTAGGGTGTCACAGAAGAACCAGGTTCTCCCACCATCATCATATAAAATACCTGTCATCTAGGAAATAAGCATTAAAATATTATAAGATTTAAAAAAAAAATAAATAAAGGTTAGAAAAAAGTTCATATTTTTACATATTTAATGTGTCTGCATGATATTATTTATTTACACACCACAATATTATAAAGTCGTTTCTGCCTTCGTTGCCTAAAGTATTATAACTAATATATTTTGGCGAATCTTTATAATTGTGAGCCATAAATGGTGGTTTTTTTTGTCTAATAAATGATTTTTCTGTCTGGACATACAATAAATTGATATAAAAATCAAAAATATATTTAAAAAAGTAATCACCGTGTCCCATCGGCTTATCGGGAGCTTAGACGACTTGTGGATTTAGGGATCTGGATGGTTTAATAAAGTTGTGGTTATTACAGAGGAGATATGACTACAGAGCTCACAGGTTGCCTGATTTACTGGACACTGATCACTGTGTATCATAATAATCTCCGCAGGGAAATAAAACCAAATAAAATCCCCTAATCCGGGTGTCAAATCTACAAACACACCTTTGGGTGAGATGCAACAACTAGCTTACATCTTTAATCTCAGGTACATCTGATGTATATGTGTTTAATTTATTGTGAGCTGGACAGGAAGATAATATGTAGACCAAAACATGATCTACCACAGGATGACCCTGAGAATAGATCAGTGTTGAAGTTGTTGGATTGTTGACCGTGCTGTGATGTCCAATTTCCAGAACCACCAAATCATCAGAGTCTCTTTTCCCTCTATCATGGACATTTACACCATATTCGCAAAGTTAACAGCATTGTGGACTACCCTACACACCCCTCACACTCACTATTTTACCCTCCTGCCATCCGGAAAAAGGTATTGTAGCATTCGAACCTCACCAGGATCCACAACACTCAGAACTGATCTACTTCAAACTCACACACACACACTCAATGAAAATCGATGCACATTGATGCAGATCTGCACATTATGATACTTGATAAAGTGGTTGGGATGTTGGGTTGATAACTGGAAGATTGTGGGTTCGATTCCCAGCACCACCAAGTTGGCACTGTTTGGCCCCTGATCAAGGCCCTTAACCCCTAATTCCTCAGATGTATAAAGAAATAAATGTAAGTCGCTCTGGATAAGGACGTCTACCAAATGATGTAAATGTAAATCATAAAATTTCTACAATAAATACATGAAGTCACTCCGGCTTCTAACCCCTATTAAAGACAGAGAAGATGCTGTGGCCCCCGGGGGGCCCCCCTGCTATAAAGTATTACACTCTTGAATTGCCCTGATCCCAGATCAGACCTTTTCTAGAGTGTGTGTAAGTGTGTGTGAGTGTGAGTGTGAGTCATGCGTCCTGCTCGCTATTGCCCACAAACAGAAGAAAGATGGCGGCGTGTGTGTTACGAAGCTGGAGAACCCTGTCTACTGTTAATAAGTTCAGTAATAAACACACACTGCGGGTTCTCGGTGTGGAACTTAACAACAGACACGAAGTTAACCGACGCCGCTTGCAGTGTTCCACATGTGGTGTCTTAAATGTTCAACAGATTCGGTTCATGTCCTCACGGTAAGCAAGAAGTTGCTCCGTCTTTAGCTTAGCCTGCTAGTCAGCGTTATCTAAGCCCGACAGCTAGCATGCTAAATAGTGTGCACGAGGATAAAGAGTGTATTGCACCTAAATATAGATATATAGCATATAAAGCATGATGAACACTCTGCAGAAGATTATTACTTGCTTATTTAAATAAATAAAGAATAAAGTGACTATGCTGCGATAACAGCGCTGAGATGTAGTGCATGGTTGTGTAATCGTCTATAGCTAAATGCGTCAGCTAAGGTCAGCTAGCCGTTATGTTAGCCATGCAGCCTGAGTCGTTTATCTCTCGCTTTTTTATACGAACTTTTCATTTGAATATATTGTGCATGATTTAGTGATGTTAAATATAACCTCTAAGAACGTTTTTTTTGGTTTTAGTAAGAAACAAAGCAAAGACAGTGAGTGTTTAGTAAATTAGTGTGTATAAGGGAGAGTATGTATGAGGAAAAAGATAGAAAGAGACAGTGTATGGGCGAGAGAGAGAGAGAGACAGGGAGAAATTTTGAGTGTGTATATGAGTCTGGAGAGAGAGTGTGTGTATATGAGTCTGGAGAGAGAGAGAGAGAGAGAGAGTGTATATGAGTCTAGAGAGAGAGAGACAGAGTGTATATGAGTCTGGAGAGAGAGAGAGACAGAGTGTGGAGAGAGAGATAGATGAGTCTGAGTTGGAGAGAGAGAGAGAGACAGAGTGTATATGAGTCTGGAGAGAGAGAGACAGAGTGTATATGAGTCTGGAGAGAGAGAGACAGAGTGTATATGAGTCTGGAGAGAGAGAGGAGAGAGAGAGAGAGAGAGAGACAGAGTGTATAGTCTGGAGAGGAGAGAGAGAGAGAGAGACATGAGTGAGTCTGGAGAGAGAGAGAGAGAGAGACAGAGTGTATATGAGTCTGAGAGAGAGAGAGAGAGAGACGGAGAGAGAGAGAGTGTATGGAGAGAGAGAGAGAGGATAGATGATAGTCTGGAGAGAGAGAGAGACAGAGTGTATATGAGTCTGGAGAGAGAGAGACAGAGTGTATATGAGTCTGGAGAGAGAGAGACAGAGTGTATATGGAGAGAGAGAGAGACAGTGTATATGAGTCTGGAGAGAGAGACAGTGTATATGAGTGAGTGAGAGGAAGAAAGAGACAGAGCATATATGAGTGAGAGAGACCGAGCGACAGTGTATGACTGAGCCAGAGACAGCATATATAAGTGAGAGTGAGACAGAGTGTATATGAGAGAGAGGGAGAGAGACAGAAAAAGACAGCGTATATGAGTGAGTGAGAGAGAAAGAGACACACAGAGCATATATGAGTGAGAGTGACAAAGCGTCTATGAGGAAGCGATAGAGAGAGAGAGAGAGAGCGCGTCTATGAGGAGAGAGAGAGAGAGAGAGAGAGAGCGTCTATGAGGGAGAGAGAGAGAGAGCGTCTATGAGGGAGAGAGAGAGAGAGAGAGAGCGTCTATGAGGGAGAGAGAGAGAGAGCGTCTATGAGGGAGAGGAGAGAGAGAGAGTCTATGAGAGAGAGAGAGAGAGAGAGAGAGCGTCTATGAGGGAGAGAGAGAGAGAGCGTCTATGAGGGAGAGAGAGAGAGAGAGAGAGTCTATTGAGGGGGAGAGAGAGAGAGCGTCTATGAGAGAGCGAGAGAGAGAGAGCGTCTATCGAGGAGAGAGGGATGAGGGAGAAGAGAGAGAGAGAGAGAGCGTCTATGATGGAGGAGGCAGAGGAGGGAGAGAGAGAGAGAGAGAGAGCGTCTAGCGAGAGAGAGAGAGAGGAGAGGAGAGAGAGAGAGAGAGAGAGAGCTGAGGAGGGAGAGAGGAGAGAGGATGAGGAGAGAGAGAGAGAGAGAGAGAGAGAGCGCGAGAACTTCCCATGTTACAACTTTTACCTGATCAAATTCATTATACTTTTATGAAAGAGGTTCATTCTTGTCTTCATTCTTCTCCTCATTTAATATTAATATAAATATTTTTTGTATATTTGTGAAATTGTATTTTATATCCTATTTGTTTGTATAAAAATAAAATTAGATATTAAAATTGAAATATTCCAGAAATCGGAACTATCGGATTTGATTCCCAGTTGACGCAGCCAGGGGCTTCAGTAGGTCATGTAATAATAGATCCCACAGATTATCTTTAATCCGTGTATTAGGACTGGAGTGTGTTGTTTAGATTCAGATGATTGTTTTGACACTCTGGTGTGTTTCGTCATGATCCCCAGGTGATCTTGTGGGGCTTGTGTGTTTGTTGTTGGTTATTAGGGCTGCGTATTGGCGTAAGAGGCGTCACGATACAATACATATCACGATACAAGATATCACGATATATATACACAATAAGTATCGCAATACTTACGATAAAAAAACAAAAACAAATAGCTAAAATATAACGAAGTCAAAGTCGGAGGCGCCCTTATTTTTTTCTGCCATGTTTGCTTCTGTGCCAATGGGCTGTATGTGTCGGCGCCAACTACAGGAGCGGAGGAAAATGTCGCTTGACACAAACTAGGGGTTTTATTTAAATACTAACCTAAATGTAAAATAGTTTCAAATGTATATTGAATTTTAGGTTATGATATCAATACATTATCGTGGAAATAATATTGCGATAGTTATCTGTGTCGATATTTTGACACAGCCCTAGTAAGTAGCATATTTAAGTGTTTTTGTTGGTTTTGTGTAAGACGCCCCTGTACGGCTCCGGTTTGCTAACATATCCGTCTGGGTTTGTGTCTCGTGTGCATTTTGGTCAGTAACAGGGCCGAGGGGAAGGTGCTAGAGACAGTGGGAGTGTTTGAGGCACCAAAGCAGCACGGCAAATATGAAACAGGACAGGTAAGAGTTTACACACACACACACACACACACACACACACATCTGTAAAGTATCGTCACATCCTTTAGGTCAGATTTTAATCCAAGTCCGTTACATATTGGACCTTTGAGCATTGGAAACAAGGCAACAAAAATGATGAAGCGCAACAATAAATGCACACCATATAGTGATTCCACGTTTTTTTGGGGAAAAAAAGGGGTCGACGCAAATATGTATTTTTTTATTTAATACCTCATTTAATAATTTTTTTTTTCATTAGCATTAGTTTATTAAAATGCTGGACAAAAATATGTACAAATAATAAAAATACCTGCTTTGTATTTGAATTAATGCATAGTATTGCCCGTGTGTGTTCGCTACAGTTGTTCCTTCACAGTGTGTTCGGCTACAGAGGCATCGTCCTGTTTCCCTGGCATGCTCGACTTTACGATCGTGACGTCACCCCTCCAGCATCCGACAGGTGACCAGCGTTCCTAATCGTCCCTCAATCTTCCTTTCCCTTTTGTGTACTTGTATAGATAAAAATCTTCTTTTAACCTCACACAGCAAAATACTTCAGGACAATACGTCCTGACATTAGCAGAGCGTTTTGTTCATCTTTATTGGCGCTGTTCTATCACCACTAAGACACAAGATGGTGTTGTTTTGTCTTACAGTAAGCCAGAGACTTCCGGAGCACACGGGTCCAAGGAGGTGCAGGGAAAAACACACACGTACTACCAAGTCCTTATTGACACCAGAGACTGTCCACACATAGTAAGAGCATTTACAGCATCCCCTGCATTATATCACAGTCATGCGCTTAAAGCCGATGTCAGATGTGCGACAGTCTGCACCGTACTGCAGTTCTTTATACCTCCAGCATCTCCCGGGGCAGTTATTTTCTGATTCCTTTTACATCAGATTTTATATGCAGCCTTTTTGTTAAGAAATAATGTTGAAATGTAAATTATGCGTTATGATGTAATTTCTTTATCAAGGCTGGAGGTGTTAAGTCAGACACATGATACTTATATATACACCCCATTACCCATGATGCAAAAGGTATATCTTTTGCCGTTGCATACTGTTCAGTTGTTAGAGAAGTCTTAAAGCGGTAGCTCAGTGGTTAAGGTGTTGCTAATTAGAAGATCAGGGTTCGATTTCCACTGTTGAGTCCCTGAGCACCACTAATAACCCCTCGATCGCTTAGTTGTATAAAAGAGATTTAAGTCGAATTTGTATTTGATCAGTAGCCTCCGATTCTTATTTTATTGTTTTTATTAGAAGTTTTGAATACATTTCGTCAAAATCAGAAACGTAATTTACAAATGTTAAAAAAAATTCTTCCGTAAATCACATTAACGAGTCAAATATGACCTTAATTTTTGTTATTGATCAGAAGGTGAAGGTGCCCCTGAATTTGTTAAATGTGCCACCATTTTTGCAATCATTTGAGTCGTTTTACACGTAAAAGTTTCCGTTTGAGAGAGTGAATACTGTTTGGGGTTTTTTTTTTTTTGTGAAATTTAACAAAATGCCTTTTTGTTGACAGTCACAGAGATCACAGACAGAAGCTGTCACCTTTCTAGCCAATCATGACGACAGCAGGGCTCTGTATGCTATTCCAGGTGAGCAAATTGACCTTCAATACAGAATTACACCGACACAGAGTTACGGTTATATCACCCTGAAGTTTACTCTCCATTTAATTCTCACTAACGGCATTTCCCCAAAGATGTATTATTCATGTGGTCATATAGAAAGTATACAAAACAGGTGAAGAAGCCAGTGCAAGAATCAAGGGGAAGGTGTAACAGACCAGGCTGAGGACATCTATGTCATACGGTTTACAGACACTGGCACTGAGGAAGAAAGACAAGGCAGGTTGGAGGTTACAGAGCTGAAGATGTCGAGCACATCAGAGGGACAAATGTCATGTCGGGAGTTTAAGGGACAATCAGAAAAGGCCAAATTGAGAAATGTGCTTAGATGAAATAGATAGATGGAGCTGCCAAGGCTGCATTTACACTGCATGCATCTCGTGACGCCATTCCATGTTTTTTTTCTTCCAGTTTGGCATAGAGGAAGGAAAAAAAACACATGGATTTAGATATTTTTAGTGTGATAATTGTTTTGCCGACATTTAAATGGGATGTGTCCATTGCGTCCGCTGATAATTGCAGTGCTTTTCCGTCTTTTTTTTGGTTAGTATGTCTACCGTGGGTTGTTTTGCCGTGTATAGTGTAAATGCAGATATCAGATACGGGTCAGTTTTAAAACGGATGATTTAAGCGGATTGTCCAAAAAAATCAATCAATAGTCAACAAATCGGAAATCAAGACCTGCAGTGTAAATGCGACCACGAAGGAAATATATGCATGTGTTGAAAGAGGACATGAAGTTAGTGGGTGGGTGGAGGCAGATGATGCACTCGGTGACAGCTAAAAGGAAAATACAGCGTTATATACAGTGTTGTGATGTGTGTTATAACCTAAACTAATGGAAAAGTTTAAACAGTCGTTGTTTTAGTAACAGAGCTTGTCAAGGATCCAAAAAAATAGTTCAACATATAGTAATAGTCCTGTCCTAAAGACAGTTCCCGTGTTAGAAATCCGGACAAAGGACAGAAACTGGAGTGTTTCGTTACAGAATGATTAACCATATTAGTGTTGTGTTCTTGTGTGTTATTAGTCTTTAATCATCTGGCGTGATCACCATGCAAGACCCTGTAAATGATTGTTACTATAGAAACACAATATATAATAAAATAGAGCACATTAACATGACCAATCAGATTTAGGAATTCAGGAACAGCCGTATTATTGTAAATAATATTTATTACATGCACCCTTACAAACACCTGTTTATGGATTTTGTGACGTCAGCATTTGTTGAGTCTCATTCTGTTGTGTGTTATTCTGTGCGTTCAGGTCTGGACTATGTGAGCCACGAGGATATTCTGCCATATAACTCTACCGATCAGGTGCCCATTCAGCACGAGCTGTTTGAGAGGTTCCTCATGTTCAACCCAGCTAAAGGTAATCAACATGTCGTCATTTATGATAATTCTGTATATCTGACCCTGTGTGAACCTTGTATTATTTCCTTATCACTTCTCAGGTGTGTTTAATTGTGAAACAAGGTTTAATCAACCAGATGCGGTTGTTAGGGATTTTCTTTCTTATTGTAGTCATGCTTTGGATCCACAACAGCAACTGAATGTTACACCACACGATCCAACAACTGAAAATTGTGTAGTGTGAATTAATAAGCCAACTTCCTGAACTTAAGACTTCATAGTTTTTCTGTGGATCAAGCTTATTGTCTGGTGATGTCTAACTTCCCTCTTTGTGCTTGTTTTGTTAGTGCCTCCATTTATAGCAAGAGACACACTACGTGCATGGCAGGAGAAGAACCATCCATGGCTGGAGCTGTCCGACGTCCACAGAGAGACTACAGAGAATATCCGCGTGACCGTCATCCCCTTCTACATGGGCATGAGGGTAAGACTAGGTGCACTTTAAACACATTCCATACATGGCAGGGGTTTTTTCGTCATGAAGGATTTGCCCTTTTGGATTAACTTTCTACTTTTTTTTTGACAGGAAGCACAGAATTCGCATGTTTATTGGGTAAGTAAAAATTCTCCACCAAACTCAATGTGATACTTAATTTTTATAAGGTTCCCGGTTGTGTTTATCTCCGCATACGTGTGTATTTTGTGACCCAGTGGCGCTACTGCATCCGTCTAGAGAACATGGGCAACGAAGTGGTACAGCTACGGGAACGACACTGGAGGATCTTTAGTCTGTCAGGAACACTGGAGACCGTCAGAGGTCGAGGAGTCGTGGGCCGTGTAAGTATCTGAAATGAAAGTCTTTAATGAAAAACGTTTGTTTAATGCTAAAAATCCTCATCACTGGGAGCTCGGAACGGTTAGAAACCAAGAAAAGCAATAGTGGTCATGCTGTCTGGGTGGGATGAGGGGGTCGTACTTCATCTTGTCTGTTAATCGCAGAGAGGATGAGCAATTATGGGGCTTGTGTGATATAATGTTTGTCAAAAAAATATACTTGTTAGCCATCATCTTGTTAGCTGTCGTATGATCTGAGCTGAATAATAGGTGGGAATTGGCCAAGACCAAATTAGAGAGGAAAACAGGAGAAGTAATTAGAAGAACTAACTAACTATAGTGGACAACTTAGTGCAAAGTCCACAGTAATGGTAATACATTGCTTCATGTGATAGAAAGATAGTGTAGGGCAGTGTGTGCAATCTCTCTGATTAAATAAAAAAAAAAATCTTTATTTTAAAAAAAAACCGTGCACCAGTGCAGGGGCAACGTTGCACTTTGATATTAAAGCACTTGCGCAAAACCATTTTAAAAAACGGCGAGGTGAGAGAGGATAAAAGTGTAAACTGCTCGTGTCTTCTTCCACCATGTGGTAAAACAAAGATGCTTTGGAAAGTGTGCCGTGGTTTGTTTGAAAACCCGCCAGCCGTCGCTAATAGATTTAAATCGGCTTTGTGTTGCATTACAAATAAGGGCTAATTAGAAAAAGTAGTAACTGTGTGGTGTGCGGGTAATAATAGCTTTAATAATAGGTTAAGTTTCGATAGAACTTGCAGTGATTCGCTCCTGCAGAAGCTCCCAAGAAGACTATATGTTTCAACTGCTATTATAGAACAAAGCACTCGGAGAACCTAGTACACACTGCGTTAACTTCATTTTGGGTGATAACACACAGGTTTGTCATTATAAGCATGTTTGTACAAGTGTTTTGTGTTGTTTTCTTACTTAAAGACAGGGTAGGTGATTTATTTTTTTTTTTTTTTTTTGGTCTTGCTGGTTAAAAGTCTCACCAAGTTTCGATATCACTCATTAATTTAATTGGCCTAAATATATTTATATGTTCTTTAGAAGGCATAGAACCCAAAAAAATTTGCGTAACTCTGTGCACCCTGTCCAAGCAGGCAGGAGATGTGATCAGCCAGGGTTGCCAGATTGGGAATTATCCCGTCTGTTTTGAATTTGATTGTGTAGGTACAACATTTGGAATCGGTTTCAAAAACAAAGCGAAGATCCCAAAAAAAATAGACACCAGAAATAGAATGGGTTTTTAGCTGCTATATAGTTTTTTGATGTATTGTAGTAATGTTGTCTCTGGTGGTCTGGGGGGGGGGTGTTAAAACGTTCAGTGCTGTCAGGCTACAGTTAACATTTGTCCAAAATGTCCCACCATACCTTTTCAAAAGCCTGGCAGTGTTAGAAACACGTGTGTGTGTCTGTGTGTGTAACAGGAGCCGGTATTGTCCAAAGAGCAGCCAGCGTTCCAGTACAGCAGTCATGTATCGCTTCAGGCCCCCAGTGGACACATGTGGTGAGTGTTAAGTTCACATGCAAAATCTTACATCATCTTAAATTATTTAAGAATTCCTGATGGTGAATGTTATTATGTATAGTAATGATGCGTGTGGTGGATTCCAAAATCGCTTCGGCCATTGCTACAAATTAGGCACAAATTAGAGAATGTTTTAGGGAAATTTTTGTGTATATATTTATATGGTTTATATAATTCAAATAAATTCCCAAAAATTTGTACCTGGAATATTTATAAATTTCCCTAAATGAAGTTCCATGAAATGTTTGCGAAAACTTTGCTGCTGGTGTAAATCAGGCTATTTCCCAATTGGGTAAAAACACACAAACTATATTTGTTATAGATATAAATGTTACAGGCATCTAGAGATGGAACCCAAAAATATGAGATCAGGCTTTTAAATATGGTCTTTGGAACTTTCAGTGATGTAGCTGGGATTGAAGAACTGAATAAACACACCATGCTGACACGACCGCTATTTCCACATCTGGGCTTCTGTGTGCTTAAAGTTAATATTTAGTAATAAAAATAATGAGGCTGCACCTGATTGAGACAGATATTAGACAGATATTTAAAGCACATAAACAAACACAGGTTGTGGCTCCTTTTGTTCTATCACAGCCTTAGGCAATGTACATTTCCGCTTCCCTGCTTTGCAAAGGTGTGTCTGCGCAGACGTGTCTGGATCGAGACCGTTGTTTTTAGGCATGGGCTACAATCTGATATTTTCTTAACCCATATACTTATACAGTAATTTACCTGCTCTTTCTCTCCTTCTAAAATAGTCTGGCGCTGCTAATGTTGCGTCAGTGATTTATTTATTTATTTATTTTCGGTAGTTAATTTGAATTTAGTCGTACTAAAGTTGTTTCTAAATGTTGGATGCGGATTCGTTGCTGGCCTGTTTATTAATCTGTGCCTAAAATAAATTTTACTAGAATTCTTTGGGCATTTAACTTTAATGTTATGCTTCTGTTGGCTAATCTGCAAGAGTAGGAGTTCCTTTAGCTGGCATTTACACACACACTAAACTACATCATGGTCATTTTATCAACATGACAGGCTGTGAATTAAGCAATCTTTTAAGTCCTGCTTTTGAGAACTTTTTATGGGGTGTGTATGTGGGTATCTAGGTGTGTATCAGTGGGTGGATTTAGACAGGTATCAGGTCTTTTGGGTAGATTTCTCTTTTGAATGGATGCATGCGCACTTTATTAAAACATACACTCAGAGTTATAGCTGATCATGTGTAGAATTAAGCCAAACCACCGGGGACCGAGGCGCTGGGTCTCTGACGTTGCGTCCTCTTGTGTCTCTGCCCCATCTAGGGGCTCCTACCGGTTCGAGAAGCCCAACAGCACATTCTTCGACGTGCGCATCCCTCCCTTCTCTCTCGAAAGCAAGACGGACGATATGCCCAACGGCTTCCTGCCCGGCCCTTTCTCCTCAATGGTTTAAAAGCTCAGAGCCACGGCACGGTGTGCTTGTCCCAAACGGTGCCGAGCGCAGCCTGTCCTCATGTCCGGCATCATCAGCAACACCTATTTGTCCCGCTATCTCACTTCAGCCCCTTTTTGTCCCTGTGTGCACTAATCAAAACATCTATCAACACAAATAACAACAATATTAATAATAATCACTGCTTTTAATTTTTTCCCTTTAATCCATATAGTTTAAATCATATATAATTTATAAATACGCGTTAAAAAAGACTACATTTTCAAAAGCTAAAATAATTTGCACTATAACTTTTATTTTGTGAATATTAAATAAAAATAAATGCAACTAACAAATGCGCTTGCAACAAAAATCACAAAAAGTTGCATCATTTATTATTTCATTATTATTTTTTTCTTTAAATTTATTTGTATCAGACAGTTTTAGGAGGTTGAAATTGAACAGTGCTGAAGATTTTATTAGATCACTTTTCTTAGATCACGGTAGCTTTTATACATCGAGGCAAAAGTAAAACGGATCAAGTTAACAAAAAAAAAAAAAACAACATCAAAAACAACATGTTTTTGAATGACATGCTCACCAGAGCTCCTCCTACTTTTCTCCCAACTTCCTGCTTATCAAGCACTTATATAGTCGCTATATAAAACAGGGTTCCCCAAATTACAGCCCGGGAGCCGGATACTCCCCGTCCCCATATCTGGATTCAAATCAAACAAACCGACAGGACGGTATATTGAACGTGACGTTCTCTCATGATGGAGCAGGTGCTACTACACCCCATCAAATAACAAAATCCAAAAGAAGTGACAAAACGGCCAAACGTTTAGGAAAGAGAAAAAAATTCATTTAGAATTGCAGAAAATTAAACCACAAATAGACAAGTGATTATTTTCCTGTTCAGTTTAAAGAAATGTTTTTCTGTCTTTTAATATTTGATATATCTATGTAAAAAATACGTAAATAATAAACTAACCTAGGGTAAGAAGGCAAAATAAATACATCTAAAATGATCATAATTATAAAATTATGAATCCCTCCGAATTGTCGTTTTTTGTTACAGACCGACCCGCCCCCTCTTAAAATGTGACCCTCACTAAAGCGTTTTTAATGTAGTCCTTTAATGAAATGATTTTTATATTCTGTTTAATAACCAGTTGTCAAAATGGTTACGCTGCCCCTGGTGGTGAAAATGTTATTTATTTATTTTTTTTCTCCAAACTTTCGTCAAATATGCACTTTTTTTGGAATCATCACATTGCTTTTTATTGACTTTTGTGTAATTTGATATTTTGACCACATTTTATGACATGTTCGCCAAACTTAATCGTACATACGCAGTTCTGGTACCCTGACCTACAAACTGTACCTCTTTGATTATATATTTTTAAACAACGCCTGATTTACAGATCTGCAGTGTTTCGATTGGTCGCAGATTCATGTTGTGCATTTTTGAGCAAGTTAAGCAAATTTGTCCTCTGTGTAAATTAGTCTTTATTAGTCAAACTCTTGAAATTTGGGGTTAAAACACAGGGTCAGCCATGATATCTTGCCTCTAAAGCAGAATGGATTAAGGGCCTTGCTCAAGGGCCCGACAGTGACTGCTTGATCCTTCGACTGAGCCAGAACGCAACTATTTGAGCTGCTACTTCAACATTACACCGCTATGCTTAGAGGCATGGCCAAGAAAATGTCTATAAAGCGCTCAAAGGGCGGAGCTTAGCTACATAGTAAAAGTCTCCGCAAGTTAAGTTAAAAGCTGTGAATAAAATTGTACATGTTTGAATTTTAAGTTTTATGCAGGGCATTCAGACGATTCTTCAGGTTTTATCACTAAAGTGGTCTGTAGTGTCACCAGCTTTAAACTCGAAGCGCTGAATGTAACTCTCTTTGTTTTTGAAAAGAATAAAATGTCGAATTTGACTTTTGTGACGATTTGTACTTTAACGTATATCCAAGCACAAACACCTACATACATAATCATACTTACAAATTGTCCAGGTGTGGAAGGAGGATAAATACCTTGCACTGATCGATGATGATGATGATGATGATGATGTGTGAGACCTGGCAACTGCTGATTGTTTCATCTCATAAATAGATGTTCATCTTCCAGAAGACAAACAGTAGCATGTTGGACATGATTATCTCTTCTCTCCTGACAGCCACAGGAATATGAAGCTTAAAAGTATTTGGATTAAAATCATTAACAAGTGTAATTTAACAAAACTGAATATTATGTGGTATTTAAAAAAAATTGTTTTCGATATTCAACATTTGAAATGTAACTAAAATAATTCAGAAAATAGGAGATTTCTTAAAATAGGAAAGAATTCAGAACATTTCATTCAGTGTTAAAAAATCCGTGAACTCTGGCCACGGCCATGTTGTAGAAGGTTAAGACGCCGGCACATGCACATGGTGCTGTTGTGCTCTGGATGACCTGGGTTCGATTCTGGCTTGCGGATTTTCCAATATAGTGCAGCCCTTAAAAATATTTGTTTTATACATTTTATATTTATATTCCACCGATTTCGCTTTGGATAAATATGAAGCATTTTGATTTATATAATGTCCTCGTTTTTCACCCAGGGGGACGTTCCGGATCGAGCGGACCGACGGCTCCCACTTCGACGTACGAATCCCTCCGTTCTCCCTGGAGAGCAACAAAGATGAGAAGTCTCCTCCTTCTGGCTACAACTGGTAGTGCGGCTTAACAAACCGCCGTCTCACGCTGTCGCTGTTAATTCCCAACTTGATGAAACCTGATCTCTGATCACGACTGAAGGATCGTCTGATAATCCGAATCCTTCACATAAACCTGGACCGATTGGGTGGAGGGGTCACGCCATCACCTGTTCAATACTGTATCCATCTTTGTACTCTGTAATGACGAGTCACGTCAATATGTTGGTGAAACACGTGCACTAATATTAAATCGTACGTCTCTGGGTGAAAATGGACTTTGAATTAAAGATGCAGTATTTGCATATCGCATTCAGATAACGTTTAGTTTATCCCGCTTTTTTTTTTTTAAGCTCATTCTTGCCTTCTTTTTTAACTAAACATTTTCTTTACCCAGTTACTGAAATAAAGTCGACTCGAGCGGCTTTCATCTGCGTTACATTTACATTTCTGCCATTTAACAGACACTTTTTTTTTAACCCAAAGTGTGACATATATTTCTCTCATTTTATTCAATTGAGCAGTTAAGGGCCTTCCTTAGGGGCCCAAGAGGTGGTGAATTACACCTATGATCTTCCACTTCTTACCACTGAGCTACCACTTTCCTCAAAACATCGCAGACCTTTTATATCTTTTGGTAGACACCCTTATTCAGAGTGACGTCTGAGCAACTAGGGGTTAAGAGCTTTGTTCAGTCGCCCCAGCAACTTGATGATCCTGGGAATTGAATCCATAACCATCTGATCAAGAGTTTGACCACTGAGCTACCGGTTCCCCAGTGCGCTTTTTTTCCTCCATTACACGTCTTCCTGAGTCATGGAGATTTACATGCTTGAAAAGAGCACATGATTGTCTCAAAACCTTGGGGTAAAAGGGCAGTTGTGAATTGTGGATAAGATAAAAGGGATGAGCTGTGATCTATGCCATCATGCAGAATATGATAGTGCTGATTTATTACCACAGTGTATGTAAGATAGAGGGAATCCTCTATATCGTACGGTAATGCTTGTAAAAGGTGTCCACTGGGAAAAACCCATTATTCTGTACGTTACTGTATTTCTCATCTCTCTAATACACCAGATCGAATACTCGGCTTCTTCCCGGTGCTGAAATCACACCTGCGTGGTCTCCCCGGCGACATAAAACCGATGACGCACACATCTGCGTCCACACAAAGGAGTCGAGAGTCTGTGCTTCTCCCCCCTCAGGCTCCAGAACTAGCCTGATGAATGTGAAGGTGAGCAGGGGTGACATGGTGGTAGAAGGTCAGTTTAAAGCCTAGATGAACCAGCTATAAAGCTCAAGTTTGTTTAAGGTTTTGGTGTGTTAGTGCAGGAAATGCACAGAAATGTCCCGGACACTGTGTTTCCTCTGGACTTGATGTTTGATCTGACATCCACCGGTGTGAGCTAGCATGACTGTTTAATTATTTTTGAACCAGTATCCTTTTTTTTTTATATATATAAAGCTTATATGCCAAACAAAGTGTGTGTATGTAAGTATGTTTGTGGAAGAATGTGTGTGGGGAGGATTAGGGGTGTATGCATGCATGTGTGGGTGTGGGATGTCTGACTATACATGTGTGTGTGTGTGTGTGTGTGTGAGGTAAAGCTTTTTTAAATAATGAAACCTTCTGCCAATCGGCATAGTATTAGAATCTCTTTTATATTCAAACCGCTAATCAAAACAACTAGCATTGCATCACACACGAGGGATTTCACTCAGGAACATCAGACACATCAGACCAACCAATGATTTAACCCTGTAACCATAAAGCACATTTTTGGAAATGTTTAAAGAATAAATGAATGAATGATGAGAGAAATGTGAATAAATTAGTTGTTTGTTTTCAGTCTGTTTGTGTGTGTGTGTGTGTGTGTTTGTGTGTGATTTCTGTCTTTTTTCAAAATGTGAGCGGATGATTGTTCAAGATTTCAGCCTGGAAATATATCTTTTTTTGTTTTGAACAAATCGTTACGTTTGGGTGTGTGTGTGTGTGTGTGTAAGATGTAAAGCTTTAATATTCTGCAAATATTTTCGTTTTTACTAGAGGAGTATTTTTTTTCTAAATACTAATTCACAATAATGGAAACGACATTCAAGCTCCGACTTGACTTCCTGTTTCGGTCTGGGTTTTTTTTTATGAAGGATGGAAGTGAAACTGTTTAGAATAATAAAGCTCCGGTTCATAACAGCAGAAATGCTTCACTCCTTTACTTCACTTGCTGTTTATGTGAATTGTGTTTCAGTAAACATTGATTTTATTTCTTCCCCCCCCCCCACGAGATTAGATTTTTAAGGGCCAGAAAATGTTCTCTATATGTTCCAGTTAAAATCAAACATTTTTTTATGTTTTAAGTTTATTTATAACGAGCCACATTAATTAATTATTTAGTGATGTTGAATTGTTTGTTCAGACCAGCCTAAACAATCTTTTTTTTTTTTACTAGATTTGCTTAAATTTAAAAAAACCCAGATTTTTATATGTAATTTTAACCATTTGGTTGAATGACTCACTGAGTGACTCATTAAATGATTCGGTAGCCCCATTCGGATGTTACTAGTTTTACAGTTAGACGTACTTTGGGATTTTAATTCTGTGCCATATCTGTGCTTTTCTCACAAACTCGCCGACCCTCTTGAGAAAATCTGATCAAACTGAGTGACTCACTGAACAGCCCATTAAAAGATTCACCGACTCACTCACAGAATTACACATTGAACGACTCACTGACTGAATCTCTAACCGAGTGGCTCACTAGCGCCATGAATGACTCAAATGACTCACGGATTGAGTTGCTAACTGAGTCAGTTACTGTATGATGTATTGACTGACACACACACACGTACACACACGTACACAGAGTCCAATAAAAAAAAAAAAAATCCTGTGTATTAATCTGGGTTCAATGAGAACTCGGTTGGTCAACAGATGGAGACAAACTACACATTTTTTGCAACAAAACTCAATGTTAGCTTTGTGCTAAATATTAAGTGTTAAATGTTGAGCATCCTGTTCTCTGTATTAATCCAAGAACTTCCTCAGCCACTGATTTCCTGTTTACATTCCCACCTGGATAGGATGTGGTGTTGTCATTTTCTCACTAATTAGCATGTACCGGTATTGTTTTCTGAGCTGTATCGATGTAATGATTGTTTATCATTTATCAGAGAACAAAGGTCCAGCGTTAAAGAAGAGGTACAAAGTTCGCCGGGTTCACACCAGGAAATGAATACGCCCAGTTAAGAGCAAACATCAATCACAGACAATTCAATCCAGTTGTTTTCATGCAGCTTGCAACTCTCTGGGTGCTGTAACGCTGCCCGGGTCTGACAGCAAGAATGTAGAATGAGTTTGTATATCGGGACAGGCGGGTGGACGGATGGATGGATGGATGGATAGATAGGTAGATAGACAGATACAGACAGACATACATATACAGACAGACAGATGGATGAATAGATAGATGGATAGACAGATACAGACAGACAGATGGATGAATAAATAGATGGATAGACAGATAGATACAGACAGGTGGGTGAATAGATAGATGGATAGATAGACATACAGACATGGATGATGGATGAATAGATACATGGATGGATGGATGGATGAATAGATAAATACAGACAGACAGATGGATGAATAGATAGATGGATAGACAGACAGACATACAGACAGGTGGATGAATAGATGGATAGATAGATAGATGGATGAATAGATAGATAGATAGATAGATAGATAGATTGATGGATGAATAGATAGATTTAATAGATGAATTGATTGATTACTCATTTAATTACTTACTTTATTCATCCCAAAGGGAAATTTACAGAATTTGCTCGGTGGCCCAGCAGTAGTAATTTGGTGGTTCTGAGAATCGAACCCACAGTCTTCCAATTAGCAGACCAACGCTGTGCTGCCACTTCCCCATCCAGATGTTTCCCCATCCAGATGTTTTCAGATGTGATGATGTGGATAAAGGTACGCAACTCGAGAATAATAAATAAATTAGACAAATAATATTCAAATAATTGATTATAGTCCAGAAACAATGTTAGTGAATTAGTGACTGTATTGATTATATTAATGATCCGGGATCCGATTCTGAAACGGTGAATCCGTAGAACCGCAATAGAGCAACGTTCTCACTGTAGAACAGGGTTTGACGTTTATTTCATTACATCACAACCTTTCAACATTTAACAATCACAAGCCAAATTTTCATAACAATAAATCTATGAATTTATTTTTTATTCTTGCACACACACACCTAAATACAATTTACTGCACACACACATTAATTTTTGGTCCTAAAAGCGAGGGAAATGTTCCCACTTTAACTAAACTGTATTACAGATGTTATTTACGTATTTCATGTTTTTTTTTTTAATTTAAGAAATTTATTTATAATATTAAAATTTGGTTTAAAAGCAGGAAAAGATTCAATAATGGATTGAGGCGGATTTGGTCGACACATACTGATGACATCAGATGTTTATGGTCGGTTGATTAAAAAGTTGGTTCAGGTTTAACAAAAGATGTTAAATCCAAGGTGACATCTTACTTGAGAGAAATCATGTCCGCTGGGCCCAGGCCCACCATGGCCCGCCCTGGCCGACCCAGGCCCACCCTGTCACATGACTGTCTCACCTATCTATCTAAGGGAAAAAGTGAGAGGGTAAAATGTATCATTTACAGCATTTGGCAGACGCCCTTATCCAGAGCGCCCTGCTCAAGGGGGCCCACAGCGGTGGCTTGGTGGTGCTGGGAATTAAACCAACAGTCCAACACCTTAGCCATTAAGCCACCACTTCACACACTCGTGTTACATTTTTTTTATTTTTTTTTACATATTTTTTATATTTCTACTTACTAACCCTTCCTCTAGTGTGTGTGTGTGTGTGTGTGTGTGTGTGTGTGTGTAAATGAAAAGAGTTTAGCAGCAGATTTTTCTTGCATGCCCCCCCCTGAGTCAGACTGCAGCTCTGAATCATTTTTGGCTGGCAGTCGTGCAGTTCAGTGTGAGGGGTTAAATGAGATGATGCCTCATGTTGACAGGGAGAGAGAGAGGGAGAGAGGGAGAGAGAGAGAGAGAGAGAGAGAGAGAGAGAGAGAGAAAGAGAGAAAGAGAGGAAGAGAGGAAGAGAGGGCGCGCGCGAGACACCGAACACCAGCTGTGCGCGCGCGCTCTTGGTGTTCACCGTGTCTCAGATGTAAACAGCACAAATCGGCTCGAGCGACTATTCGCTGCAGTTCACTCAATTTTTTTTTAACCTGGACGTCGTCGTCGATTATTATTTTTATTTATTTATTTTTTCGGAAGTTAAAGTTGCTCAGACGGACTGACTGTTGTTTTTTTGTTTTTGTTTTTTTTTTTTTTTTTACCGCGGAGCTCGCGCGCGTATTAGGTGTTTTATCCCGGATTGATTTTAATTAAATAACATTTGGAGTTGTCGTTCAATAGGCTTAATTTTTGCTGCATTTTTTTCCCCCTAAAATGGTTTGGCTTTTATTTTCGGACCAAACTTTAAAATTGGAGATTTTTGTCAACTATCAAACTCTATTTTTTTTTATTTTATTACACTAGAAAGTAAAAGTCTAACACACCTGTATAACCCGTGGTCTGTGAACAAATCGTAAGGGAGTCGATTCTTTTTTAAGCACATACGGCGAATCGGTTCTTCTTTTTTTTTTTTTTTTTAAACCAAAACTTTTCCTCAGTTTATACATCGACTCATCTCTTTTGAATCGTCTGTTTAAAGTAAGTAAGCTTAAGTGATTCTTTACATACAATTATTTTAAATTAATAAAGCGAATTAATTAATATTAAACTTCATATTGAGTAACATCAAAAATTCTTTTGAAAATAATCAACTAGGTGAGTAGCGACTCTTTTGAATAAACAGCGCGAATCGATTCTTTCCAGATGACTCTTTACAAACAACTATTTTAAATTAATAGATCGAATTGATTAATATTAAACTTTATTTTAAATAAAATAAACATTTATTTCAAAAAATTCTAAACCAGATGAGTAGCTTTTTTAATGAACAGCGTGAATCGACTCCTTCCAAATGACTCTTTAAATCGAGTACATTTACGGCATTTAGCAGATGCCCTTATTTAGAGCAAATTTTATTTATACAACTGAGTGATTAGGGGTATTTAAGGGCCTTTCTCAGGGGCCCAGCAGTCGTAGCTTGGTTGTACTGGGAATTGAACCCCCAACCTTCAGGCCAACACCTTAACCACTGTGCTACCAGTAGAGCAGCATTATCAGACTGACCTGTGCTCTTGCCATGTAGTTTCCGTTCATCACTTAATATATTTTTTTAATTTACAATTTTTTAAAATAAAATTCTATCATTCTACTGAATGAGCTGAGTTTTAATATCGCCCATTTTAATACAGCCCATTTCCTAATGGCCCCTCAGAGCAATTCAATCAGCACAAATCAGCCAGAACCAGCTGGTAGTACCAATAATAGTTTACACTGATTGTCAGTATTAAAGAAATCAGCAAACGGGACCGTGATGCGAACAGCTACACTTAAAGAATCAGCACAGCAGGATGGGGGCTAGACCGTCCAAAGGCCCTGAGACAGGCCCCGGACCACTACAGGGGGTTTGGAGACGAGCTCAGGGCACCGTGATTCTCCGCTCATCCCTCGGCGAGCGGCCAGAGAATCCAGGGATGCCTGCGCCATACCGTCGACGCGTTGGCATGATTCAGGATGTGCTGCTGAAGGCGAAGGAGGGGAGACATGAGGAGGCCAGCGAGCTGCTGAAAAGTCTGAGACAGGTACAAAAAAATCCCATAATAAACAGTGTTGGACATTTTAAGACATTCAGATGGATTATTTGTAAGCCACTTTCTCTCAGAAACTTCCTGTCATTTACATTTCTAACATTTGGCTAACACCTTTATCCAGAGTTTGGTGGCTGTGGTAATCGAACCCACAATCAGTGGTCCAACGCCTTAACCACCGAGCTACCACTTCTCCACTTTAAAGTATATTTTATCTAAGCTAATTTATCCGCTAGTTGATAGTATAATAACATGCAATTAATAAAATTGTCTAGAAATAAGTTTAATAGTCTTATTCATGCTTTATTATTATTTTCACAACTGAGTAAGGGTGTGACGAGACACTTATCCCACGAGACGAGACGAGACGAGACATGAAACTAGGAATGAATTTCTTACAATGTTTGCATATTGTCTTTGTCTTGTCTATAATTTTTTCGTCGTGTCTTATTCACACCCCGAAACCCCAGTGCCACCCAACTTATTTAAATGAGGCGGGGCGTCTTCTAGCATTACATTCTCACGAGACTAGACGGATCTCAACACACCCCTGGGTCCTGCCCAGGGGTCCAACAGTGGCAGCTTGGTGGTGCTGGGAAATGAACCCAGTCCAGCACCTTAACCACTGAGCTCAGCATCTTCTGTTGCCTCACTTCTGTTGCCCCCAGCATGCGAGACTGTATTAAAATCCTGATCCAGGGTAAATATCTACGATTACATACATCCCTAAACCCACCTGTTTTTTGGAGGGGGGGAAGTGGGGGAGTGTGTGTGTGTGTGGGGGGGGGATTCCTTTGAGATGACTGAATTGCAGGGAAGTTTTAGATCAATCTCAAACTGAAAAAAAAACAGGCACACACACACACACACACCACACACACAAACACACACACATCAAAGATCTTGTAAATAAGGATTAGGCCTCTTCATCTCTCTCCTCTCTTTCTCCTTCTTCTCTCTCTCTCTCTCTCTCTCTCTCTCTCTCTTTGTGTTTCTTTTAGAGAAAATAGAGAGGATGTTTCGGTCCATGAATATTTCATACATCCATACATTCATTAGTGTGCACGGGTAATGCAGAAGACCACCTGCCTCTGCCTTTCTCTCTCTCTCTTTCTCTCTCTCTCTCTCTCTCTCTCTCCCTCTCTCTCTTATACACACAGGATACTCTGCCTCTCACTTTTCTAAAGTGAAGCTAGAGAAGCACTAGTGCCACTCGCTCTGTTAAGCAAAGGCTGATTTATAATACATGGCCGTTCCATCGTGTCACCTGCAGTCAGCGGATCTCTTCGAACGTATTTCCGTCTGGTAAACGAGTGCAAGGTTTTCAGTCGACTGCGTTGGTTCCTCCCAGGTGCCTTTTTGTTCGGTCCTTGTTTTTAAGCTCTGAAACACATCGGTCCTTGTTTTTAAGCTCTGAAACACATTCTCGTGGCTGGAAGGATGTTTTTTTTTCACGCTTACGTCGTGTCTTCACGATCATTAAACTCGGGGTTCATTACTCTCTAAGGCACATGTGGTCTCAATCTCTCTCCATCTCTCTCTCTTTTTCTCGGTCTCTATCTCTCTGTGTCTGTAGCGTTTACACACACCCACACATGTGCCACCATTCTTTTCACTTCTGCAATGCAAATCGATATAGAACCCGCTGTACGTCTTCTACAGTTCCCCGAAACAGAAAAGTCCACTTCTCCTCCTACACGCAAACAAGAGACGCGGAATAATAAAGGTGCAGCGTCGATAACGTAAACTGCTTAAAGGACAACGTTAAAAAATAAAATGAAAAAAATTAAGACTTGATCAAAAATGATCTTTAGGGTTGTGGAGAGGCTAAACTCAATCCGGAGAATTCTAGAACAGAGCTAGAACTAATAAACGACAAACATAAGCGTTTATACGGTATTGGGATTTATAGTAGGTAAAGTGGTGGTTTTTAACGTATACCAAGTTTTACACGTTAAGCAGTAACAGTGAAAAAGTGTAAGTTTGACCCTTATAGGGAGAGAGAGAGAGAGATAGAGAGCGATAGAGAGAGAGATAGAGAGATAGAGTGAGTAATAGAAAGATAAAGATAGAGAAAAAGATAGATAGAAAATTGAGAGATAGAGCGAGAAATAGAAAGATAAAGATAGGGAGAAAATAGAGAGAGAGAAAAAGATAGAAAGATAGAGAAATAGAGAGAGACATAGAGAGAAAGAAATAGAGAGAGAGAGAGAAATAGAGATAGAACAAAAATGGAGAGAGAGACTTAGAGAGCGAGACAAATGAAAAGGATTTTTCGATTTGAGTTATAAAACATGTAAGTAAAGGCGTGTGTGTGTGTGTGTGTGTGTGTGTGTAGGATTTAGGTATGGAGTCGACGTCTCTGGATGATGTGTTGTACCGGTATGCCAGCTTTCGCAACATGGTGGACCCCATCACCCACGACCTGATCATCAGCCTCGCTCGCTATTTGCACTGTCCAAAAACGGTGGGATCTTACACACACACACACACACACACACACACACACACACACACACACACACACACTGATTATTCTGCATTGATTGTAAAATTAATATGCAAGCTTCAGGTCTTTCCATATTTATATGCATTTTATAACCATTATTCAGTGTGTGTGTGTGTGTGTGTGTGTGTGTGTGTGTGTGTGTTCTTAATCAGCTTTTTTGATGCTGCCCAGTGTCCGAGCTCTCTTGTGTTCTGTCAGTGTGTTCGTGGCGTTTAGCTCCTCTTAAAAGGGGACACGGAGTAGGAAGAAAGGATGAAAGAGAAAATCTCTAGTGAAACATTAGCACAGAGCAGCACACACACATGCACACACACACACGCACACACACACACACAAACACACACACACACACATACACACACACAAACCATCAGCAAAACTCTAATTTCTACAAAATGAGTCACTCATCATAGTTCTGCATGGCTAGAACCAACACACACAACACAACTACACACACCACACCACTACGTGGTAAAGATATGGAATGTAGAGCCAGAGTAATGGAGATGAGGAGGTAATTTGAGTCTAATCATTTGTCACAGCGTGTGGTGTGTGTGTGTGTGTGTGTGTGTAGATACATGCTGTAAGTGTGTAACTGTGTCTGTATACTATATAAAGTATAGACTGGGATTAGGTTTAGGTCTATATAGTAGCAAGGTAAAAGTATCAGGATCACCTGACCCTCGTTTCCAGATGTGCCTTACTAACATTAGTGTCGGGTTAGGACGTCTGGGTGCAGATCTTTCTTTCTTTCTTTCTTTCTTTTTCTTTCTTTCTTTTTTTCCCTTTCCTCTTGTTTCTTTTCTCTTCTTTTTTTTTCTTTTTTTCTTTTTTAAATCTTTTTTCCTTTTATTTCTTTTCTTTTACTTTTCTTTAAGTCAGTTACTTTTCTTCTCTTTTTTCTTTTTATCTTTTCTTGTCTTTTTTTGTTTCGTTGTCTTTTTTTTTTCTTTTTCTTTTTTTCTTTTTTCCATTTTTATTCTTTTCTTTTTCTTTCTTTTCTTTGCTTTTTTGGTCAGTTAGTTTTTTTTCGTTTCTTTTCTTTTTCTTTTCATCTTTTTTTTCATTGTTCTTTTTTTCTTCTCTTATC
Source organism: Bagarius yarrelli (assembly GCA_005784505.1). Classification (NCBI taxonomy): domain Eukaryota; kingdom Metazoa; phylum Chordata; class Actinopteri; order Siluriformes; family Sisoridae; genus Bagarius; species Bagarius yarrelli. The sequence goes on from VCAZ01000029.1 coordinate 379,555, forward strand.
ATTCGTTTCCTTTTGGTTTTGTTTTGTTTTCCTTTTCTGCTTTAATCTTTTCCTTTTTATGTTTCTCTTCTCTTCTCTTCTCTCTTCTCTTCTCTTCTCTTCTCTTCTCTCCTTCTTCTCTTCTCTCTCTCTTCTACTTTATAATAGTGATGGATAAAAAAAATAAATTTATCATTCATTCATTCATCTTCTATACCTGCTTATTCCCTAATTCGGGGTCACAGGGTCTGCTGGAGTCTATTCCAGCTGTCTCTGAAAGGGCGAAAGGCAGGAGGGGTAACACCCTGGACAGGCCACCAGTCCATCACAGAGCCACACACACTTACACTTACTCCTTTGGACAATTTAAAATCACCAATTAGTCTAATATTCTGGACTGTGGGAGGAAACCAGAGAACCCGGAGTAAACCCACACAAGCACGGGGGAGAACATGCAAACTCCTTGCAGAGTTTGCCCCTGCCTGGGAATCGAACCCAGGACCATCTTGGGACTATACAACAGTGCTAACCGTTAAGCCACCATGCTGCCCCTATAGATTCATTAATGCATCGCAATTCTTTCTCTACCGATTCTGAATCGACTCTCAAAACTTCAGAATTGATTCCTAATTTAAATTGGATTGCGACTGTGCGGGTCTGCGTGTGTGAGAGCAAGAAACGGAAAATTAGATAGCACAGGGTTTCACACACCGTTTCAGGTGCTTGAGCTGAGGTACAGTGTGAAAACATGTATTTACGCAGCAGAGGAATTTGAAAAAAGTGTAGATTAAGAATCGATTTTGGAATCATGACTCCTCGGAATCAGAATCAGATCGGATGGTAAAGTACATAAAGATTCCCACCCCTAGTATATACAGTATATAAGGTGAAACTGAGTATCCGAGGCGAATAGTATGTCTGATTCCTGAAGTGACCAAAAGCTCTGACGTGAATCTTTACAACGTGTTTCAAGAAAAAAACGTTCTTTTACATTTTATCGTCATTTTAAATGAAACATTCTTCAACTTTAAATTTCCGCTGCTGTTAAATAGTACATCAGGTGTCAATATCAAAATGGTGGATGGAGTATATCCGAATTTTATTCATACTCTCCCATACTATAACTATACTATAATGCGGTACAGACCTGGTTAAAATGACCATAAAATGTTCTTGAGTCGATGTAAAAACAAGCGATGCTACTAAACTCGAATCCGGAAGCCATTATTTTTTTTCCTACCCCATATACTAACAACGACAAATAAGACAACATTTACGTGGTGGACCTAAAGGTGGCCTACCAATTGATCCACTTCCAGGTTTGTAGTCATCCGTGATCGGTCTGTGCTGTCTTTGATGAATGTGATGAACAGTTGTACAGACGGCAGGAAAGTCATCCGAGGTTAGACACGCATTTCTGAAAGTCTGGAACATGATTCGATTGGTGACTCCCTGCAGAGAGAGGTGATCCATACAGTCTGTGATTGGGCAGACAGGCACCCCACAGCTTCCCGGACCACACAGAACACCTGCTGTGTGTGTGTGTGTGTGTGTGTGGGTGTGTGTGTGGGTGGGTGGGTGTGTGTGTGTGTGTGTGTGTGTGTGTGTGTGTGTGTGGGTGGGTGGAGAAATAAGGGCAGCGGTGACTATAGAAGAGTCTGAGCTAAAGTAGAGAGAGGATAAGTAAAAACGAGTGCATTTACAAAGAACAGTCCTTTCCTTTCCTTTCCTTTTCCTTTTCTTTCCAATTTTCCTTTTCCTTTTCCTTTCCTTTCCAATTTCCATTTTCCTTTCTTTTCTTTCCTTTCCTTTCCTTTTTTTATCCTTTCTTTCTTTTCTTTTCCTTTCCTTTCTTTTCCTTTCCCTTCCTTTTTTAGTCTTTTCTTTCTTTTCTTTTCATTTTATTTCTTTCCTTTCTTTTCCTTTCCTTTCCCTTTTTCCTTATCCTTTCCTTCCCTTTCTTTCCTTTCCTATCCTTCCCTTTTCCTGTTCTTTTTCTATTTCTTTTCTTTCTCTTTTCTTCTTTTTCCTTTTTTAGTCTTTTCTTTCTTTTCTTCTTTTCTTTCTTCATTTTCCTTTCTTTTCTTTCCTTTTCCTTCCTTTCTTTATTTCTTTTTCCTTTTCTTCCTTCTTCTTTCTTTCTTTCTTTCTTTCGTTTTTTCCCTTTTCCCTTTCTTTTCTTCTTTCTTTTCTTCTTTTCTTCCTTTCTTCTCTTTCTCCTTCTTCTTTCTTATCTGTCCTTCCTTTTCCTTTCCGTTTCTTTCTCCTTCTCTTTTTCTCTTCTCTTCTCTTCTCTACCTCCTCTCCTCCGTTTCTTCTCTCTTCTTCTTCTCTTCTCTTCTCTTCTTTCTCTCTTCTCTTTCTTTCTTTTTCTTTTTTTTTCTCCTCTCTTCTCTCCCCTACAGAAGGGAGATGTCTCTGAGTGTGTTGCCAGCTCATGTACCACCTGTGTGTGTTTGTGGGTGGAGGAATAAGAGGGCAGGGGTGACTATAGAAGAGTCTGAGCTAAAATAGAAAGAGAGGATAAGTAAAAACGAGTGCATTTACAAAGAACAGTGCTTAACTATACTATCTTTCCCTTTTAAACTTTCCTTTCCAATTCTCCTTTCATTTTTTCCTTTCCTTTCCTTTCCTTTCCTTTCCTTTCCTTTCCTTTCCTCTCCTTTCCTTTCTTTTCCTTTTTTTTTCTTTTTCTTTTCTTTCCTTTCCTTTTTTTTTTAATTTTTTTTTCATCCTTTCTTTTTTCTTTTCTTTCCTTTTTCTTTCCTTTCCTTTCCTTTCCTTTCCTTTCCTTTCCTTTCCTTTCCTTTCCTTTCCTTTCCTTTCCTTCTCTTCTCTTCTCTTCTCTTCTCTCTCTCTCTCTTACAGGAGGGTGAGTCTCTGAGTGCTATGGAGAAGGTGTGTCGTCAGCTCATGTACCACCTGAGTCCTCATCCACGTTGGAGACGGCAGGGTCTCCTGAAAGGAAAACCCCCGGCCAGGTTAGCGCCTAGTTAAAGTGATAAATATTCATATATCATCCTTACATTAGATTTATCTTTATCACAGCACAAAATAAAAAAAATGATCACAGGTCCATTTCTATAAAAATCTGATCACAGGTCTTAACAGACAAACAGACAGACAGACAGGCAGACAGACATGTATGTCTGCACCTATTTCTTCTTTGTTCTTTTGCTACATAATAAAAATGTCTTATTTCTTCCATCAATATTTGTTTGTGGAGGTTTGTTTTATATGTGTGTGTGCATTTATGTTGTGTTTGTGTATGTGTGTGTGTGTGTGTGTGTGTGTGTGTGTGTTGGTGGGGAGCTTTATAGGGCTAAAATATCCCATAGAGAGAAAGAGCGCAAGAGACAGAGAGACAGAAAAAGAAAGGGATAGAGAGCGAGATAGAGAGCGAGTCAGACGGACAGACAGAAACAGAGAAAAAAACAGAGACTGAAAAAAGAGACAGGCAGAAAAAGAGAGAGACAGTTAAAGGGACAGAGAGAGAGTAAGAGAGGGAGAGAAAGAGAGAGAGAGAGAGACAGTAAAAGGGACTGAGAGAGAGAAAGTGAGAAGAACAGAGAGAGACATTAAAATAGACAGGGAGCCAGAAAGACACAGGGAGAGGGAGAGACTAAGAGCTTTTTTAGCTTTTTGTTATTAATAAAATTTATGTTGTAATCCTCTGTGAACGTGCGTTTGTTTATATCTCGCTAGAGACGAAATGTCCCCACATGGACAAAAATATCTGTCAGCTTGTCTTGTCTAAACAAACATCGTTTTCATTTCAAACTTAACTCAAAGTTGGCCTTTAAATTTAAGTCTAGCACACTAAAGCGTATCACAAGGACAGTTACGTGTCAGAGAAGCGGTGGCTTAGTGTCTAAGGTGTTGGACTGATACCAGAAAGACCGGGGGTTCGATTCCCAGCACCACCAAGCCACCACTGTGGGTCCTTGGTCAAGGCCTTTAACCAACAATTGCTTAGTTGTATAAAAGAGATAAATGTTAGTCACTCTGGATAAGGGCATCTGCCAAATGCTGTAAATGTAAATGTGTGTGTGTGTGTGTGTCTTTGAATAAGTTGCTCAAATGATGATTGTAATTAGAACCTACATCATTATCACCTACAAATGAAAACTGATTGCACAATAAATCAGATCTTAAACGAGCTCATGATCTGTGGCTTCATCCGTTAATTACGCAGAATGAATATTGTCTTAATCTGCTTGGCGAACGTTGGCTAATTATTTATCATTCAACTGTCTTATTTAATCGCGTCCTCTGTATGTCTTCATGGACTTTCAGGGTCTTTGTGGACAGGGGCAATGTCATGCTAGAACTTGTGATGTTACAGACATCGTGTGCTTCCAAATTAATGGCAACCGATGATGAGGTGTCCATAAACTTTTGGCCATATAGTGTAATTGCTAAATTGTCTCATCAACAAGGTGTTTCTATCCGCAAATCCACCAATCGCCAGACATTTTTTTTTTCTTTTTCGCTCTATTTAAGGCTCTGTTCCAATACCCACACTTGCACCCTTATGCCCCTCATTTGCACCTTCCTGGTTAGGAGTGCAAATGCATAGGGTTCTGCAATACACTAGTAAGCTTCTCCGCCCCGCCTATTTGGGACCTTTTCTTTAAACGCAGGTCCAAGCAAACTTGGCTTAAGGATATTACCCAGAATTCATTTGGTGGTGTGACATTTAAAACCAGTGAAGAAAAAAAGACGGAAAAGATAGAAAATTCTAGAATTTGGCAGACGCCCTTATCCAGAGTGACTTACATTTATTTCTTTATACAACTGAGCAATTCCGGGGGTCAAGGGCTCTACTCAGGGTGTGGTAACTTGGTGGTGCTGAGAATCGAGCCCTCAATCTTCTGGTTAGCAGTCCAACACCTTAAGCACTGAGCTACCACTTCCCATCAGGTGTGTGGAATTTTCAGGTTATTTTTGTACTTCTCCTATTGTTATTCCAAATATGAAAATATAAAAAAAGGACATATTGGGACACGATATAATACTTAAGCAACTGCATTTTCTCTTGCTTACTTACTCCAGGGACGGTCAAAATGATGTCGCCATTTTTTTTTATCATCATGATGATGTAATAATGACGTGATGTGCATTAAACCAACCTAATTCAGCACACAAACACACTTGTTTTCTTGTGCACTGATCACCTTAAGTGTGCGAGTCCATAACTGCTCACTTCGTGGAAGACAGTAAGACGTAGTGGACGCCAGTCAACATATAGTATAGTAACAATAAAGTATAGCTCTTGAGTATCAAAGAACAGAGCAGAACTCAATCTCCACGTTTTAATAGAAACATTTTTAGAGAAAGAATGTGGAAAACATCGCTAAATATAGAACGCCGGACGAAATGGAAAAAACAGCCCCCCCCCCCCATGTCAGTGTCCATGTGAAGTCTTTTCTACCCCAAACAGACACTTATAGAACAGCGCAGTGACTCCTCGCTTTTGGGAACCACTATTGTCAAGAGCAGAGCATTAAAAAACCAATTAAGTTGAGTACCATTGACAATTACACAGCGTAATCTCATTTCCTGGGAGAAAGTGGTCCATTTCATTGTAAGCCACTTTTCCTGTCACATGACCTCGGATCGCTCTGGTGGAGGGAGAGCCCCTGTTAGCACACTGACCCTGCTCATTAGAGGGCAGAGAGAGAGAGAGAGAGCGAGAGAGAGAGAGAGAGAGAGAGAGACCCTAGAGGTACAAACACACAGAGGTCTGGAGGAAAAACGAGGAAGAAATTAGGAGAGAGAGATAAAAAGGAGAGAGAGAAAGGATCAAAGAGAAGGATAGAAAAAAAGAGAGGGAGAGGAAAAGAAAGTAAAAAAAAGAAAAAGGGAAAGAATGAGAGAGAGAGAGAGAGAGAAAGAGAGGAAATATGACACAGAGAGGGATAAAAAAAAGCACAGTAAACAGTACACAAACACAGAGCAAAGTAGAGAAAGAGAGTGATACAAACATGCAGTGAAAGAGTAAAAAAATTGATTGAAAGGACGAGAAGAGGAAAAAGGGAGAAAGAGAGTGATGAGAGGAGAAAGAGAAAAAAAGACAGAGATACAAATAAGATAGAGAATGAGACAAAAAACACTGAGAAAAATGTAAAAAAAAGAAACAGGGAGAGAAATAAAAAAGTGAAGGAGAGAGAAATAGGAGAGGGGGAGATAAAGATAAGAAGAGAGAGAGTTAAATATAAGAAGAGAGAGAGAGAAAAAAAGATTGAAGGAAGAGTGAAGGAGCAATAACAAGAAGGGGAGATAAAAAAAATTAAGAGAAGGAGAGATAAAAAAGAAAGAGGGAGATAAAAGAGAAGGAGATAGTAAGAGATAAAGAAAGGGAGAGAGAGACAAAAAGAAAGGGGGGGAGGACAAAGAAAGGTAAGGATAGAGAAAGAGGGGAGAGAGCAAAGGAGGAATAGGGAGAGAGAAAGAGGGAAAAAGATACATAGAGAAAGAGGAGAGGGAGAAGAGAAGAGAATGGACAGAGAGAGAGAGGAGGCAGACAAACAGAGACAGAGAAAAAAAAAAGCCCGATTTTTGGACAGATTTTTAAAAACTAGTATAAAAAATAGAGAAAGACGATTAACGAGAGACTGAAAGAAAGAGAAGATAAAAATGTAGAAGAGTAAAATCAGGGAAAAAAACAAGAGGATTGGGGGGTGGGGTTGTTTGTGGAGAGCGAGTAGAGATGATGTGAAACAGTAAGAAATGGTGGAAGGGAGGCAGGAAAAATTCCCCCTGGGTGCCATTCAGAGGGTCGTTTCGAATAGAAGTGATGAAAAACATATGACTGAAGGGACAAACTGAGGGACAATTCAGTCCCCAGATTTCCTGCACTGTTATTAAAATGCCTACGGCTCGATTACTATCCACCATTACGTCCCAGTATGAGGCGATATTTCACATCCTGTAACAGTCAATTAGAACCGAAAGGGAAGGGAGAACATTGTATAATTAAACTTCTCAGAACGTGTGCCTTTCAGTTCGTTTAGTATTTATAAATAAATAAATAAAAAATTTACATTTGCAGAATTTGGCAGACGCCTTTATCCAAAGCGATCTCTTATTTTATACAACTGGAGGTTAAGGGCCTTGAGTGAGTGAGTGAGTGAGTGAGTGAATGAGTGAGTGAATGAGTGAATAATTGAGTGAGTGATGGAGTAATTGGATGAATGATTGAATGAGTGAGTGAGTGAATGATTGAGTGAGTGATGGAGTAATTGAATGAATGAGTGAATGATTAAGTGAGTGAATGATTGAGTGAGTGAGTGAGTGATTGAATAAGTAAAAGGCTGAGCTGAGTGAGTGAGTGACTGAGTGAATGATTGAGTAAGTGAGTGAGTGAGTAAAAGACTGAGTGAGTGAGTGAGTGAATGATTGAGTAAGTGACTAAATGACTGATTGAATAAGTGAGTGACTAAATGAATGATTGAGTAAGTGAGTGAGTGATTGAGTGAGTGAGTGAGTGAGTGAGTGAATGATTGAGGGAGTGAGTGAGTAATTGAGTGAGTGATTGAGTAATTGAATGAATGAGTGAGTGAGTGAATGAATGAGTGAATGATTAAGTGAGTGAGTGATTGAGAGAGTGAGTGAGTGATTGAATAAGTAAAAGGCTAAGTGAGTGACTGACTGAGTGAATGATTGAGTAAGTGAGTGAGTGAGTAAAAGACTGAGTACAAAGTGAGTGAGTGAAGAGTGCTGAGTGAGTGAGTGAGTGAGTGAATGATTGATGTAAGTGACTAATATGAATGATTGAATAAGTGAGTGACTAAATGAATGATTGAGTAAGTGAGTGAGTGATTGAGTGAGTGATTGAGTGAGTGAGTGAGTGATTGAGTGAGTGAATTGAATGAATGATTGAATGAGTGAGTGAGTGAATGAATGAGTGAATGATTAAGTGAGTGAATGATTTGAGAGAGTGAGTGACGGTGATTGAGTAAGTAAAAGTGAGTGAGTGAGTGAGTGAAGTGAGTGATTGAGTGAATGATTGAGTAAGTGACTAAATGAATGATTGAATAAGTGTGAGTGACTAAATGATAATGATTGAGTGAGTAAGTGATTGATTGATTGAGTGAAGTGTGGAGTGAGTGAGTCTTGCGTGAGTGAGTGATGAGTGAGTGAGTGATGCTTGAATGAATGATTGAATGAGTGAGTGAGTGAATGATTGATTGAGTACATGATGAGATTGATACATGAGTGAGTGAGTGAGTGAATGAATTGAGTAAGTGACTATGAATGATTGATTGAATAAGTGAGTGACTAAATGAATGATTGAGTAAGTGAGTGAGTGATTGAGTGAGTGACTGAGTGAGTGAGTGAGTGAATGAATGATTGATTGAGTGAGTGAGTGAATGATTGATTAAGTAAATGATTGAGTGAGTGAGTGAGTGAGTTTACATTTAACAGGAGGAAATGTGGTCTGGTATGTTTGAGCTGTGAAGACATGACAGATTGTTCGCTTTATTTCTGTCATAAATAGTATAAATGGCGCCGTACCAGTCTTATTTCCTGGCTGATTCACTTTTCAATCACACACACAGACACACACACACACACACACACACACACACACTCCATCCTATCCTTCAGTGAGTCACTGTTATTAAGTGGCCCTTCGACAGCATCCTGATAACTTCTGTGTGGAAGGGCGGCAGACATGGCGGAGTGTAAAGATCCGAGCTGCGCTGCTCAAAGCGCTCCTTAGTATTGAACGGTGGACTGACAACCTGCACTTTCAACATGGTTGTGCTTTTCAATTGCTGTACATGTCGGAGGGTCTTTTTAAAGATTTAAGTGTGTGTGTGTGTGTGTGTGTGTGTGTGTGTGTGTGTGTGTGTGTGTGCACCACTGACTGATGAATAGAGTCTGGAATCCAAAGGCGTCTTTTAGCTGTTTATTTAATAACAAATCCACAGCAGAGCGATTTACAATATTGCTCGTTATACAACTGAGTAATTAGAGGTTAGGGGCCATGCTCAGGGGCCCAGCAGTGGTTTTCAAGTTGGTAGTCCAACACCTTAACCACTGCACTACCACTTCCCTACGATCAGAGGTGGATAAAGTACCTTAATTAAGTAAAAGTATAGTTATTTCTACATTTACAGTATTTGGCAGACGTCCTTATCCAAAGCGACTGAGCAGTTGGTGGTTAAGGGTCTTGCTTAGGGGCAACAGTGGCAACTTGGTGGGGCTGGGAATTGAACCTATAATCTCCCAAACAATTAGCAGTCCAACACCTTGTCCAACACCACTGAGCTACCGTTTCCCTATTTTAGCAAAAAAATTACTTTGGTGGAAGTTGAAGTAACGATTTAGAAGATTACTCAAGTATTAAAGTATTAAAGTATGTGCTATTTATTAATTATTACATTTAATCATTTTAATTTTTTAATTATGAAATGTACTTAAGTAGTAAAAGTACAAGTTAATAAATAGTTAATAAACAGTAATGTTTGTTATTACTAAATAAAGCTTAAAGTTAAATTACATTTGTGCTAAATGATTTTGAAGATGGAGGTTATCGGCGGAGGACATGGTGTGTCTCTCTCTCTACCTGTCTCTTTCTTTTTGTCTCATATTGTCTGTCTCTCTTTTTTTTCTTTCTCTAGGTCTGCCCCCTGGCTCTCTGCACCTGTCACGCTCTTTTCTTTCACCCCCCCTTCCTTTTCTCTGCCTATTAATCCCTCACTCTTCCAATCTGTCCTGTTATTACATGCCGTTTAGAAGAGGACAGAAATCAAGCTGAACTGTGCTTCCTGATCATGAGTCATCAGATAGAAGCACGCTTTTTGTTGTTTACACTAAGAGGAACAGACTATTTGTACAGGCTGTGTGTTTCCCTTGAGCGAAGCTTGCACTTTCGTGTGAATGTGTGTGTGTGTGTGTGTGTGTGAGTGTGTGTGTTTTGGGGGAAAGGAATGGAGTTTGTGCTTGTCTTAGTCTCTATGGGTTCCAACATGTACGTGTAGAAGGGCAGAGGTTTAGGTGTGTAGAAGAAAGAGAAATAGAGCGAGAAAGTTTGTGTGTGTGTGTGTGTTTTAACTGGTTATATTGTTGTGTGAAAATCTGTCAGTTAATATTTGATTCAGATTTCTCTGTCTCTCTGTCTGTCTCTCTCTTTCTGTTTCTTTCTATCTGTCTCTCTCTGTCTTTTTTCTGTCTCTCTCTGTCTCTCTTTTTCTGTCTCCTTTATTTTGTCTCTCTCTATTTCTGTTTCTCTTTCTGACTTTTTTTCTGTCTCTCTTTTTGTCTCTTTCTCTGTCTCTCTCTTTGTCTCTCTGTCTCTTTCGCTGTCTCTCTTTGTTTCTCTGTCTATCTCTCTGTCACTCTCTCTTTCTGTATTTCTTTCTCTCTGTCTCTCTCTCTCTCTGTCTTTCTTTCTGTCTGGGCATCTGCCCTAACCCTAGAAATGTATATCTAAATGTACATTTGGGAGGTGGTAGCCCAGTGGTTAAGTTGTTGGCCTGCTGACCAGAAGACCAATGGTTTAATTCCCAGCACCACCAGGCTGCCACTGCTGGGCTCTTCAGCAAGGCCCTTAACCCTCAATTGCTTAGTTAAATAATGAGATGAATGTAAGTCGCTCTGGATAAGGATGTCTGCACCTCACACTCTCATTTATGCCTAGGGGCAATTTAGATTACTCCCATGACCACCAACATAATATTGGGGGATGGTTGGAAACCTACATTTTGGTTCCTTCTGTAATGTTCTCCTTACAAACTCTTTTTCAGTCTGAAGGCAGTTCTCTCCGTGTCCCCAGACGGAACAGTGGATTTATCTGGGCTCCCCTTGTCAAGCCGTGACGCAGAACGTCTGGTGCTCCACCTTCAGTGCAATTCTGCCCGTGTTCGGAGCGTCGAGCTGGGTTTCACCGAGCTTACAGACGATACACTGCTGATGCTGCTGCCGACCTTATCCACTCTGCCTGCGCTCGAGAGCCTGGCGCTCAATGGTAACCGGCTGACCCGAGGAGTCCTGCGCCATCTCACCGACGTTCTCAAGGAGCCGCGAAGCTTTCCTGCTTTGGTGTGGGTCGACCTGGGTAATAACGTAGACATCTTTTCTTTGCCTCAGGCTTTTCTAGTGAGTCTGAGGAAACGCTGTCCCAAACAGGGAAACTTACCTACCATACAGGAGCAGCCGGAACAAGGGGGCGGGGCATGCGAGGGTGCAGGATCTGCGGAGGTTGAAGAAGATCCAGACTAATTTCCAGGTTTACTGGATGATCAGAGTGGTTTATGGGAGTCGGGCAGAGCCTGACTTCATTTCAGGAAGTGTTTTTTTTATTTGTGCACAGATGGAGGTATTTTTACACGTTCCAGCTAGTAGCCCTGAACAAATATTTTTAATGTTAAAGGTATCGCCGGACTCACATCCTGGACCACCTTTAAAGTCTGGTCTTAAACCATAACTGTGTATTTAATATTTGTAATTGTATTATAGTGAAAGAGCTCAAATGTTTGGAGGCAACAAAAGTGTCTGTATGATGTGTGTAATGAACTAGATGTGCCTCAGGACTAAGGGTCGACCGATATGTGTTTTTCAGGGCCAATTCCGATACCGATTATTATAGATTAAGTAGATGTGTAGATGGATGGATGGATGGATGGATGGATAAATAGGGCTGGTAGATGGATGGCTAGCTGTTTGCTTGTTTACCGCAGTTATATGAAGTGGTTGGATGGATGGATATTATGAATGTTGGCTGGATGGTAATGATTGGTTTTTGCTTGTTTCAGCAGAGAGATATGAATGGATTAAATAATATGGTTGTGCTGCTCGTTCATCAGCAGATGGATGGAAAGATGGATAATTGTCTGCTGTCGTTCATTAGCTATTGCTGGCTATTGAATATCTCCCTCTTTTTGTCTTTTTCTCTTGTCTCTTTTTCTCTGTCATTTTCCTGTATTTTTCTTTCTCTCTCTTTCTCTCTCTCTCTCTTCTTTTTTCTAGTTTTTTTCGCTTGTCTCTTATGTCTGTCTCTAATATTGTTGGCTTTCTTTCTCTGTTCTTCTGTGGCTTTCTCTCATCTGTCTCTTTCTCTGTCTGCTTCTGTCTCTTTTTTTATCTCTGTCTCTTTATCTCTCTTTCTGTCTCTTTAGCTCTCTGTCCTCTCTCTCTGTCTCTAATAAATTTTTGATTGGAAACCAGTATGATGATTTTTTTGCTTTTGTAATTTTTTTCGGAGGATGACTTTTTATAGAGTGCGGGATGTCTCTAAGGGTTCATTGTCTATTTTATTTTATTTTTCGATTATATTTATGGTTTCAAATACTTTCATTCTTTTCAGATCTTATCTTTCAATTTTGAATTTTTTGTATTTCTTATTTCGGTTTGGGGGCCTTTTCAGTTCATTTTATTTTCTGGGAATTCAATCTTTCATTCAGATACCTATTTTTTTGTGATATCTATAGAAAGATTATATTTTTATAAATTTGGTAACTGGTAGAGGAGAGGATGGATGGATGGATGGATGGATAAATAGGGCTGGTAGATGGATGGATGTGCTAGCTGCTTGGTTACCAGCAGATAGATGAATGTATGGATGGATGGATAGATGAATGTATGGATGGATGGATAGATGATTGGTTGTGCTGCTTGTTCACCAGCAGATGGATGAATGAATGGATAAATAAATAGATGGTTGTGCTGCTCGTTCATCAGCAGATGGATGGAAAGATGGATGGAAAGATGGATGGATGGATAGATGGATAATTGTGCTGCTCGTTCATTAGCATGGCTAGATAGATAACATTTCTCTCTCGCTCTCTCTTTTTGTCTTTTTCTCTCTGTCTCTTTCTCTGTCTTTCTGTCATTTTCTCTGTCTCTCTTTCTCTCTCTCTCTCTAATCTGGTCCCTTCTCTTTACTCTGTCTTATCTGGCCCTTTCTCTGTCTCTTTCTCTTTCTCTCTCTGTCTCTTTCTCTGTCTGTCTTTCTGTC